>CM053276.1:108420129-108800485 GCA_028583415.1 Protea cynaroides
TGATTTCGCAACACTTTTCGTGCTAGGGTAAAGCGCTCTTGATGGTCAATGGATCTTACGTCGAACAGGTTACCGACCCGCAAAGCTCCGCAGAGCTGTCGTATGCGGGCACTACTGGGCCCACGGCTTCGAAGGTCTACCTCCTTTCGTGCGCCCCTCACCTCCTCCATGAGGATGATCCACTGGATTCATTGCAACACCACGAACAATGGGGCGTCTGCCTAACCACCGGCTTTGTCCAGCTTTTCTAAGTCTCCCAAACGAATCTTTATTACAATTCCTTTCATTGAGGTTTTTTTCCTGGCTACTCCTTCAACAGCTGGGTGAAGAAGACTTGGGGCGAAAGTCCTGAGTTACTTACGGAATCTCAAATTTCTCTCGACCCCGAGATTTATTTATGTGTCCAGGTCGGAAGGAAGAACCGCCATAAAAAGATTCCTCGTGTATCATTTGTAGCAAAACTATGAACGGGAGCTAGCAATCCGGACCATATTGAAGAGGTTCCTGAGACACAACATGGAATAGTCACAATATTAAGAAGCGAGGTCCAAGAATTCAGAAGGGGTAGAATTACTGAATGAATACGAGCTATGGCTAATAACCGAGGCATAAAAGAAGCATTTTCTACGGGATCCCGAAACCACCAGCCACAGATATTTGGCCGCTTAAACCATCGATAAAATTAATTATTTTTTAACCTTGAACAATTACAATCATTCAGCTGTCATTAATGATAAAATAGAATACTCTATAAAGACATAAACATAAAAAAATCCCCAAGTAGGGTACAAGTCCAAGACTTCAAACTCAAAACAAGATACTGAAAGGGAATCAAAACCTAACCCAATTATGCACTATTTATAATGATGTGATGAACCGCTAATAAACCAACGGTTCAACCAGGATCTCAAATAGGCTATCCCCGCGTTATCTAAACTTACACACATCCGTAATCATAATCAAAATAAATACACAATAGCGGAAGTCTTATAATAACATGAACTGAGAAACTAAGATGATATTAATAATTTAATAGCAAATTATTCTGTTTTCAACTGAGACATAAATATTTAAATACCAAATACATGTCTTAATAAATCCAATAAAGAAACCTATAAAATATCTAATCAAATACACACGAGTTGCACTCGCAAGAGGAGTCGTGTGTATCCGCTTCAGCTTCAGCTTCCATCGCTGCCACGTTCCCGTACGCAGACGCATTCATATAATCTTCAACGGTATAATCTACATCAACAACTAAAAATATTTGACGTCGAGGGGTGAGCACACATCACGGCTCAGTGAGTAGCCAAAATAATGCAACAATACATATGCATGCAATCAATTTATATCTTTGGTACGGTTTAAAGTTTGCAGTATACAATAGAAAGGTTTAGGTAGTCAAAGATCGCGTTTATTGACCCCGCCTCTATACACGAGTGTGTGACGTCACCTGACGATTACGTTTATCGTCAACTCACATGCACCCAATCATGAACATTATATAACAAAGGTTACATTTATTGCTATATAGTGCCATACCAACACGTAAGCCCCTGTTGGCGAGGGCTGAAAACTGGGCTCGCAACTAACTAATCCTAATGCCAAAAGTGTATCCAAGGCCTCACCCCAGTATCCCTCAGAATGTCCATAGAGATAGAGCTAAGGCCCCCCGGTAGAGTCAGAGACTACAAGGACCGAGACCACCTCCCCTAATACTCTACGACATAATAGTTCTGCTAAAGTAATGGCGATACGACGATGGCAATGCACAAGACTTGAGTTAGGGATAGAGCTAAATGCTGAGACCCGCCAAAGGTTAACGTTTATTGACGTTCTCATCACACTTTCCCTGATACTCGCTCGCATCAAGTTCATCAACCACACACATACAAGCACATGCCTATTCCTATCATCATCATCATCCTCATGTTATAAACAATAAAGTAAATATGCATGAACAAGTAATAGAAATATTGAATGGCATGTTGTATGCACATTACAAACATATTCGCATAGAATCAAGCATGGCATTGGACTCAAGAAATAGAAAACAGTTTTTATTATTAACTAATTTAGTTTGGAGTTCTGGTTCCTCACCTTAGCTTGCTAAAAGATACTTTTCCAAGCTTTAGAATCACCTTTACAGTGTTATTATATTGCTAGAAGACCTAACAAAGTCGATAGAATTTAATTAGAATTAATTTCATATTTAAAAACCACTTTGTTAACTGAGGGTCGGAGGTAGGGTCGAAGTCCTGATCGACCCTGGGTGCGACCCTCCCCAGATTCTGAAATTCCCGAACACTGAGGGTCGATGGTCAGGAACACCTAGGGTCGGATGGTCATCGACCCTCGGTGCGACCCTCTGTGCACTTTGGTCCAATTCACTCTCTTTAATCCATTCTTCATGTTTGGGGTCTTATGGCTTGCTTCTACATTCCATTAAACATTCTTTCCATGGTCTGAAACCACGAATCAACCACCTAGATAGCTTTAATGCATTCTTCTATGGTTTTCCATGAAAACCTAACCATAACTTGATGGTTTGGGTTTCTTCGAGATCACATTCTCTCCAATAACTATCCTAAGGTCTGTAGAAACTCATGGAATTAGTATCCATACTTGAGAAGATTACTTTTTCTCTGAAATTCTTCTCCTTTTTGCTAAGTTCTCTTCCTTGCCTTTCTTCTTCATCTTTTCCTTCTCCTCTCTTTCTCTCAATTCAATTAGGGTTGTGAAAGGAGTGAAAGTGGCTTAGGGACGTCCTTTAAATAGAGTAGGAATATCCTAAAATAAATCCCTTTGAGACTAGGAAAGAATCCCAATCTAAAATTAGGAAATTTTCAAATTTTATTTTCTTACGACAACCGAGGGTCGATGATCCCGTCGACCCTAGGGTCCTAAGCTGTCTGACCCTCCCTTCAAAACTGAGGGTCTGACTTTCTATTTTGGGAGGTCCGAACCTGCTTAGCTGGGTATGCGACCCTTCCCCTATTTTAAGTGTTTTTTGGTCGATTTGATACCTGGGATCTCAATCTCCTTCACGCCCTTGGTCCATTTGACTCGACCATGATGGGTAAACCTAGTTCAAGGTGGTAAGACCGGGTTAGATTGACACGGGTCTTACAACTCCCCCCAACTTATAAAAATTTCGTCCTCGAAATTGTACGTACCTTCTGAATCAAATAAGTGAGGGTATTGCTTCCGCATATCATTTTCTTCTTCCCATGTAATTTCTTCCATGTCTCTACTTTTCCATGTGACCTTAACATAGTAGATATCTCTGTTGCGTAGACGTTGAACCTTTCGACTAGTGATTTCTGTTGGTGTTACTTCAAATATCAAATCATCAGTCAATTTCAGCAAATCCACTGTTAAAACATGCGTTGGGTCTTTGACATACGTCTTCAATAGGGAAATGTGAAATATGTCATGCACACTTGACATAAATGGTGGTAGTGCTAACTGGTAAGCCACTTTTCCACGCTTAGCTAGAATTTCATATGGCCCGACATATCTTAGACTTAGTTTCCCTTTCTGTCCGAACCTCTTCAATCCTCGCATATGCGATACCTTCAAAAATACTTTATCACCTACGGCGAACTCTAGATCTCTTCGTCGAGTATCTGTATATTGCTTCTAACGGTTCTGAGCCGTTCTCACTCTTTCCTTGATAATGTCGATCACTCGACAAGTCTCTTCAACAAATTCCGGTCCAACAATACTACGTTCTCCAACTTCATTCCAAAATAAGGGAGTTCAACACTTCCTGCCATACAGTGCTTCATAAGGTGACATCTGTATAGTAGCCTGATAGCTGTTGTTATACGCGAACTCGATCAATGGTAACTTTTCATCACATGATCCTTTGAAATCAATTACATGCTCGTAGCATATCTTCTAGAATCAGGATTGTACGCTCCGACTGTCCATCTGTCTGTGGGTGGAATGCAGTACTGAACTTCAACGTTGTACCCATTGTAAGACCCGTGTCAAACTAACCCGGTCTTACCACCTTGAACCAGGTTTACCCATCATGGTCTAGTCAAGTGGTGTAAGATCGCACTCTGAAAACCCCGTCTAAACCTTGGTTTTGTGTCATGACAGGTCTTCCGATCATCACCGGGCCAGACGGGGCAAGCGGATAACAAACAGGTACAAAATCGAACCGAAGTCGACCAATTATACCTGATTTTAGGTATACCGGTTGATGGTACCGGTCGACCGGTATGGCCTGCGCAGCTATGTGCGGGAATCTGGAAATTGGTCTCTACGGGTCCCGCTTTCCTGATTTCGAATCCTAGAAGTTTCTTAATCCTAGTAGGGTTACTAAACCCTATTTCTAGCCTATAAATACACCCTTAAGCCTCCTCAAATCCTTTCCATTGTCTCTCACAAACCCTAGAGAAGAGAAAGAGCTTGGAAAGGAGAAGGAGCTAGGAAGAAGAAGGAGGTGCTGCCATTACCGTTCGACGACGCTCTCATTACGCCTGTCAACGGTAAGTGTTTGAATCCATCTTCTTACCCTATGTTAGTTGTGTGGGTGGATCAATACCATGCAAAGTAGGTATTGATCTAAAACCCTAAATTGGCCAATAAACCCTAAGTTGCTGTTAAACCCTAGATTTGAGTTTTCGAGATGATATTCATCGAAACGAAACTTGAATGAGTGGGGGATAACTCTAACTCAAAGCCTAGACTTAGAATGGATAGGAGAAACCCTGAAAATCCATGGAGGATGATCGACGGCAGTCGAAGAACCCATGTGTGGTCTTCCGAAGACATACCGGTCGACTATACCGGTTGCACATAGTGCGACCGGTATGTTGCGACCGCTACCTCTCGGGAGGTTATCTGTGGGGACCGGCTGACCATACCGGTCGCCAGTCTTTTCCACAGAGCTGCGATCGGTATATGCCACCGGTCAGCTCTGTGAAGGTATTTGTAACCCTGTTGGTTTCCGACTAACATTAAACTCTAAGAATGTTATTTTAATGAAACCCTAATAATATTGTAGGACTTCGTGACATATTGTTTGGACCTTGCGACGTGGAGCAAGTTGTCGAACGAGCGTCAGGTAAGGAAATCTGACCTAAACCTAATAATTAATGGATAGTAAATCGTTGTTAATCATTGAATATCTATGATGTTATTTTTTTTGCATATTCACATGCCATCCTTTACTTTCAGTTATTATTACTGTTCATGCATTGATAGGATGTGATTGTTAGGCATGTGATTGTTTTCGTTAGTGTGTGGAGTGGGGCATGGGCCTGGGATCGCTCTTCACACTAGCACCTTTTGTAGTATTCTGTCTTAACATGCTTGGTACGGGTGGGGTATCAGGGAAAGGTCATGGTACGGTGGTCTCCGATATTGATGTTGTCCCGGCCATTGTTATGTGGTACTGTGGATTCCGAGTCGACGCTGGCTTGTCCACGATGCTTTAGCTCTATCTCTATGCCGTAGGGAGTTATGTTGGGATAGGGTTTACCTGCGTATTGTTTCTATCCTAGTGGGTTAGTTGCGGATAGGGCATCAGGGGAGGTGTGGGAATGCCTTAGCTCTATCTCTATGTCGTAGACGGCTGTGCTGGGATAGAGCATACATTGATGACACAGTTTGCGAGCCCTGACCAGTAAGGGCTTAGGTACTGGTATGGGTCGAGTATCAAGGGAGGTACGGGGGTATCTTAGCTCTATCTCTATTCCATGATGGGTGCATGTGGGCCAATGGGGGTGTGAACCATGAGGTGTCACACACTCTTGTATAGAGGTGCGGGGGCCACCAAACTTTCTATAGCACATTTGCAAACTTAAAACCAGACCACAGCATAAAACTGATTGTTACTCATGCATAATCTTGTGAAACTGTCTGATTGTCTTCTTGAAATGTGTTGTGAGCTCACCCTTTGTGTACACATTGTTTTTAGATGTTGATGCAGGTTATACTGTTGACGACTACGTGAACGCTCCGGCGTATGGAGGTGCAGCTGCTTTGGATGTACAAGCAGGGGAGGACGAGCATGACGCTTCATGCGAGTGCCCTTTCTGTGTGTACTTGTGATGGATTTTGTTTATTCGTTTCAATTATTTTCGTTTGATATTAAAGGGATGTAAAAGATATTTATTTTATGTGTTTGAATTTGGATAATAGAATATTTATTTAAATTATCAATAGATACTCAGTTCATTCTATTTAAAGTCTTCCGCTGTATATTTATATTCTGATTGTGGTTATGTGTAATGGTTTGTATGGGTGGACACGGCCTATTTGAGATCCTGGTGTGAACCGTTGGTTCAATGATGGTTCACTCACACCGTTCTGGTTGTATCAGAATTTGGGGTGTGACAACTTGGTATCAGAGCGCTCGGGCTCTATTCCAACAAACCATGTTGCACTTAACTGAGTCAATGAACTGAGTTAGGAGAAAATAAAAAATCTTAATACAAACGCACCTTAAGCATTGTTTGATACCTGAGACGGACTAAGAAAGAGAATAATATACTATGTTAAATATGAAACTTAACATGTGCACATACACTAGTTAGGAAAAACCATGAAAATTTTCATTAAACAAGGAAATTGTAGCAAATGATATAGTGCTACAGAGTACGGTCCACAAACCGGACAGTTACCCTGTTATATGTAAAACAGTCATAAGTGAAAGAAATAAAGGGGATAATCATGGGGTAGGGGGCCTGGGAGGAATAGGGTCTGCTATATCATAGTCTCGCTCGTAAGCAACCCTGAGACTGCGAGCCAACTGCGCCAAGTCGCGGCTCATCTCGCGCTGAGTGTCCCTGATCTCCATCATCATACTCATCATGGTATCAGAGGGAAGCTGAGATGGTCAAGCGGTAGATGTAGATGGTGGTGCTGCAGGTGTAGGCTGTGGAGCTGACGCTGGTACTACACAACCGATGCAGAGTAGCCCAAGGCCAATGGGCCAAGCACATAATGTACCACCACCGCATCGGTTTCCGTGCCCTGCGCACCACGGGGCTTATCCGTATCCACCACCATGGTACGGAGCAGACACGCGGGGACAACATGATCTGAGCAGGTCAGTGGACAGATTCTTGAAGTTGAAACCTTCATCGTTCACGGGCAGAATAGGGAAACCATTGTGACCAACACAGTGGGTTGCTGAGATGGAAAAGAACTTCCGATTGATGACTTGTACTGAGGAGGAAAAGGTTTTGTTTGCCACTCATATGTTGAAAGAAGACGCAAATGCTTGGTGGATTTCTACACGGGCATATCTGGAGAATAAGTATACACTGGTGGATTGGGAAGTGTTTAAAACTGCCTTCTTCGATAAATACTTTCCGAAGAGTTTCAGAGACTAAATGGAGAAGGAGTTCCTCAACCTACAGCAATCTCAGTCGACCGTGGATGCTTATCAGCAGAGGTACGAAGAGCTATTCTTCTTCGCACCGACAAGTATGCAAGAAGAAGAGACCAAGGCACGTAGGTTCACTATGGGACTACGTGGAAGCATCAGAGAGCATATCTTGGGTTTGGACAAGAAGATCTACAACGAGGCTGTGCAGGTTGCTAGAGTGATAGAGTCCAGTCAGAGGGACAGCTTCTTCGCTCGAACAGGGGGAGTGAAGAGATCCGCTAGTGAGAGCTCGGGTGGCGGTAATACTAGACCATTCCGCCCATACAGGGGCACGGACCACTACAAAGACTGCGAGAAACAACCCGGCACCACCTGTGCCACGGTTCACTGGACACAACCCAAATATCAAATGTTATAACTGGCAGGAGACTGGGTCATGTTGCAAGGAACTGCACTCTACCTAAGAAGCAAGCTCCCCAAAGAAGGAAAAGTGTATGCGGTCACCACTGAAGAGGCAGCCGCATCACATGATGTGGTAACTGGTACGACTCTATCCCTTACTATTTGGTTTATTCTTTCAGTTTGCATGAGCATGTAGAACTAAGGGACAATATATTCCTAGGTGTTTCTGACCATCGATCCTCAGCATTCGGGAAGTCCAGAATGGAGGGAGGGTCGATAGACCCATCGACCCTAGTATCGACCCTAGCATCGACCCTCAGTTGACAGAATGGTTTTTAATTCCGAATTAATTCTAATTAAATTTTATTCGCTTGTTAGGTCTCGCTAGCAATCTAATAACATTGTAACGGTGATTTTAAAGCTTGGGAAATATCTTATAACAAGCTAAGGTGAGGAACCATAACTTCAAACTAAATTGGTTAATAATAAACTATTTTCTTTTCTTGAGTCCTATGCCATGTTTGATTCTATGCGAATATGTTTGTAATGTGCATACAGCATGCCATCCAATATTTCTATTACTTGTTCATGCATATTTACTTTATTGTTTATAACATGATGATGATGATGATGATAGGAAGAGGCATGTGCTTGTATGTGTGTGGTTGATGTACTTGATGCGAGCGAGTATCAGGGGAGGTGTGATGAGAACGTCAATAAACGTTAACCTTTGGTGGGTCACAGCACTTTAGCTCTATCTCTAACTCAAGTCTTGTGCATTGACATCGTCGTATCACCATTACCTTAGCGGAACTATTATGTCATAGAGTATCAAGGGAGGTGGTCTCGGTCCTTGTAGTCTTTGACTCTACCGGGGGGCCTTAGCTCTATCTCTATGGACATTATGAGGGGATCTTTGGGGTGAGGCCTTGGATACACTGTTTGGCATTAGGATTGGTTAGTAGCGAGCCCAGTTTGCAAGCCCTCGCTAACAGGGGCTTACGTGTTGGTATAACATTATATAACAATAAACGTTAACCTTTGTTGTATAATGTTATGGTAGGGTGGATGGGGACAATGATAAACGTTAACCTTCGGGCGGGCTTCCGCACTCTGTGTATAGAGGCGGTGTCAATAAATGTTAACCTTTGACCACCCAACCTTTCTATTGCGCATTGCAAACTATAACCAGACCAAAGATATGAATTGATTGTTTGCATATGTATTGTTGCATTATTTTGGCTACTCACTGAGCCGTGTTGTGTGTTCACACCTCGACGTCGAATATTTTTAGTTGATGATGCAGGTTATACAGTTGAAGACTATATGAATGCGTCTGCGTACGGGAACGTGACAGTTATGGAAGCTGGAGCTGAAGATGATACACACGACTCCTCTTGTGAGTGCAACTCGTGTATATTTGATTAGATATTTTTATAGATTTCTTTCATTGGATTTATAAAGACATGTATTTGGTATTTAAATATTTATGTCCCAGTTGAAAACAGAATAATTTGCTATTAAATTAATGATAGCATCTTAGTTCTCAGTTCATTTTATTATAGATTTTCCGCTATTGTGTATTTACTCTGATTATGATTGTGGATGCGTGTAAGTTTGGATAACGCGGGGATAGCCTATTGAGATCCTGGTTGAACCGTTGGTTTGTTAGCGGTTCATCACACCATTCTGGTTAGACCAAAATTGGGGTGTGACACCCATAGTCTTTTGCAATCCCTCCCAAAACTTGGAAGTAAATCGTGGATCTCTATCAGACACAATGCTTTCTGGAACACCATGTAACCGAACAATATTATCCACATACGACCGCTAACCTTTTCAGTGTATACTGAGGTCGTATAGGTATGAAGCGAGCTGTTTTAGACAGACGGTCCACAGTCACCCAAACTGCGTCAACTACTCGAGGAGTCAATGGTAGCCCTGTGACGAAGTCCATAGTGATATAGTCCCATTTCCATGCTGGTTCCGGTAATGGCTGTTACAGTCCTACGGGTTTTTGTCGTTCAGCCTTTACTTTCTGACAATTTAGGCATTGAGACATGAACTTAGCTACATCTGCTTTCATTCCCTCCACCAATATAGTTTCTTTAGATCATGATACATTTTTGTACTTCCGGGATGTATCGAATAGATGGTGGTGTGGGCTTCCTTCATCGGTCGGTGTCTAATGTCTACACTTTTCGTTTCAAGTACACATATTCTTCCTTTGTATTTCAAGTACTTTCTCGTCGTCCAATGTGAACTCAGGATTAGTCCTACCTTTCTCAATATCTTTTTGTACTGTTCTCAGATAAGGATCTACTTTGATAGCTGTCTACACTTCATCCACTATATCCGGTATAATCTTCAATGCCGCGAACATATTCGAAAACCGATGAATAAACCCTTGGTTGGCTGATCCATCCATTGTATCTATCACATACTGCTCGTTGCCGTGATTGAATACCATTCCGGTAGTACACATTGCTGCAGTCGTGCTAACTTCTCCTTGAGATTTTATCAAATTTTTTCTGCTTAATGCATCCGCTACTACGTTCGTTTTTCCCGGATGATACTGGATATCACAATCATAGTCTTTCAATAGTTCCAGCCATCTTCTTTGTCTCATATTCAACTCCTTCTGATTAAATAAATAAGTATGACTTTTATGGTTCGACTTAATCTGAAATTTCTCTCCGTATAAGTAATGTCTCCATATTTTGACAAAGATGTACTACTCGCCGCTAACTCCAAATCATGAGTGGGGTAGTTTTTCTCATGTACCTTCAATTGCTCTCGAGGCATAGGCAATTACTTGCTCTCCTTGCATAAGCACACATCCTAATCCCAGTCCCGACGCATCGGTGTATAAGGTAAACGCCCTGTCCTGGAATAGGAATAGTCAAAATCGGAGCGGATATCAATCTGGTCTTCAATGTCTGAAAGCTCTTCTCACATTTATCCGTCCACACAAACTTTTCACCTTTCTTAGTAAAACCGGTGAGAGGTACGACAATCCGAGAATAGTCTTCTATGAATATTCGATAATAACCAGCTAGACCCAGAAAACTTCTAATTTCTGAAACGCTTTTTGGTGCTTCCCACTTTACAATAGCCTCGATCTTGCTGGGGTCCACTTTGATTCCTTCAGCGGATACTACATGGCCTAGAAAGACGACTTCACTTAGCCAAAACTCGCACTTTGAAAATTTGGCATATAGCTTCTCTTTCCTTAAACTTGTAGGGGCTCCGTTTAGGTTCTTGATATGGGTTTCCTTGTCCTTGGAATATACCAATATATCATCAATAAATACTATAACCGACGTATCCAACATATCGTGGAAAACTCGGTTCATAAGTTCCATGAATGTTTCCGGTGCATTAGTTAATCCGAAAGACATAACCAAAAATTCATAATGTCCGTATCTGGTCCTGAAAACTGTCTTCGAAATATCACCTTCAGCTCATCAGGACCCCTTGAAAAGCCGTCTGTTTCTTCAAGTGGGCTCAAGGCCATGGTTTCGCTCATAATGATCAAACCTACTTCATGATGCTCGAGATCCTTGGCCACAACCGAAATCTCAATGCTGCCCGCAACCTCCTCTTCTCCATCGAGAAGAGATCGGGTGGGTCCGTCAAGCTTCAAGACCCATTTTTCAATAGCTTGATCAGGAGCTAAGGTCAGGCCGGACTTATCAACGAATCTATTAAGGTTTTCTCTACCATGAAATCTCTTGCTGTCTCCCCCTCCGTCGTCACCTTCAATAGTCTACTCTCTGTTCTGCCCCGCCGAGGAAGGAACAGCATGGCCGAGCGCCTGTATCACGAAATGCAATCGGCCCCGGCGTTCTACCCAATTTCTATACCTTTAACATCTGTATCACGAAATGCAATCGGTCCCCGGCGTTCTACCCAATGTCTATACCTTTAACATTATTGCAAGGGGATTCTGCCAGAAAAAATCGAAATCTGAATCAGAGTCAACGATGAAGATGAAGATGGGGAAGATTTGGTTATTGGTAGGATGTGCTATTCTGATTGCAAAGGGGTTTAAAAAGGGGAGACGAATAGAGGTTAGATAGAATGAAAATGTGACTGAAAATATTGGAGAGTGGGAGGTTGGATGCTGCCGTGGGAAAGGTCGACTTCACAATCAGAATCGCATAGACGTTGAGGGGACTCCAGATGAGGCCCAGACGAGGGACTCCAAAGTTAAGGCTTGCTAAGAGTGAAAACACAAAAGAAAAAGGGAAATTTAATTTTCATTAGAAGGTCAAACTAGTATTTTTATTTAATTTTAATTTTTTTTTAATTTATAATATGAAAAGTAATAATTTCTATCAACATTTTAAGGGATTTTCATCAATTAAGTATGATTAATGATTTTCTAAACTTGTGGATGGTAGATGATGTTTCAGATATATCTTAGGTAGTATGTGAAATTTTTTCTCCATATTAATGTTCTCTATGCCTCTTTTTATCTGCAACACATATAAATAGCCAAATTCTAAATGATTTGTTGAACCTTATATATCTTGGTAGATGATGTTTCAGATACATCTTGAGAATTATTGTTGTTTATTTTTCCAAACATCACAAGGATTTTATTCTGTCATATGGGTAGATGATATGTCCATTCCAATAGTTGGATAAAGAGAACATGATCTACATTACCCACATGTCAAATTTCAAGCTCTAACTCAATCAAATGCCTCCTATGTATGGGCATGCATCTCATGTATGTCTATGCATGTGTATGAGTACTATAAACATTACTATAACACTCTTTAAGTTGGAATGAGTTAAATTAAAAAGATGATAAAAATGAATGGTCTAGATTTATTTTGTTATATTTTCAAATGTAACAAATTCTTATTACAATAGTATGTATATATATATATATATATTAAAATGTTGGAAAATTATAGCAAGAGGGTTATTTACGCTACATGCTCGTCTAAGCCAGATGTCCTGTGAAGACTTTATGTGAATTGATTGCTTCTGGGTAATGCTTCTCCGGCCACTCGGAACCGCTGGGACTGAGTTCTTTTCTGAACTGTAGCCAGTGCCTGCATGTACCAAAGAATAGCAGTGGCCTGTTTCCTCACTAGTTGACCCCTCACCAATGCCTGCAACTTAACCAATCCTTTCAATGCACATAATGTTCTCTTCGCCTGTTAACAACGGTGAGAACCGGTCAATTCTTCCTTCTCGTTCCTTCATCTGCAATCTTATTTAGTATTCCTCTTTTCACAAAATTATAAAAGAGGGCATAATTAGATGAAAATGATTTTGCATATTAGGTAACAACGGAAGACAGCTTGAATCTTGAGGGCAATGGCTTCTTTGACCTCAGTGGATCTGCCCGAGGCACCACCATTGATTCACAGCGACAGTTCGAGTGATTGGTGTTCATTCATCCCTAGTTTTAGTTTACAGTTGATTGTTTTTTTTTATCTTCTTCAACAAGTCAAAAATGTCTTTTTCTTCTTCTTTTATTTTAAATACAATAAAGGTACAATTGTCCATTTTCTCTTTTTATTTTAAATACAATAAAGATACAATTGTCCAAACATAACAGTTTAATCGAAAGGGTGGATCTATAATTGTTATCAATTTTAAGATGTCTCTGAATTATAGTCAAACGTCAGGGATAATATAAGTAATTTAACTTTTATTATTTAATATTTAGAGTATTGTTGTTGAAATATAGTGTTATGTGGAAAAAACTTCATTCATTTAAAATCTTACACGTAGTAACCTTTATTTTTGGAGCCGATCACAAATGATGTGGTGCACTCGGCTTATACCGCTCGAAGTCATAGTCCTGTTAGGACACGGTACCAGTCGGAAGTATAGATTTACTCGGTTACGTTTATTGGTCGGAGGTCAGAGTCCTAAAGCAACTATGTCACGACAGATGAGTCATTCTCCTGGTACGATATGATGCCGATCATCACAGCCATACGGCTATCTGTACGGTGACGCGTGTCACCCTCACTGTTGACCGACTTAGCTTTCTTGGCTACAGTCTCTACTCCTGCTCGGAGTCTATGACCTGGGTGTCCCTTAGAGCGACACTTGACAGTCCTATTAACGATCTACTTCCTTGAGTTCTGGTACTTCCATGCTTCTTCTCAATCCTTATAAGTAGAAGACGACTCCTCAAGGTAAATAATATCATTTCACAATTCACAACCTCATCATTTATTCTCGTACGCTCAAACTCTCTCATCGTTCCCCTCTTTCTCTAAACTGGATAGCTTCCTTCTATGTCTTGACTGTTTATATTGGAATTTGACTTAGGCATCGGAGTGTATCCGATGCTTAGTCACCCAATTCCGTTGTCTCATTTCTGTAATTGCAGGTTGTTCGGATCACAGACAGGCGGGCGATTTTTGACCGTAACATATAGTATATTTGCTTCTTCCTCATAAACCATATAAGAAGCTGTTTATGAAGGATTAATTCCTCCAAGAAATGGATAAACCCATTAACATCCTCACGACCTCAAAGTTCAAACAAAGGACTAAGGATTTAATTCCGCCAAACCTCACGGCGATGCGGCGCAATTTTACCATTTAGCTTTTCACATTGTCCTTTTGCGGCCCCGGATACGGATCCTCTGCGCGCTGTGGGTAGTAGGCTTCTTCATTGCTCCTATTTATTAGTTAAGACCAAATTTCTATTTTGTCTATCGGTTTTTATTTTTTTTATTTTTTTTATACGATTTAAAACTGTTGGTTTTCTTTTATTTCAACGGGTGAAATATTTCCATTGTATTTCAGTCGGTATTACTGAAACATATGTTCATCAACAAAACAAAGAAGAGAGAAAAAATCATGTCTGCCTTTTTTTTTTGTTCTCAAGTTGTTGAATGGATGAACTTAGAACTTTATTATTGTTTACGGAAAAAAAAGGTTAATTTTACGGAGTAGGGGATCGGGGGAAGGAATTATGGATACTTGAAATGCATGATATACCGTGTATGGTGCAGTATCTAGATGCTGGGCTTAAGTTTTTTCTTTCTTAAATTATTTTTTTTGGATATTACTGGAGAGAGGTTATTATCTGTTATCGTTATTCAATTGTTGTAAAATTTCTAACCTAATATGAACATTGCAATCCTCATTTGAATTTTACCCCCTAAGATCTAAGTTGGAAAACCCTGTAAATCTCTAGTGATATTCCGATAAATGACAATCAACTGTGATTTGAGGGGTTTTAAAAAGGAAAATGTTCGATCATGGTAGTTTTGCTATAGTTAATACAGCTGAAAAGAAGAAGAAGAATAAAAAATAACAAAAGAAAACGAAAAAAAAAGTAGTATCATTTATTGAATATCGAGCAAGGATTGTAGTTTGTTTATGTCGGTTGCACTTCTGCTATTCTTTATTCTTTTTCTGACTTCGTTTCAGATTGGTGATTGCTTGGGGTTCGAGCAATGGCGATGAAGAAATCAGTATTGCCATTGCAAAAAATGTTTGGTAATGAGAAACAACTATGTGGAAAGGAGAGTCTTGTGAAGCTTTTAAGATGGCATTTTGGCTACTCTGTATTCAGGGGGAACCAGCTGGAGGCCATTGAAGCTGTTATCTCAGGTTTTGTTGAGATCCATGAAGTCCTAACTGACTTGGGGAGGCTCTGGATTGTCTCAAAGCTCTATCCCTACCAGAAAGACAATTGAAGTACTAAAAAGAAGGGAAAGAACCTGAAATTAGAATTATTAATCAATGCAAGAGCACGAAGGAAACATTCTTCACCTGTTAAATTACATATGAGAGCTGGCAGTTGGTTACCCACCAGGCCACCACTGATTTCCTTTACTACCTATAAGCTCTCTTATTGGATTACTTTCTCCCTATCATTCACTTTTCTTTCCCCACCAAACCCCCACCCCCCAATAAAGCAGTAGATAAGATAATGAACAATTAAGATCATTAGGTTGAATCATACGTTGACACTGAAAGCCCTGCGTAGGTCCCTATCTATGGTGGCCTTAGACCAATCATATGAATAACGCGGCAGCAAGGATGAAATCATTCTCTCCTGCCTTGCCTGCTTGGGTGATCATTTGCCATATGCGTTGCTACCTTTTGTCCTTCAGGAAGGCACTAATCTAGAATCTGTTTCTAAATAATCATGGCTTATGGTGAGATTAATGGTTTCTTTTGTAGGAAGAGATTGTTTTTGTCTCATGCCTACTGGAGGTGGAAAATCAATGTGCTACCAGATCCCTGCATTGGCAAAACCTGGAATTGTGCTTGTTGTTTGTCCTTTAATAGGTACATGCTACTATATTTGTTTTTGTTAGTTCTTTATTCTTTGAGGAAGCTATTTCATATAAAGCATGGTGGGTTTGCTCGTGGGAACGTGGTTCTAACTTCTATCAAATGGCTTTCTGAGTTCTCTCTCAGCATTGATGGTGAGGCATAGTGAATTTTATTAATCTTTTACATTACATTTGCCTTCTTATCTTTTTTTGGTAAAAATTGTTCAAGTTTTAATATGCCGAGTTTTGGTATATCATCATTATGAGTAGGAAAACCAAGTATCGGCATTAAAGGAGAAAGGGATTGCTGCCGAATATCTGTCATCTACTCAGAATTCAGTTGTTAGAGAAAAGGTATTTTTTTTTTAATTTACTTGAAAAGGTGAACATTGGAGTGGTGACTTTTCTTAATGTTTATAGATTGACTATCTCTTTTCAAAGAAAAAATTTCACCTTCCACCCTAAAAGTTTTTGAAACATCACCTACCACCATAAACGTATTTGAAACATCACCTACCACCCACAGGTTTCTAACATCATCAACTATCACCCAAAAATTTTACACTGTTAATCAAAGAGACCCACTTTGTTAATCGAGTCCGGTAAGACATTTATACCCTTCTTATTTTAAATTGAAAAATTTTAAAATTACTAATTTGACCTTCTTCGTCTCCATTGAAAAAAAAAAAAAACTGAAAAGAGATCTCAAATCCCAAATCCTCGTCTTCTCCTTCCCCTTCCCTACTGAACCAGGCACCCCTGAAGCCCGGATCATCGAAGCAAGCTTCAACCCTTGTCCCCTTCTTGAAACTTCTTGAAGAAATTAACCAAAACCAGAAAAAAAAAAAATCGATTGCACAGTGGTCAGATTAGCAGGTTTTTGAACAAACCCCGATCCGAATCAAACCGCGTACTAGGTATGTGAGTGCTGCGAAAAGGGTCCAACAAAAATGGCGAAAAGGGTCGGAGGGTGTCACTACTCCATCGTTGTTTGGGGAATTAAAAGGGTTGCCTCTGTTAAGGAATTCGAGTGGGTTGCTGGGTATGGCAAGAACGGCGAGAAACTAACCGTTAGCAGTACTAATCTGAACTGGTTGGCCCACTTCCTCGGCCGTCTACTTCGCTCTATATATAAAGCAGTCTCATGGTGACTGAGCTTCAGAGAAGTAGAAACAGAGTAAAGCAAAAGTTTCAAGGCTTCTGAGCTTCTGAGATTTTGAGTTTGTTGTTGTTGAAGCTTGAAAACTTTTTCAGATTTCTTATTCTTCGTATCGTCTATACTCCAACAAGCCTGTTGTATAGAATGGGCACTGAAAGACATCATGACGGTGAGACACGTGAGCCATGGCCCTTGCATTCTCAGCATAGGTGCTTGATTTCTCAATATGTTGTAGCAGCTTCTCTTCTACATCTTGACTTTTAAGATCTATCGAGTGTGCGACAATTGAAAGGAGAAGAGGGTGGGCATGAACTTGTAGGGGGCAGGAGGAGGATGGGGGGAACCGATCACAGCCAAAGAAAAGGGAGTCGGGGAGAGAGAGAAGACGAAGAAAATATTTAAAAAAAAAGATTTTTTGATTCTTTGTTATTTGCCTGCGGTGGTCTACGGTTTGAATGTCTTTCCAATTTCGGTCCTTCCAAGCTCTCCGATGTTGCTTCATCAACCATCTTCTATTCAGGTGTCTGAGCTTGCAAAATTTCCTTCATTTTCCCACTAACCATCCTACTCATTTGAGCACCACTCGTCTTTAATCGCTCACCTAGAGCCGCTAGCTTCAACCTATCCATCCCAGCAAAAATCGCAGAAACCCCGTTTCAAAGAAGCTCTAATATCTCAAATTTCGAAACCCTAAAACACTGAAAGTAAAAGATAATCTTGAGAAACTTGATTAATATCTAAAATGAAAAATTTCATATACACCCCAATAAGAATTGCTAGCATCATCTACCATCCACAAGTTTGAAAAAAATCAACCGCACCCACTTAACTGAAGGAAATCACTTAAAATGTTGATAGACATTTTTACCCTTCATATTATAAATTGAAAAATTTTAAAAATAGGTAAATGTACTAGTTTAACCTTTTAATGAAAAATACAATTACTCTTTGTCTTTCGTTTCACTTTCAGCCAAGGAGTCCCCTCTGTCTGTGCTCTACATCCATGGTCGACGCTTGCAAGTTTGGAAATGGGTTTCTTACATTCCACGGCTAGAACTTTGATGGGATGGTGGGGTTACATTGAAAGAAAAGGACCTGGGTAGTCTCTGAGAGACGTTGTTACCTGGCCCTTCCATGGATTCCGGCGATGGCAAATCCAGGGATGGCTCATTGGGAGACAGTGAATGGAGAGAGAGACGAAGAGGGAGGGCCCTTTTCTTGATTAAAAAATATTTCCTTTTCTTGATTAAAAAACATTTCATTTTAATTAAGTGAAGATTACAGCTTCCAATGTGCAGAAATGACGGCATTCTCTATTCCTTGAGTGTTGACCTTAATGTGTAGAAACGATGGCATTCTCTATTCCTTGAGTGTAACCTAAGATGAATCCCGCCTCCTCCTTCGACCTCCGATGATTTAGAGGTGAGATGCCCGACTCTCCCTCTCTCCTGTTTTCGTGGTAATTGCTCTATTTCTGGCTCAACCAAATCATGGAAGAAATAGAAGAATCCAAAGCTACCTAGAACAATTCGTTGGATCCCCAGAGATGCAGTGGGAGGACTAAACCTCACCAGTTCTTTGGATCCCTGGAGATGTTGGCTATGCAGATGCAGGGATTGAGTAAAGCTGGGAAGGAGCAAAAAATGGAGTTTGAGGGTGAAGAATGTAAATTATTTGATGAGGAGTTCTGGGAAGAATTGATGAATGAGGAGTTCGATGAAGAGGATAATGTGAATATCTAGACCCAAGAGTCCTCAAAATTTCATCTGGGTGCCTACTTTCATGGTGGAAATTAAAAGGGGTATCATTCTAGTAGATTAAGAAGTGTTTTTTTCGTCTGCAACTTGATTTTTCTTGAATTTCTGTTTTACTGTTTCTCTCATTTCTCTTCAGTTGAGCAGGTTGCAGGCACTTGCCCTATCTTAACTATTCCATTAACTAATATTCCTTCTTTTATTGATGGTTTTAGTAATTTCCTTTGGACTAGATATTTTCTACAACAAAAGGGAAGAAGATAATAGTAGATAGGAACAAGGTTGCACCGTTCGAAACCCTAGATTGGCAACACCGTTCGAAACCCTAAACCTCTTATTGGACGGACCAATGGTGGAATCGTTGCCAGAGTCGTCCGGGCCTGCAAATTCTGAGTTACTAGAAGATATTCAGTTCAAAGATTTCTTGTTTAACAATGGTATCCATGGCAATCGAATAGAGACGATAGGTTTCTGAAGAACAAGGAGAAGGAGACGTAGACTATGGATAGAGGGGTAGGGTAAAAATTCAGATAAAGAGTAAAATTGTCTTTTAACTCAGTTCAAAGGGTAGTATTGTCCATCAAATGTTCCATTTCAGCTGATATCAGCATCTAACAGGAACCTATGGACGGAGTGGGCGTTTTTGATTAACGGTGCAAAGATTTTGGGTGGTAGGTGATGTTTTTTCAAACTTGTGGCTGGTAGATGATGTTAGCAATTCTTATTGGGGTGTATATGAAAATTTTCCTATCTAAAATGAAAACCTAATTCCTTCCTGTCATTATCACTTCGAAACCCAAGGATCGTAGGGTTTCAATCTCTCAAGTATTAATGGATTTCTGATGGTGTCTTTTTTCTGCTTTGTTTTCATCCATTAGGGTTTTCGGCCACAATTTCTTCAGATTCGATGGAAGAATTGAATTAATATCATCCATTGAACCTTAAAGAGAGGATTTTAATCAGAAAAGATTTTTCAAGAAAGAAGAGAAGATCAGAGCTTCGATTTGAGAGATGAGTGTAAGGGTAAAATGGTGTAAGAGTAAAATGGTTTTTCACCCTTAGAATAAGGGCAATATTGTCCATGAAAATTTCAATTTGAGCTAACATCATCATCTAATGGACTCTCTTAACGGGGTGGGTCTTTTTGATTAACGGCGCTAAAGTTTTGGGTGGTAGTTGATGATGTCAGAAACCTGTGGGTGGTAGGTGATGTTTCAAATACTTTTTGGGTGGTAGGTGAAATTTTTTCTTTTCAAAACTATAAAAAGTAACAAATGGTCCACAATTATATTCTAATTGGATGGCTATAGTCTTCTTTTTATTTAGGCTATTATTGTTATGATGATGATGATTATCATTATTATTATTAGACAAAATGTCCATCACAAGGTCAGTGTTGACAAGCTTGTCAGCCTCAGTCCTGCCACATGACAAGATGATGTGGCAATTCCAAGCATGGGATAGAGAGGGCAAAGTCTGGATTACCCATGTCAAATTGCAGAGTCAAATTCAAATATTCAATCATATAAGTCCAATGTATGTCCATGTACTCCCTCCATAGACCTGAATTTTTCAATGCTTCATTTTGCTATTTGACAAACTCCATTTAGGCTAAATGTTATCAAGGGACCTTGGGGTTTTCCTGTCCGAAAATTTGGTCCCTATCAAAGGTTCCAAGTGGCTGATATATGATGGGTAGTATAGACTATAGAGAAGGCTTGCTTAAAGGCCATTGAGGAGAATTAAGCCCTTATTATTGATGTTTTTATTTATTCGATGAAAGAAATAGACAGATAAAACTGCCTCGCCTTGGAAAATTGTCTCCATTAACCAAGGAGCCTGGCTTTTAAGTTGGTAGCCTTGCATGCTGCTTGTTCTATTGTAGAAAGTGAACCAGCAAAGTAAACCTCGGTAAGTTGATGTGAGTCTCGATGTTGTCAAAATGCCTAGGCGAACCTTCGTGTCACCCAGGTTCTTAGTTAGTAGGCCAAAATTTGGCCTAGTGCTCCCAGCACCTTTAAGGATTCCCTAACTTGTTTATTTTTAATACGAGAAAAACACACATAAATACCCACACAAATACACACTCTTACACACATACACACACATACACACACATTTTCTAGTTGTAACATCTATGTTGAAACTTGTCAATAATAAGGACACTTCCTGCATGTATCCCTAAAAAAAAAAAGAAAAAGAAAGAAGAAACATGATCAGGTCGCATATAAGTGCTTGTGTATTGGAAAAGCTTAAATATCATGTACATAAACGGACATGTCTGTGTGTCAAGGTGTGAGGGTTGACTTGTTCGAAAGCCGAAACCCAGAGGGTCAGACAAAGTGACATGAATCCCACGAAGCCGTAACTTGTTCTTTTGATTCATTTTAAGATATTTGATACTGATATGGGGCAACACAAGTGTCTGTTGAGCAAATAAAGAGGGCCAAAGGGGTGAGATTATTTTACCTTTTCTTTTTGTAATTCAAGGTAAAAGAATAACAGTGTGTAACACATGATACATACATGATACATCACAAGGAAAATGCATATAATGTTGAGAGAGGGAAGAGGAAGAAGTGGTTGCCTGGCCAAAATTATAACCTAGGTCTGATGTGGGAGTTTGGATGCTAGCCTAGCTTCTCCTGATAGCCTGGTTGCCTCTACCAATGATTGTGAGTTCGTGTTGGTGGACCTGACCAGGTTGGCGTATGGGTGGGGGGAGTCTTAAAATTCTTTCTTCAACTTGATTTTGGATTCCGTGATTGTAGGTTCTGGGTCTTTGAAGTGATAAGCTTGTGATCAGATAATCCAGTGCTTCCTTGGGATCTTCAGTGATTGGTAGAGGGAGTGGGAAATGGCATAGAAGTGCTTGGGATTATGTCTAGGATGTTGTACCATATTCTACATCTATAATTAATTTATGATTTCTTAGATGTTGGAAGCACAAGCGTTCCTTGATTTGACCTTTTTGTGTATCCTTTGGCAGCATAGTTGTCAAGGCACCAAGGCGGACCAACGCGTTGGAGGCCTGACTGGGTGCCTTGGTCGTCACAATTTTTAGGTGCCACCTTGACAACTATGTTTAGCAGTATCACATGGATATGAACACAGACTTGGAGATCACGTGTATTGGGTTGTCAGTGAGCTGAAAAAAACTTAACAGTTAGGGGCTACTGCATGAGAGTTACTAGCTGTTAGACAGTAGCATACTAGCATGTCTTGTGAATTTATCATTGGAACACTTATACAATAAATATAAACTTTGAATTTTGTCCAATATACCATATGCTTTTGATATGTTTGCTGTTAAGTTCAAAAGAGAAAGTGTTGTCAAAGAATCCATGAATTGATGGGAATCTAACCTAGGTACTGTATGATAAATCCATTTAGAAGTTACATACAACATTGCATTATGGTCTTTTGCCTCTTTGTTCTATGCTATATATGTATGGAATTATACCAATAAAGCTGTATAGTCTGATAAAAATATTATAAAATCAGCTAGTTCTCATTCCTCGGTTGAGCTTTGGAAGCTATTGACTTACTTTTTTTGTCAAGTTTTTAATTCATGTCTGATCAAATCATAATTTCTGTTTTTATTGTAGATCCATAAAGATCTTGACTCTGGAAGGCCTTCCTTAAGGTTGCTTTATGTGACTCCAGAATTGATTGCGACATCTGGATTTATGTCAAAGTTATTGAAACTTCATGCCAGAGGCTTGTTGAATCTAATAGCCATAGACGAGGTATGCAATGACGCCTATATTAGTAAAGATGATGCTTTATAGTTTTCGCTGTTAGATTCAGTTAAATTTGCGTTACCACACCTCTTTTTTTTTTTTTTTTTTGTCTAATTTTCAGGCTCATTGCATTTCAACATGGGGCCATGACTTCAGGTTTGTGATATGACAGTCTTGATAATTAGTAGGATATTTTTCTTCTCCTTTTTGGTGGATGTGTAATCCAGTGCTAACCCTGAACCAATGAGATCCAGTGGGAGATCAGCTTGCTACACGATGGCAGGTATGGAATAACACCAGATTTCAAAAGAAAACTAATAACAGAATAAAGACAAGTCTGATCGTGGTCAAAGTTTGGTTGAAATTCTATTTCAGATGGGTGAATGGTTCTGCAATGTTGGATCAGAATCTGATGGCCAGGTTGTCAGTATTGAAGAAATCCTGTTGGTACTAGGATTCTAGTTCAGAAAACCAGAATAGATCTTCATAGAAGAGGAAATGGTTTCATCCGTTCCTACTATTGGCTCTCATGATTAGGTCCCCTCCCCTCCCCTCCCCCCCCCCAACTTCATTCATTTCGCAGTAAACAGAAACTTTCCAATAGTCAGCAGGTCAAAGCCTTTTTGGGAAGGGGGGGGGGGGGTCCAAGGGTGCCTCCCTACTACCCAAATCAACTAGAGTTCAGATACCCCAATTGGGTAGCTCAGTTGGCAAAGACCAATACCTCAAAGGGGTCATGAGTTCAACTCTCCTCGGGGCTTACCTATCCCAAAGACACACACACACACTAACACAAAAAAAAAAAAAAAAAAAAAAAAAAAATTCAGGTAATTAAGTAGGGACTGAAGTCCAGAAGCAGTAACACAGAATTCAGATTCAGAAATCAGAAAATTAAGAAGTATATTTGAAGTACGTTACCTGAATTCTATTAGAAAATTGAGAACAAGCAGAATTCAGTTAGGGCAGAAATCAAGGATTAACTAGTATTCAGGAAATTAAAAATGAGAACCAGAAAATTAGAGCCAGTAAACTAGAATCAGAGGAAGTATAATTGCAGTAGAATTTCAAGTTCCATTAGAAAAGATCAGGTTTTTAAATTAGAACTGTCGTTAGAACTTGAAACAAATTTCAGAATAGCAAACACAAGAAGAATAGAGCAGAATTTCCAAAACTAACCTTGTAATCAATGGAGAAGAAGAGGAGAAGAGAAGAGAAGAAATCAGGTAAGGATACCACTCTCTTATGCACTGCTCAATAGCACAAAAACTCTTGAGAAAACTCAAATTCTTACTCAAAACATGCTTAATTGATGGGGGGAGATGCAGATCAAAGGGAGAGATCTTCTTGTAGTGGGAAGGAGTAGGTGAATCAGCAAAATTATGAGAGAGAAAGAGAAGAAAGAGAGGCCCAAATTGTTGGCAGAGGAGAGGGAAAATAGGCAACGACCTCCATGTAATAAAACTAAACTTTAATTCGTTCCATTATCAAATCGTTGGGTTTGGCTTTAGGCCTATATAATTACGAAGACTCAAAACGGGAAATAAAAATAAAAGCAAAGATTGCCAGTCTCCCAATCTCAAGCCATATGGAAGGTTTCCTAAATTGACTACAACACTGAAAATAGAAACTACTCAAAAGATGGAAACAAAGAAAAAAAGGAAACTGACCTAAACACGAAACTTCCTAAACTAAAAAATAAAATAAGAAAATGAATCTTATCTAAACCTTATTAACAACTAAAACTAAGAACACTTTAATAACTAACCTTATCAACTATGAGCATGGGTCCACTAAAATAAAATAATAATTATAATTTTTTTGTAATCCAATCCCCCACCGTTGCCTTATAAGTTAGCCCATACAACAAATAAATCCAAAAATTAATGCCCAACCCATCCTTGTACTAAATTGGTGGCAAAGAGGGTTTAGGGTAACTCAAATTAACAATCCCTCTTTGCTACAGGATCCCTATTCAGCCTAACACAAAATCTGCAGAGAAAAGTAATAAAGAAAATTACTTATCTTGAAATCTGTCTGTCAGAAATTGATGAAATTTGGTTTGGATGTCCTTTATAACAATTATGAACACCCTTCCAAAGTTGAAAAAGATCTGAAAAGAGTTGAAGAAGAAGTTATGAGGCTCGAAAACTGGCTTAGCTTGGTATCGCCCAGATCTGGGTAGTGATCGATTGATTCTGTGGTTTGGTACTAGTTCAGCAAGAAAACTCGATGGATCTGCAGGAAAACTATGTCGCCAGCTAGTGTAGAGTATTTGTAAATCAAAACAAAAGTTAGAATCTCGAGGAAGAAAGAAGAACAAGTGGTTGAGTTTCACCAGAAATCAGAATTCAATAATTCTCTTTTTCTGGAAAACTCTAGGATGTGCTTGATAGTATACCCAAATTTGAAGGTGATCCAACCATGGATGAAGAAATTATGAATTTTCGAAAAGCCACTATTATCTAAAAACGGGAATGAATAAAATAGGAGTTTCGGTTGAGTCTTACAACCAGTGACACTCAACCAGAATTTTTTAATAAAACTCTAGCCAACTCTGCTGCCAGCATTCCACTTCTTCTTATTTATAGACTATGGAAAAAGTTACAAAAAATAAGAACTCCAAACTGAAACAAAAGCTTCTTTTGTAGAGAATAGGAAAGTTTCTAAAACAACTTTTAGGAAACTAAACATAAACTTCCTTTATAGAGAATAAGAAAGTTTTGAAAACAATGAAACAACTAAGACTGACTCATAAAGTCAATCAACTTAGGAAATAAAATTTAAATTAACTTTAGAAAAGAAATAACAAAAGAGAGAAACAAAATATTGCAAAAAGATTATACCGTGAACAGTGTTTTGGCTTGGCATTTTGGCTAGTTCCATGGATCAATGTCGGTTGATCCTTATGTTGGTCCTTGGACTGGTTCATGGCTGGTCCTTGGACTGCATCATAAATCCTGGCCCAAAATTAAACTGGGCCTTAAATTGGGCCTGCCTTATTCCCTCCAGTTAAAAAAAAAAAAAAATGTCATCCTCGAGTTTTGTAGTGTTAGAGGAATAAGAACACTTCAATTGGTGTCAAAGTTGTCAAGGTGTGACGTCTTGGAAAATGTGGTGCCTTGGTTGCCTTGGGCCTCTGTCAGGCCTCCAACGCCTTCGTTCGCTTTGGCGCCTTGACAACTATGATTGGTGTTTGCGGCTTCTTGTCTGCAACTTGGACAAAATTCAGAGTATGAAGCCCAGTCTACATGTTCCTTGTCTTGAAACGTGTGAGGAAGAACAAACTTATAGTATGGAACAAGAGTATCTTTCACAATTTCATTTTCTGCTCTAAGGGGTTAAATGTTCTCCGTAGTCTCAGTAAAGACACCATGTTCTTCATCTCAAGGTTTCAAATCTCAGTTTTGAGGCTTGTTTCGGTCAAGCCCAAAATCGAGACATAGGTCAAAACCACTGAAACTAGGTCAAAACCTGGTATTTTCTGGGTGAAACTCGAAACCTAGGTTCAAGACGTAGAAATATCTGATCGAAACCTGTCGAAACATCGGATTTTATAGCCATGGCTCGACCATGTTTCAGCTGAAACCACCGAAATCTGGTCGAAACCTCCGAAACCTAGTGTTTTTTGGTACCGACCCTTTATTGTTTCGATTTAGCTTGAAACCTCGAGATTTAGAACCCTGCTTCATCTTGTTTGGCCTCTTTCAGTTCCTCGTGGCAACATCATTGGCATGTGTTTGATGACCTTGAATGCCCACCTGATAGCAACCACTTAAGAATATATATTTGATGCATATGAGGAGGCTCAATGGTACATAAGTTCCTTTCACGATCAAGGACAACCTTTTGTTCTTCCATCCTTGATCTATCAATTATGATGACATGTTTGGAAGAAAGAAATACATGACATCTACCACCATCAAAGTAGGTAGAAACTGGAATTCAATGAAACATCTCCATTAGATTCAATTATGTTCTCATCTGCCTTCAACAGGGACTGCAAGATGAGATTCTCATTTTGCCCTTCATATATTGATAGGGAAGAAGTCCTTCCATTGGGAAATTGAATTCTAGTCTTGAAAGTAAAGGAATCCATGGTCAGGTTTGGTTCTGGTACCAGGGTGTCTATTACATATATAAAGAGATCCTAGAATTCCTAAATTGACTCAGAAAAGGACTCCTAATCACTCTCACACACTGACTTAAAGCAAATATACTCAAAATAGGATCTTAAAAGCTATTAAGGATCCTAATCTAACCTAAACACTTAAGACACTAATATCATGTACTAACTTCACCCTCAATTTATGGGACTATAAATTAGGTCTATCACATTGAAATCTAAAGTAATAAAAGCCCAACCTATATACTATAACTAACCAAAGTTGTTTTTAGCCCATTGGACTGCCACAAGCACTTTATGGGCCTCCTACTCTAGCATCTAGGCCTCCTCTCTATACAGGATCAATGTCAAATGCAACTACATCAGTGTGTGTCAACTGTCTAGAGCAGTCGATGATGGTTGACGTGTAACACATATACTGATATACACCCATTTCCAGAAGGACTGCCATGTGATCCATTTGTACTTAGTACATTTATCCACATGTACATTATGTGCCATGGCAATGCCTTGATTTATATGCCTACTTATATCTTTATTTTATCAATAGTTTGATAGGCGTGTAGAGAGATTCTTAGATATTATCTCCTGACACTGATGCTTATTTAATAATGTAGATTCTAGTGTCGTTATATAATTGTTTCGTTATGTTTGACTTCATTTGGTTTTCGCTGACTGGTACTAAGTTGCATAGGTTGTTAATAGTTGGTATCCATGTTCAAGAACTGATATTCTTATTCATGCCTAATCACATTAGGTTCCTAATATTATGAAATGGTTTATTCATTCCATTATTTGTATTCTTGCTCATGAGCAGGCCTAGCTATCGAAAACTTGCGTCTCTAAGGAATCACTTTCCAGATGTGCCAATATTGGCTCTGACAGCAACAGCTGTTCTTAAGTGAGTCTCAAGCTTTCCTCTTTTTGTAAATCCAGGATTGTTGTGTATAAATCACGGGTTAAATATATGTATTTTTATTGGTATTAGTCAGTGGTTTCCTCAATGGACCTTCTGTAAGATGGAACTCTAACTTCTTATTGTATCTATTGCCTACAAACGTGAATGGTAAACTGTTGGAAAGTAACAAACTAGCAACCCATAAAAGCATGGACTGAAGAGGTCTTCATTGGTTGTTATGTTTGCATCATCTTAGCCAGCAAACATGATTGGACATGCCACTTGAGGATAAAGAACAATCCATCAATTAATAAGAAGGCTGGTTAAATGACTAAAAGGGATGTGGATTAAATTTGTTTTTAATTGTTGGACATTATGCTAGAAATTATTCTCACTAATTACCTAGTCTTGACTTTTGATTTGGTTACCATGCAAATCATGGAGTTCTGCGCAAGCAAAGCTGGTGCACATCAAAGCTGGTGGCATGTCGGTCTTGAAATATTTGCTTGGAGACTATTGTGACCAGTAATTTTATTTGATGAGGAAATAATCCCATCAAAAATGATAATTTATTGGATGAAATCTTATATATTTTGTAATTTGTAACCATGTAGTGGCATTTGTGATGTGATGTGTGTGTGTGTTTTTATTTTTTTCCCTTGTTTATGTTTTTTGTAGTTAAATAAGTTTTTGTCTAAACATAGTTTCAGTTTCCCTAGTCAATGTAAAGCATTTGTTCCGGGTCCTGACCTTCTTTGTAATGCAGAGTTCAGAAGGATGTGATGGAGACGTTGTGCTTGCAAGACCCTTTAGTCCTGAGGTCTTCATTCAATCGTCCTAATATATTTTATGAAGGTGGGCTGTATTTGATTACTTAGCTCTGTTTTGTCTATTTGAGTTTCTGTGATGCAGCTTGCAGATTTTCTGAATCTATCACTGAAATGTGGCTTCTATTCTTTATTTCCAACTGATCTACTTCTCTTTTATTTTCTATATTTGATTAATTGGATCGTAATTGAGTATTGATTGTATTGATGTATTCTTGTTGACTCCATATTAGTCTGCAAATGGAACTGAGATGAGAACTTCCTAAAAGCTCTCTCTCCCCTCTTGTCTTCCTCTTCCCCTTTTTTTTCTCTTCTTTCTTCTCTTGTTTCTTCTTCCTTTTAATCCTAAGTGCAAATCATTGTAACCGTTGTCTGATCCAAGGAAGTTTGCTGATAACTTGAGAGACTGGGGACAGATCTTGCTGTTGTCATCCTTCTGTATGGCTGACATAAGCAGCTGTATGATTCTTCAAATGTAAAGGTTAAAAATTATTTGATGCCTTCTGATTTTTTTTTTTAATCCAATAACAGTGACATTTCATGGCCCAGTTGGCTGGTCAAACCGACTGATTTTCGACAAGCCCCCAAAATGGATTGCTTGACCTTGTGGCCCCTTTTCATCCAAACTTGTTGACTTGATCAACAGACTGTCCATCTCAGACAGTTCAACCAGTTACCTTGGCAGGACCTTGAACTTGTTGGTACCCAAAATATGCTCATATGTTTAGGTAAATATTAAAAGCTTATAACAATTATTTTTGGTGCTTCAATGCCCAACTCTTTGTATTAGCACCTAAATAAATAATATATATCGAATTATTAGATATGTATTACTGTCAACAATCTAATATACTTTTGCCTCTTAATGGGCCAATATCTGGGTTGGAATTCAGAACATCAAGTTCAATTTTATATTATTTGGTTTAGTAGTTGAACTTCTACTCAATTTAATTGTTTTTGTTCGCCAAATTCTCTAAAATTCTTGAGGAAATCCAGCTGAATTAATCTGTTTCACAAATCTATATAGACAGTCTTTGACACTTGGAGCCTGAAGATTTTGAGTTGCCCTTTCATGTTTTCTTGTTTGAGAGCTATTTCATTCCATTTGATTTAGATTTGAGTCAACGGTGGGCTAGTTTTCAGACCACTTTTATGGTCCAGTACTTTCAGCTTTTGTTAGGGTAGTTTAAGTGCTACTGTGTTTCCATGGTAAGAGTTTGCATGCGTATTTGTACTTGTCTACATAGCTTCTGCGATTTCAGTTCAATGCTTGACTTTGAGTTGTATTAAGTACTTTTCAGCTTCTTTAGTTTATAGTGTACAGAAAACATAATTGTCAAGGCGCCAAGGCGACCCAAGGCCCTGAAGATGTGTATGGGTGCCTAGGCATACCTAAGGCATACCCAAGACGTTGTAAGGGTATATCTTAACTGGAGGATTTATACAAAAAGGAGGGGGTTAGCGCATTAATTTTATTGTTTTTAATATATATGCATAATTCCATGCATTGTAGTGTATATATGTACTTTATACATACAATAAAAATGCTACAAATGACATTAATTAAAAAAATAAAGAAACAAATAAAACAAGGCGTGATACAATAAGGTGACCAACCGCCTAGCCCTATCTGACTCGCCTGGACGGTAGTTACTGAAGTTACTGCAATGGCTGGTGCTTCTTCAAGTGTTTTTTTAGTAATTGTTGTTGATTGGTTTTGTGGATGTATCTATATATGTGTTTAACGGATGGTGCTTATTGATTAATAGATGGGGGTGGGGTTGTGGGGCTGTATCAATTCTATGAAGTGTCTGATTTGTCCATTGTTTTTGGTGTGATTACTTGATTTGTGGCATTATAAGGGTGCTGATTTTGTTGTTTTCCAAAGAAATTACTTGTTTAAACTGGTGATTGAAACCTTGGTCATGGACCTGCTTAGTGGTAATGCACTTGAAGAATTTGTTGCTGCTTGAAGAATGTGTTGCTCCTGATTGGACAGTGTCTGTCTTGATTAGGGCTATATTTGGTGAAGTTGTAGTTTTCTGAAGTTAGTGGTACACATTTTGGAGCATTTACTCTCCTCACCGGTGGGTCTATGCCCTTAATTGTTCAACTATGTTGAAGGAAAAGCATAGTGACAATGCTGGAACCTGGAAGTGAGTCAGCATAAGGCTATAGTTACTGAAGATTGATTTGATGGTTGTGTGGTGCAGTTCGATATAAAGATTTGCTCGATGATGTCTATGTGGATCTGTCTAATCTACTCAAATCTAGTGGGGATGTATGCTCAATTGTGTACTGTCTTGAACGTACAACTTGTGATTATTTGTCTGCTCATCTTTCAAAGAACGGCATTTCCTGTGCTGGTAAGCCAAATAAAGTTTTGTTTCTTTACTCAGACAAATTCATAGCTTCGGTGAGCATGCTTTCTTATTCTTGGTTTTTTTTTTTTTTTTTAAGCTTATCATGCAGGTTTGAACAGTAAACTGCGAAGTTCTGTTTTAAATGACTGGATTTCTTCCAAAATTCAAGTTGTGGTGGCAACAGTTGCTTTTGGGTATTCTCTTTGAAATCTTGCAAGAAACACTCTTTTTTGGGTGGGATAATTAACAGTAATTTATTAATGCAGATGAAACATTAGTGCATAAAAGTACATAGAGAGACGATGAAAATAAGGAGGACCAAAACGCTGAGCCCCCCCCCTTTTGGGAACAACAGTACTTTGCTGCTTGCAAGGGAATTACCAAAACAAAGTGTTGGTCTTACAAGCCCTTGGTTTGCCAAATCATCTGCTATCTCATTGACACTTCATGGCTTCCACTGAAAGGAGATGTTGAACTGGGCCGCCAACTCCCTAATAAGCCTAATCAGCTGAGTGTATCGCCAAATCACTCAGTCATCTGATGCATTTTCTGAATTACTTTCAACAATAGATGATTCCATCCCTTCATAATCAGCAGCTGCAGCCCCGTTCGCAGAGCCTTCAATTCAGTACTTGTAGAACCTCACCAACCGGCCTGGAGAAAGGCCCTACTACTCTTATATCTTACAATCTGATTGTACCCCAGTTCCCAATAACCCCGGGTTTCCTAAAGAACAACCATTTTTATTAAGCTTGGCCAGAACATCTAGGAGATGCCAATGGGAAATCCTCCTCTCCCCAGGTTCCTTTGTAAAGGTCAAACTCCCCAATCCAGAAACAGCTGATGATCCACCTAATTGCCTTTGAAGAGGCATCAGCTTGCAAGATAAATTTCTATTCTTTAACCTGCAATTTTCTTCTAATATATGAAACCTGGAAACTACCAACTTACATGAAGTCAGATCTAGTCTACTACATACATCTTTGGTGCACTGTATTTATCTATGAAGATTGAAAAAGATGCAGAACATAAGCAAAGTCAGCTAGACCTTATCTCAGTGATCTGGGGTCAGTGACTGAAATCCTGTTTCCGCTGTTCTGTTTTCTAGTTCTCTACTTATATTATACAATAATTGGCAAGAGTCAAGACTACTTCAATCCATGTCCTTGTTGGTTTCCTCTTCTTGGTTTCAAGTTTTCAGGTTGCAGCAAATTTCTACTTATCATTGGTCCAATGATTGGTTTTTGTTGCAACAATTGTTCATTTTTCTTGAATCTTGAAAGGAAAATTATTTTTTTGTTTAGGACTACACTTTTGAGTTCTGCCATATGACTTACAACTCATGATTAATTTGGGTCTTAACAATCTCTACTGCTTTGCTTTCTGGTCCTTTGGTTGGAGCTCATCTGGTGGATGGCATAGTTAATTGAGAAATAACTGGTGCTGCTTCAGGATGGTATGCTACTGAGTACTTTGGGTTCGAAAGATTTTGTACCATTTATTCTTTTAACATTCTTTGGTAGATAATTTTCACGTTCAGACCTGTTTAAGTCATAGGCTCATAGCTGATGAAAAAAATTGCAGGGGATCGATAGAAAAGATGTCCGGATTGTTTGCCATTTTAATATTCCAAAGTCGATGGAATCCTTTTATCAAGAATCTGGAAGAGCTGGGCGTGATCAGCTCCCCTCGAGAAGTTTTCTGTACTATGGAATTGATGATCGAAAAAAAATGGTATTAGTTTCTGGTTTCTCCATTATTTGAACTCGTAGAGTTGTCATTAGGATTTCTTAAGCATAGAGAAGATGTGTGGCAGGAATTTATTCTGAGCAATGCTGAAAGCAGGAAGTCACAATCTGTAGGCTTTCAAGATGGCTTGCGAAAGAAATCCCTAGCAGATTTCAAGCAGGTGCATTTCTCAATCCTGTTAGTCAAGTTTCAAGTAACTTCACCATTGGAATAATATCGCTGCTTGTGTACATTCTACTTGCAGATGGTTGAATACTGTGAAGGATCTGATTGTCGTAGGAAAAAAATTCTTGAGAGTTTTGGAGAAGAGGTATTGAGGGCCTCTTTCATACCTTATGAAGATCCAACATCATTCTGCATATTCAAGTCCATCTATATTTTTTTTGGTGGTGGGTGAACCTACTTATTTCTTATCTCTTTAAACAGGCGCCTGCATCATTATGTGGAAAATCATGTGATGCCTGTAAACATCCAAATATAGTTGCAAAGTATGTGAAGGAACTCACTAGTACTTATAGTACTTTACGGAAGAATGCATTCACGAATATCATTATCAGCAGGTACTTTTATGCCCTTATTTAGCTAGTCATTGGAGTTCAACTGAATCTCATTATCAGCAGGTATTTTTATGCCTTTATTTAGTTAGTCATTGGAGTTCAACTGTTTGTGACTTTGCTTGTTTGCTTATGTTAGAGTCTTGGGTTTTTATTTTTAAAACATCCTGTATCAGAGATTTGCGCTTCAAATTCATATGCAGGCAAGCATGCAGACAGTCCTCATAAGCCCTAAACTGTTGGACAAGTGTTAGGATTCTTGGCTTTTACTAGTGGTTGGCCTAGCATCGCCTGTCAGCATTTGAAGTACATTGCAGTTGAGGAATTGAAGGAAAATTAGGAAGACAAAGGCTTCTTTTCCTTTTTTTTTTTTTTTTTTTTTCTCCCCTCCTTGTTAAGAAGCATTTTTTTTGCTGTTGTTAAATAAGCAACAATAAAAAATTCTATTGATATGAGAAGAATGTTACAGAATTCCAATAATCATGACAAGTGGAAAACTGAAACGGGGGACAATACACTCCCTACTCTGAAAATGGAATAAAATTTCCCTGACACCACCTTAAGAATCTAGTTTAAAAATTGTACTTAAGAATTTCAATTTCATTGCATTGTTGTCAATATGATCGGGGCTCTCCAATGACTTAATTAACCTCTTCTCTTTCTCTTGCTTTTGCATGAATCTCTTTGAATTCTAGTCTTACTACAAGGAAGCCATTGGTAATTGGTAGGAAATTTTGCTCCCAATAAGTTGCAAAAATATCTGGGTTCCCTTATGGATGGGGCTTTCGGCTTATAATAGCAGATTATGCCTTAAATTGAGGGGATTGGTGGAGCATGATTTATATTTTATATAACTGAACCCGTTCTAGTAGGATAATGCTTAGTGGGTTGATTTGAGTTGTATGGTACTTACCTCTTCATGTATACTCAGATTTGAGATGAAGCAATCACTGTAATGAGTGGGATTATGCTGTTCTGGCTGGGAGTTGTGTTCAGCAAAGTTACACAATTCGACTTTTGGCACACCTGCTTAGCTTTAACCTTTGGGATTCTTGTTCAACATGTCCTACCCATGTGGGGCAGATGTTCCATGATTCATGTATACCCATTTATTGGTGATATTCACTTCCTGGATATGCAATAGGAAGATAATTCTTCACTATATGGCAGATTGATTTCATAAAATTACTTCATGAGTCTTCTGTTTAACTCGTCAATCGTGGGAACGCCTGTTAAGAGCTAGTAGCACAAATGTTCCAAAACTTCTTGCTGTTATTATTTTGTGTTTTTTTTTTTGGAGGGCTAGGTTCTTGGTAACATCCATGGTTTCATTTATTGGAAGTGAAGTCTGGAATATATGTTTCTTTATCTGGAGTATCTTTTGAATTAAAATGCAAATCTTATTTTGCTTGAAATTCTTCATTATCCACTATGCTATGTTTCAGCTCCTCAAATATGGTTGATGAAGATGAATACACCGAGTTCTGGAATCGTGAGGATGTTTTAAGTGGCTCGGAGGAAGATATCTCTGATTATGATGGTATTTCTTGAGATCTTTTTGAAAATTTCGTAGTGTTGAAGTTGGATAAATGCTTCCATGAACAAGAATATTTCTCTCCTTCCCAGGGTTATAAAAATTGGATTGGAATCGGTTGATTCGACTCAAATCGACTGGTGTTTGACTCCAATTAACCCATATTCTATGCTTGCTGAGTCTTCCTGAGTTAGGCCGAGTTAGGCCGAGTCCGGCTGGGTCAGCCAATTTTGGCTGAGTCTGGCTGATTCAAATCGGATGGAGGCCGATACCAGTACCCAATTCCTAGTTTTTAAACTTTGCTCTTCCCCTTCCTCCCCAACCCCACAAAAAAAAAAAAAAAAAAAAAAATCCTTACCTTTAAGCTAAGAAAATAGTATTGAAAGCAACCATAATAATTCATGTGTACATTTCATTGCCAAGTTCTTTAATATGATTTTTTTGTTTTGTTCAATGGTTCAATGCTTATATGCATCCATGATCTTGGTGATAAATATTGATTTTTTTAGTCATTTGGAGGTAATTTGGGTGAGAGAAATTGAGAATTTGCTTCAAACTTCAGACTAATATAAATTGGGAACAATTGAGAATATGTTTCCATGCATGAGTAGTTGACTTTCTTTTCAAAAAGTTTACTTTTTCCTCTTGACAATCATAAATTTCTGTTTGTGCAACTTGGTTCTGTGGATAGTGATAATTTTTGCCAACCTGGTGAAATGCATAAGTTATTAGCAGTTGCTTTTCTTTTTGGGTGGGTGGCTTACTGTGTTACACTTATAAGCACCATGTTTAATCAGTATTAGTTTGTACTAGCTAAATTTCCAAATGATTGGCAAAACTGGTTGCCATGTTGGTTGATTAGTTCATTTAAGTAAAGAGAGTAGTTCTTTGGAGGTGGAGCTTGTCTGTTGAATGCAATGGTTGTTACTTTGAAGTGTGGATTCTTTTCAATTTGTTGATATTATATTGTTGACTTTGGAGGTGTGCAGTTAACCTTGCTCTAGTGTGGCGTCTGCAAAATTTCTTATATTTATCTTTTATTTGTTTATGTTTGTTTTTAAACTCTAAACTTACAATGTGTTTGCTTTTCATTCTGTTTTTGCCCATAAAATGTGGTCTTCTGACTCCTGAATCCTGACAGATCCAAATTTGGAATGGCATATTTCTCTGTTATAGTTCCTCTGTTTTCATTTTCTGCAGTTATTCACGAGTTAAATCTTTGAAATGGCAGATAGTGTGGAGGCTGTGAAAAGCGTCGCCAGATCAAATTTATCATCAAAATCAGGACTAAATCAGCGAATTGAATTCTTGGAGCATGCTGAAGAGGATTATTATAAGAAAAAAGTTCCTAAAAAACAGGTCTGTTTTAAATAATTTATTTTCCACAATTTTCTGTGGGGTAGAAGAATATTAAGTTTTGTCATTTTCCAGCAAGAGAAAGGGGCTTGGGGATACTTAATTAAGGAAAAATACTGGTGGGAGCTTTCCTGGAATACATTAAGCAGTGTTCTGTGACCTGTCCCCCCTGCAGGTTGAACAAAATTACTTGCCACTGTGTCCTCCCTAAACTGGTGGATCAACACTTCAACCTATTGATAATTTAAGGTTTTGTATAACTGTCCAGTTCAACAGTTGAATCCATAATTAGTTAATACGGGGACAGGAAAGACGTGGTGGTCAAACTATCGGGTATAAAATGGCTTTGATTGTGAACAAAATGCTTAAAATTTTGGTTAAACAATTCAGAATGGCAAAAATTTGGTACAGAATATATGGGTATTAAATGTTCGGAAGTGAAAAAAATGAGATAGAAAATGCTGGTACGTATAATGCATTTGATGCCCGTGTAGTGCACATATTAACCAACTTTGGATGAATAATCCAGTTGAACTGCTGCTACCTGCCACCAGGTCATTCTTCTATGATATGCGTACTTTAAGTCATCAAAAAACAAAAAAAAGACTCAAAACACCAAACTAGTAACATTTGCTTATAGGGATTTTGTCAACCTATGTTTTTCCATTGCAACATGGCTAATTCCTGCTTTGCTTTCAATATTACAATATATTAGCATACTTAAACATTTTAAGCTTAGGTCAGTGGATTGGCCCAGTTTCTAAACGGTTATTGTAAATTATTTGTTCTTATATTTGAACTCTATTTGCTAATATAGGAAGTGATGCATGATTGCTGTTTTTGCTGCTGCAAGGTCTCTATCACTTTATTTGAGTGGGGGAAGGGGAAGAAGAAAGGAAGATTGTATGCTCGTTCTTTTGACTGTTGCACCGTACATAGAGATTCTGACCCTGGAGTACAATGAAAAGACATCCATTTTACCTTGTTCCTTTCCACTAAATTGCCTTATCTACCTGTTCACAATGATCAACAAAGCTATTTCTTCAACCTTTCTTTTTCTCTTCCTCTATCCTTTAGGTAGTGGTTTGAGCATAGTCTTTTTCTGCAACTCAACCTAGGCGAAAGATGTGTTTGCAGACCTGAGTTTCAGTGTGAAACTCTGTCTTCCAGAAAGGTATTGGTCTAGGGCTTTGGGGGGTTTGAGTCGCTCTTATAAGAGTAGTTTTTGGCCAAAAGCTCAGGTCAAACAGAGAGGTTTTCAGGGAGTTTGATCAACTGAAAGCTGCTGTCAGGTACCGCCCAGACCAGGGAAACAATGCCAGTAACAGGGAAGAGTAAAAGGAATTAAGAAGAAAACATAGAATAAGGAGAGGGAAGAAGAAAGGGGGGGAACAGCCTAAGAAAGAAGCTAGTCCTGATCAGAGAGAGAGAGAGAGAGAGAGAGAGAGAGAGAGAGAGAGAGAGCACCACTTCTGCCTGCAGGCACACAGTTTAACAATCAATTCATTCTTTCTTTTCTTCCACTCTGAAATTAATACTCCTATTACATGTGTTTATAAATGAAAACTTTCCTAAACTAATTGAAATAAATCTAGTAACTAAATAAAATCCCTAATTAAAATGGAAACTATAACTAAGGAAATAAGATACCTACCAGGACCTATTGTTTGCTAACTAAGACAATAAGAAAGAAACTAAAATATTAGCTTTCTCTTGAGTAGGGAGGACTATTCTCCGGCATGGATTCCTCTTGGGTATGGAGGACTATTCTCTGGCATAGGCAAATGGCTCTTCCATTCATTAGTTCCCTCATTGATGATGGTTCATCTACCTTGCTTTGGCTGGACAACTGGCATCCTCATGGTGTTCTTGCTTTAGCTTACGGGGAAAGGATTAGAGCTGAATCTGGGCGGGACAGATTGGCCACCGTTACCTCTATATTAGCTGATGGAGTTTGGTGCACTGGCAAGGCCTCATCTTCTCGACTGGCTCCGGCGTGGGCAGCGCTCCCTTTTGTACCACGTCGGCCTCCTGGAAGTGGGGATATGGCATTCTGGTCGGTGTCTTCAAATGGATTATTTGCTATTGTATCTGTGTGGGAAACGGTAAGGTCTAAATATCCCAAGATGGCCTGGTATGATGCTGTTTGGTTTCATGGACATATCCCTCGTCATAGTTTTACCCTTTGGAGAGCAATGACTCTATCCCTCCTGACGAGCTCTTTACTTCATGAATGGGGCTTAATCCTCAACTACAATTGTGGTCTATGCTGGGCGGCAGAAGAAGACATTAAGCATTTGTTTTTTGGTTGCCCCTTTTCCAGCAAAATTTGGGAGAAGATCCTTAGTAAATGTTGGCCTAATTCTCAAAGAATTCTCCCTTTTGACCTCGAGTGGCGATGGATGATCAAGAAATTCAAGGATAAAGACCCTTGTAAACTTTAACTAAGCTAGCCTTTTGGGGCTACTGTATACCACATATGGTTCGAGAGAAATCTGAGATGATGGAAGCACAAATCAAGAACGTTTGACCAAATTTGGGAAGCTATTGGGTTTGATGTTCGAGGTGCTATTTTACCTTTTAGATCTCAGCCTCCGGAAAATGCTAGAAATAGATACATTCTAAATGCTTGGAATATATCTAACCCTTGAGCCAGGTGTGTTGGCTTGAGGTCTGTTGCTTTTTAGCTTTTGTCATTGATTTGTAAGGTGCCTGGCCCCATTGCCTTGTTTTCCAAGTCTGTCTTTTCCCCTCTTGGGTGCTGTGATATATTCTTTTATTCACCAAAAAAAAAAAAAAAAAAAAATCTTACCCAAATTTCCCAAAATAAAAGATTACAAACATATCCTAAGTAAATCCTAGGAAGATTCTTATCCAAGCCTATCTCATCTTGTGGGCCATCTGTTGCATCACTCCCCTTCGGGTTCATTGTCAGTTGGGTCATCTATCTTTACAGAGTTTGAAGAAACTTGATTCTCGTTTTAGTTCTTTTTCTAGTTTAGAATGTGAGTTGTGTGAGTTTGAGAAGCTCAATTGTGTGAGTTATTCCCCTCGGGTCAATAGGAGGTATGTGCATCCTTTCGCTTTAATTTATTATGATGTTTTGGGAATTGGTACCTTGTCTGGTTGCGTCTAAATTGGGCTTCAAGTATTTTGTAATTTTTGTTGATGATTTTTCTAGGGTTACCTGGATTTATTTAATGAAATTGTTTTGAGTTATTTTCTATCTGTTGTGCTTTTGTTCATGAAATTCAAACTTAGATCCAAATTTTTATTCGCATTTTTCGTAATGACAATGCCAAGGAATATTTTTCGGGCCTGTTTTCTCAATTTATGGCTGCACAACGTATGGTTAATTAATTTTCGTGTCCCGACACCCCACAACAGAATGGTGTTGCAGAATGGAAGAATCGTCATTTGATTGAGGTTACTTGGTCCCTTCTTTTTGAAACGAAGACGGCCAAATCTCTTTGGGGTAATGCTATTTTAACTACAGGCTATCTTATTAGTCGAATGCCGTCTTCTGTTTTGGGTGGTGGTATTTCTCATTCTTTGTTGTTTCCTTGTGACTTCTATTTGTGATCCCTCCTTGGGTAATTGGGTGTGTTTGCTTAATTCGTGACCATCGTCCTGGTCTCTCTAAGTTGGATTCTAGAGCTCTCAAGTGTCTCTTTGTAGGTTATTCGCGTACTCGAAAGGGTTATAATTGCAATTCCTCGAAAACCAATAAGTATTATGTGACTGTTGATATTTCTTTCTTCGGGTCCACACCGTATCTGGATGAGTTATTTGTTATGTCTGAGGTCGATGATGATCTGCCTACATATATTGTCCAACACTCTGTTTCGCAAATACCTCCTCCTCCAGTCATCCAGTAGGTTTATACTTGTCGTCCTCGAGGCATGATGACTTGATGTCATCCTTACCTTCTGCGGCTTATAACCGGCAGTCTGTTCAGGGTTCCAAACTCAACGGTGGCAACTAAACACGAAGGTTGCGGTCGTTGCGGGACTTAAACCAACACCTTACGTAAATCCTACGCCCTCGGCTCCTCTCACCCCTGCTGCCTCTTCTTCACCTACTTTGATGCTCCTGAGCTGAGCATACCTTCTTCTGATCTTGATGTTCCTATTGCTTATCGTAAGGGTTTTCAGAGTTGTACCCAATATCCTATTTCAAACTTTGTGTCTTCCTCAGGTTTCTCTTCTTTGTTTCATTATTGCTTACCCACTGTTGAGAGTCACCCCCTTCCTAAGTCTGTTGTGGAGGCATTATCTAGTCCTAGCTAAAGGACAGCTATGGAAGAGGAACTATTGGCCTTGGAGGAAAATCACACTTGGGATCTTGTGCCCTGACCTGTGGAATAGCAACTCACTAAAGTAGAAACTTCTAATAACAGAAAACTTCTAAAATTGAACTATAAGCATAATAGTAGCTTGCCTAGGCTCCACTAAAAGAGGAACTTCTAGAAGAATCTTGAAGTGGAGGGACTTCTCCTTGCGGCAAGGTCATATGAACTACTATTTTGACTTGCGGCAGGCCCATATCAATTAATGGGCTGCAGCTGCATGTTGGTCAGCCCTCTTCCTTCTTTTGTAGACCTGATCTGCCTCAATTATATTTGAAAATGCTTATATTCGTCTACTTCCACAATCCCCAAACAACTGCAAGCAAATTATACTTCTACAACAAACTGCTCTCTTCTCCAGAGGGTTTTTAGGCCATTGATTAAATAATGGGTCTGGCTTTATGTCACCGATCCCCTTTAACGCACATTTATTGGCCATCACAGAATCAACAATATACAGGGCTAGGGGTAGTTTTGGTATTTGAGGAGGTTGTCAGATCTGTTGGTTCAATTCCCTAGTGACAAGTCTAGTTGTCACCTACTTGGGTGACAACTGGCTTTTCCTATAAATAATTGTCAACCTTTCCAGGTCATTTGATGTTATACTTATGCAGCGGACTGCCTTCTTCTCTGAAGGGCTCTTAGCCCATGGCATAAATAAGTCAACATTTCCAGGCTATTTCATATAAGAGGGTGAACCTTGGTGTGACGGTAAGGTTGTCATATTGCAACCTGGTAGTCAAGGGTTCAAAACACGGAAACAACCTCTCTACATTGCAGGGGTGATGGCAAAGAGGGTTTCCACACATTCAATTCAAAGATCCCTCTTTGTTGCAGGATCTTATCACAGTCCAACCCAAATTTAACCCTTAACAACAAACAAGAATGATTGAATTTGACAAATAATTACTGAAGGTGATCCAACCATAAATGAAGAAGTTATGAACTTTTGAAAAACCACTATCATCTAAAAACGAGAATGAACAGAATAGGAGTTTTGGTTGAGTCTCACAACCGTGGGAGACTCAACCAGAATTTTTTTAATAAAACTCTGGCCAACTCTGCTGCCAGCATCTTCTTCCTCTTTATTTATAATGATAAAAGGAAATACAAAAGATAGAAGGACTGGTTCTTAAAAGGAATGTCAAAAATAAAAAGAGAAACTTTCCTTTATAACTTTTAGGAAAGTTTCCAAAACAAATAACATCTATGACTGACTCATATGATAACCAATCTTAGGAAGCAAAACAAATTTAGGAAACAAAACTAATGACTAATTTTATAGAAATAAATCTAACTTATTGAATTTAGGAAGAAGACAAGACTTTCTAAAAATTCTGTTGGTATTGTTCATGTGAACACTGTTCACGTGAACAGTGTTTCTGGTTGTTGGTTTGATTTTGACATTTTCCCTCCTTTGGTCTTCTTGCGTAACTTGGACAGCTTCAAGGGGTAAGGCTGCGTACACTCTGCCCCTCCCCAAACCTTGCAATAGCGGGAGCCTCGCTCATTGGGACGCCCTTTTTTTTCCTCGCTATTTCATATGCCCATCAAACAAGCCAAATAAATATGTCCATATTTTCATCACCAAATTATATTAAATACAAAAATAGATTTGCTGCAGATCTGCAGACTCCTCTTGACATAGAGAGAAGTAATTCCTATTTGCTAGATGCCACCCCTTATGTTGCAATTAGTCTAGAGTCTTGACCTTGTTAGCGCCAGCAACCGAGAAAGGTTATCTATTTTTGTGGAGAACTTTGTCTTCCAAACGCTGCTTCCTTCCTCATGAACCTCCTTGGTAAGAAAGCTTTATTATGAAGCCGGTATGAAGCAGCTCTATATTCTTATATGCTCTTCCCTGAACTGAACATTAGAACTATATAAATGAGCCAGCAAGTTATAAATTTCTTCATGTTTCCCGTCCAACAAATTGCTTATAAATTGAATACCAAATTACATTCTTATCTTTGACTTCGAGACAATCTGTAAATTGCATGATCTTTATTAACGGTAACCCTGTATTATATCGGACACCAGTTCATTAACCTTCCGTTAACCCCTTTTACTTTTAAAACAAGTTCTTCTCTTCCAACCCTGAAAGATATGCTTTCAAGGATTTTATTTTATTTTATTTTAATATATGATATGGTCTCAAGGAATTTACCCCGCTGGCTTATGATATTCTTGAACACTATGCCTATGAGCTTCTTAACTCTTCGTGCATACCAACAAACATAGAACACCATATTTCTCTGCAATCGGCTTCCTCTTAAGGACTGAAGATTCCAAACTGAATCTTTACAGAAATTTACTTATATGCTATCCTTCACTTTGATCAAGGACATTTCTGTGCTTGTGTGTATGTAGTGATTTCGGTTTATTCTCCTTCTGAATTCTGATAAGTAGTGAAATACGAAAGCCCCTTGTTGAGAAAGACAAGAAACAACCTTATTGAAGTAATCATAGAAATATTTACATGGGTTATATTCCACATGTTCCCTCCCTTTTTATCAAAATTAGGCTGTACCTCCCCCCTCCCCCATAGCCCTATGATCCGATTCTGACTTATTTATTATATTTTACTTTTTTTTGGAATATGTTACAGCATAATGTTTTCATTTCATTGAATGAAAAGAAGATAACTAGAATTGATTGAATATCCCAAAAACTCCTCCCAAAATGTATATGATCTATACATGGAGGTAAAACTATCAACAAAATATCAATCAAGTAGCAATCCTATGTGGTTATGTGACGAGTATACTCCAGTTTTTCAGAAATTCTGTTGTTCTGGACATCCAAGTCTGTGTCCATGTTAGCTACTGATCTCTGTTCTCTGTATAAGCCTAAGCAATTTTTGTGGCTGACACTGTGTCAGACACCCCATATTCACTTTGGGTACTGAGACCTGTAGATGCTTCCTCATTTCCTAGTCCAAACCCTCTGCAAGAATTATGCGTACATTTATATTGGTTTCTCTCTTTTCTTTTCTGTCATGGGGACAGTAACTACTATCCCTTTGCTTATTATACAACGTGTAGCTTAAGTAATTCGTAAATATTTAGATTGTCTGTGATATATGTACACCACAATCAAATCGGTTGGCCTTTTTATACACACTTAGGGACAGGCCGTCCCCACCCTGCACTTGAGGTGCAGTGTCTCACGCTGGATGGTGCGTTCGAATTGGTAACATTTTATTTCTTTGCAACCTAAGGATTCCCTTTGTGCAGTACAAGCATAATTTCAGATGGCATTAACATGTTTAAATGGTAGATTGTAAGCTTTATCATAATATGTTTCTGATGTTGTTAACGACCATGTATTCTGTACAGAATGGTAGCCTTGTTAACAATAAGGTCATATCCGAAGCACAGAGGGAAGCAAGCAAAGAAAGACTGTTAAATGCTCTAAAACAAACCCAACATGGAAACTTGAAGTAAGCACATACTTCTTCATATAATCTTTCTTAAGCATGTCTTTCCAAATAAACACTTCTTTGTTTTACTAATGCCTTCCGTATAGGAGATTTTTTACGATTGGTTAATCTGGACCATTCTTGAAAAGTGGGTAGTCTGATTTCCTCTATCCATTATCAGTATTTACCACCTCCTATTTACAGGGGAGTGTCTGAGACCACCTTTTGATGGATCCCACTGGGAGATGACCCTCAATGAAAATTTTTAAACAACCAGAATCATCAAAGGTTCGCAATCTTGGGTCCCAACCTCATCTCAACCAAGCCGAGATCTCGGCGAGACAGTGTATTTTTTTTCTGGGGTCGATTGATTCACAAAATGAACTCCTCTTTCAAGAGAGAAGGGTGACAATAAGACGAATTGAATCAAGAAATAAATTTTGCCAGGGGGGAGTTTCAGTGGGGTTCTCAGGGATCAAAAGGCCATTTCAAGGCCTGAGAGTTGAGACTCTATGGAAACCTTATTCTAGCCTACATAAATATATGTAAACCATGAAATTGCAAAAATAATCACATATAGTGGTATTTGGCAAAAAGTATGACACATAAGAATGACACGTAGTGATAGCAAAAATAATAACAATCTCTAGTATTTTGCCCACACAAACAGCACTCAACACTTATTTATGATTAATATCATTTTACTTAATCTATTTTTCATAAATAAGCAAACACCCCCATTTGAGTCCAATAAAAATAATCTAAAATTTAAATTCCAAAAGGATAAAAGGTCACTTTCCTGGATTTTGAACTTAATGCTAACCTTTTTCTCCAATCTAAGAAATTCCATAAATCTTATTAGAGTAAACATCACTAAAAACTTAAAGTCCGCCAAACTAATCATTTGTTTTGATGTCTAAAAAATTATTTTTATTCAGGCAACTTTAAACAGCATCCATATACTCTAAAGTCTGAACAAGGATTGACTGGAGCGTAACTCCTTCAATATAACTCGGATTGAAGCAATGCTAGATTTGTTGGAAAGCTAGCATAATCAGTTTTTCAACAAATCTGAGATTGCTTGAATCCAAGTTATATTGAAAGATTTGCGCTCCAGTCAAACATTGTTTGGAGTATGCAAATCCTGTTTAAAGTCGCCTGAATGGAAATAAATTTTTAGACATCAAAGCAAAAGATTATTTTGGCGGACTCTAGTGGTATTTTACTCGAATAAGATGTATGTAATTTTTTAATTGGAGAAAAAGGGTAACATTTGAAAGTTGAAAATATGCCCGCGATCAAAAATCCAGTTTTTGTTCTTAAACTGGAAAGTTTTTTTTATCCTCTTGGAATTTGAATTTTAGATTATTTTTATTGGATTCACATGGGAGGTGATTGTTTATTTATAAATAATATCTTAAGTAAATGAAATATAAAATGTTAGTTGTAAATAAGTGTTGAGTGCTGTTTATAACCATTCTTTGCAGGTCATTAGGTCTCAATGCAGTACAAAATATAACCAAATAAATCAGGTTTCAGTCATGAAAAACAGGTCTTGGTCGAAATTTCAATCGAAACCCCTCGAGATGTATCGAAATTTCAAGATTTTGATCAAGACACTGTTGACTGTGTTTCTGGTGTCATCTCATCTCAACCTGCTTAAGATCACTAAAGTTTTCGAAATTTCGGCTAGATCTTGCCGATATTTCAAACCATGGAACCATCAACCTACTGTGAATGATGATAACTTTAACAACCTATGTTTTACGAAGAAGATCTTGTAGCTGGGGGCTCATCCAATTACAGGTCTGAACCTTGTCTGTTGCCATGTGCATCTGTAAGGAAGGTGGAAAACTGCCATCTTCTATTGAATGCCTAGGTTTCTTCTCCAAAGCAACTGTACTATCAATGTTTTTGCTCTTTCTTTTGCAGGATTGAATTGGAAGCATCAGCAACCTACCTCGAAAATGAGTGCTTCAAGAAGTATGGGAAGTTGGGAAAGACATTCTATAATTCACAAGTGGCAAGCACGTTTAGGTGGGTGTCAACCTCAAGCTATGAGGAGTTAATGGATCGGCTTGGCACCTTTCTCACTCAGGAGAGTGATCCCTGTACACTGGATTCTCATCCAACAGTATCTTCTTTTCCTGTGGGATACCCCAAATATCAAGGTCAAGTACCACAAGAATCAAGTGAAGTTCTCAGTGGTGATGTTAGATCTGAAGCTTCTTTCAGCCCCCTTCAAATGGATACTTCTCTTGAAGCCCCCAAAGAGCAGGCTCAAGGACTGCAGGAATTTATTGGAGCCTGTGTTGATGTTGGATCCAAAGTTACTTTCAACAACTCACAAATGGATAGTCCTTTCGAGGAGTCAAAACTTCCTCCAATACCATCATTCGCAGAGTTTGTCAACGGAAAAGCAAAAGACAGCCAACCAGATATTTCATTAGCACCAAACAAGGAATCACCCTCTGGGGCACAAAAGAAAGCAGGGAAAAGGATGAGAACACGATAAAGTGACACTGGTTTTATCAGTTTTGTTTCTTTTGCTTATATTGGTCATTGAACATGTTTCTTTTGTGGCAAATGTTGCTTACCATTTTTATATTTTGACTGCAAGAATCAAGGTTGGCGGTCTAAAACCCTACCCCAAATACAGTATTCTGCTCCTTGTACATTAAAAGGAGGGGGAGGTCAGTGTTCTAGTAAGGTATATATATATATATATATATATATATATATATATATATATATATATATATATATATATATATATATTCCTTTGGTTGGTAGTGTAATTGTACTGAACTACTAAAAAAGTGTGTGTGTGACCAGCGGGTTAAATGCATCCGATTGTAGATTTTGTTTTTTCCTTTATGGAACCTCCAATTGAAGATTGGATTTTAGCATTTCCTCACTTTATTTTGGATACCTGGCAGAGCTCATTTGGGCTTAAATTAGACATATGACTTGGGAAAGCTGAAGCTACCTTAGTAAAAATTGGGGCCCAGGTGATGAGGCAAGTGGCAGATATAGAACCACATTTGGGACTGTCAAAAGTTTTTGACAAAATGATCACTAACACAGACTGCACCAGTGAACCAGAAAAGTAATGTGTCCTAGAGCATTTGGATTTTTATTATTGCTAATTACACCGTATCGTTGGCAGTGGAAAATTTCAATTATAATTCATGATGCGATTATTGTTCCTCTGTTCATATGTACAGGGTAAACGCAGTATGATGACACATTGTGGATAATCTTCTTCCAAATAACAAGCAGTGTCTGGAAGAAGACGGGTAGGGTTTTTTGAGCTTGAAGATCTGAGGAAGAAGATGGCTTCGATTTGAGAATGAAGATGGTTGGGTTTTTTTTATGAGGAAGATTTGAAAGAAATGAGACCCTTGCGATTTCAGCTGCCTTGACCAGTAATGGGCGATGAACAAAGAAATTCCTAAATTTGAAATTGCTTCGGATATGATGCTATACTGCTGTTGTTAGTTATATTCGATTTCCATTAATGTCTCTAAAAAGAAAATCCAATTACTTTATTTTTATGGGTTATACTTTGTATAGCCAAATAGTGTGAGATGTGTATAGGTACAGAACCGGATTGGTACCTTGCTAGTAGAATGCAATCCTTCCTGTATTCAAATCGTCTCCTCACTGTACTTCAGGGAAGAGACGCGGCGACCCCATTGAATGGTCGCCATGTGGAGGTCGGATGAATCCGACCGATCCGTTTGAGCCGATACTCTCTTGTCGGCTCGGTTTGTCAGCTCGAACGGAGGGGTTGGATTCATCCAACCTCCACATGGCGACCATCCAGTGGGGTCACCGCCCCTCCTCCCGAATCTCAGGGAGGAGACGATTTGAATCCATCCTTCCTACCCTTTGTCTCTCTTCAGTAGTACCATGTGACAATTGTTAGCTAAATTAAGTATCAAATATCAATGATTTTTCAAATTTGGACAATATAACAGTGCTTAGAGCTAACTGTTTAGGAATCGAAATCGATCCACTCCTTAATGGATAGTCAGTGTTGGATATCAACTTTGGAACGGATTAATTTATTGAGCAGGTTTTGGGATGACCCTTTTGGTTTTAAAAAAAATGAAAAAATAATTTAATTCTAATTTTTTTAAAAAATGAATCTTTTAAAACCGATCATGTGAAATCCTTAAAATCAAGGGAAAAAGACAGTTACCTCTCCTGTAACTTACCTTATTGACAGTTGACCCCCAAAGGTTTCAAAAAAGACAATTAACTCCCCTAAACAAACTGTTAAAATCCGAATAGCCCCATCTGCTAGGAATATTCCATTATATGGTAACGGTGGGAGTCCCAATAGTTTGTTAAATACCAAATTACCCTTTTAGAGATATGAACTACCCATTTTACCCTTACTATTTAGGAAGGTTACTGTTTGCCAGTCGAACGATTCCCCGATTCCTTGCTTGCTCACCATAGTCAAGCTCACTGTTATTCTGTTTTCCATACCCTTGAATCGCTGTCGTCTTCGGAGCTCTCCACCGTTGTAAATCCTTGAATGTCGAGGCAGCTCATCATTCGAAATGTTTCCTCTGAAATCTTGAAGCAGTAAGGAGTCTTCGAAATGTTTCCACTGAAATCTTGAAGCAGTTCCATCTTGTAGCTGCAAGCAAGGACCTAGAAGTTCCCATGTTCTTTCAAAATCTTGAAGCACAAACCGCTTCCAAGCATGAAGCACTGACCGCTGCAAATCCTTAAGTACTGACCGTCATTCGAAACCCTACCTGTTACTGCAAACATTGAAGCACTGAAGCATTGTAACAATTGTCTTTTAATTAGCTTTTAATAAGTAGTGACAGTAGTAGGATGCTTCATCTTTGAAACCCCCAAATTTTGGGATTATTTAATGTCGATTTTGAGGTTCACAGTCTAACCCACCCCACCCCCATTTTTTTTTTATTTTATTGTTTTTAGTAATTTGGCCTGCGATTGGGGATTATTTAAACACAACACTGTAAGATTTGTGATATTTTATTGTCTAGGTACCATCCTACGTCTCTTTAAGCACAATGATATGTATTTATTGTCTTTCTCCCTTCGTGTAATTTTTTATGTTTCTGTTTTGTTGTCTGTTGTCTTTATGTTTCTGTTTTGTTGTCTCTATGTTTGTGTTTTGTTGTCTTTGTTTCCATTAAGTTTTTGTTTCATGTACTTGTGGCCGTATGAAGTAAATATGATAGCTGATGGCGAAAAAGGTGAAGTATTCCATTCTTTTATTTGTCTTTATGTCATTATCTGCTATAGGCAAAGTACTCTGAATTCTGGTATTGTGTTTGGTGGGGAAATCCATGATTTTTCTTTACACTTCTTTAAATATGGCCACCCCATTGTTTTACTAGTTTTTACATGTGGCATGTCTTAGACCAGTCCCATTATTTTACTAGTTTTTACTTGTGGCCTGTGGCCTGTCTGGGTGACTACCCCCATTAATTTTAGGGATTTTATTGAACCGTTAGATGAAAGCTTATATAGATGGTAGTCTTATTAGCCATGTTACAGGATATATATTCATTATTTGACTTATTGTTTCTACTTGAATCCCAAAAACTTTTAACCAAAAAAACCCAACAACTAATTAGTTTGTTGGAGAATTACTTGCATGGGAAAAGAACAAAAACTCTTTATTTGTTTTATAGGTTTCGTGTAATTTAACATGTGTAATATCTTTTACTATTTTTTACATGTTTACATTTTGTTTTGCTGTATTTCTATATTTAAAATGGAATTCTTTTGCTTCCCATGTGTACAGGCTAAACTATTGGGAGACCCAATCAGTATTGTGTACCATTATGGTGAATATACTGAAGTTAAGAATGTTGATCCGGATCGCTATAATTATGTGGATGTCATATACGATGCATATTGCGGTGTACTGAATGACATCCCAAGTGGGAAACCATCAAATTCAGTATTAAAGCAGTATTACCTAATGGTAATGAATCAGTCCTTAAAGAAGACAAGGACGTAGTGAGAATGTTTGAGAAGTCTGCAAATGCATGTGATCCAATACACTGCTATGTGTTTGGACTAAAAGTAAATGAAGAAGTATCAAATGTTTACTGGGTAAATAGTTTTGAGGGTAATGTGATGCAAAGACCCAAAACTAGTGTTGACCCAAAACTAGTGTTGTAAACAGCCCAAGTAGACAAATGACTCCAATCAAAAGGCAGGTGCAGAAAACTCTTGCCAACAGGAGCAAGAATGGTGGCAGTGGTAGCAAAGCAATAGGAAAAAGTATTGCAGGTAGTAGGGAAGTACATAATCTCAGCAGCTCAAGTGAGGCTGAGTCATTAGACAATGATGATGTAGATTGGCAACAACATGGTGAAGGTAGTGATAATCAGAATCATAGTGAATCAGAAGGATGTCAGAGTGATGGGGAAGATGATGAAGTCTCTGATGGAGGTCAGAGTGGTGGATGTATGTCTGGGAATGAAGGGGATGAGGATCAGGCTATACTAAAATGTGTTGATAGTAATAAAGATATTGATGATAGTAATATTTTGAAGATGGAAAAGGGATTACGGTTTGATGATGTGAATGCTTATAGGAAATATCTTAGAGATTATGTCATCCAGGAGGGGGTTCAAATCTTGTATTTAAAGAATGAGAAGTCTAGGGTTACAGTGGTCTGTTGTAAAAAAGGATGCACATGGAGAATTCATGCTTCTCCTACACCAGATCGTACTACATATTGTGTGAAATCATTCAACCCTAAGCATTCTTGTGGCAGAGTCGATACAAACAAAGCCGCTTTAGCTACATGGATTGCAAGGAAGCTTGCAAACAGATTGAAAGTTGATCCTCACACGTCCATAAAGGCAATGAAAGCAGCAATATGTGCAAAGTATGGGATTAGTCCAAATGATAAAATGTTATATAGAGCACGTATGATTGCCAATGAAGAAAATGAGGGAAGTTTCAGCAACTCATATGCTTTGTTGCCTCATTATGGACGGTTAATGCTTGAAGAGAATCCTGGTTCCATAGTCAAATTACAATATGTGAAGATGCAAGATAGTGAAGGAAAGCCTGTTTTTAAAAGGTTTTTTGTCAGTCCAAAAGCTTGCATAGATGGGTTTGCCCAAGGGTGTAGACCGTTCATTGGACTTGATGGATGCCACTTGAAGGGGATGTTTGGTGGAGTGCTCTTATCGGCAGTCTCATTGGACGACAACAGTGGGATATTTCCAGTAGCCTACTCTGTTGAAGAATCAGAGACCAGAGACAGCTGGCAATGGTTTTTGGAGTGTCTACACTTAGCACTGTACACAACGTATGATGGAATGCCTCTGACATTTATGTCAGATAAGCAGAAGGTAAATTACTATTCTCTTTCCGTTTGTTTTTTTTTAGTTAATGCTAAAAGGTTCCTACTAACACATATAATTTCACTTTATAGGGATTGGCAGAGGCAATTTCCATAATTTTTCCAAGGGCATTTCAAGGGCATTATTGTAGACACTTATACAACAATTTTAAAGCAAAATTCCTAGCGCAACTACTAAGGAAACAGTTTTGGTCAGCATGCAAGTCACCTACTAGGATGGGCTTTCAAGCAGCAATGGATCAAATGAGGGAAACTGACAGAGCTGCATATGAGTGGTTGATGAATTTACAAGTGTCTTTATGGGCTAGGCATGCTTTCAACCACAACGCAAAAAGTGATTACCTCACAAACAATATCTCAGAGAGCTTCAACCAGTGGGTGGATTGTCTATGAAGCAAACCTATTATTGCCTTGTTGATGGTATAAGGACATTGACAATGAACAAGCTAGTAAATAGGTATGTAAAAGGCTGTGGAATGAAAGAGGGTATTACACCCATGGTGAGTAAAAAACTTGACTCTATACAAAACTCTGCAAGGTTCTTTACAATGCTTCAAAGTTGGGTAGATGAATTTTATGTTACTAACAGGGACATTAGGTATAGAGTTTGTTTTCAACTCAATTCTATGATTGTCGTGGCTGGGAAGCAACAAGAATTCCTTGCAAGCATGCAGCAGCAACACTCTCTTACAAAAGGGCTAAAATTGAAGATTATTGTCACTCTTATTTTAGTACCAAGACTTACATGCTTGCATATGGACAAATGATTCATTCTCTGCCAGATCTTTCCATACTGAAGGAGACTGATGGATGTGTCTTGCAGCCTCCTGCACTCAAAAGACAAAAAGGAAGACCTTCTAAGAATAGAAGAAGAAGAGAGCCAGGGGAAGTTGCTAGTTCAGACTTTAGAAAAAGAACTGGTACTGTGAAATGTACAAGATGCAAGCAGTTGGGACATAACAAAAAGACATGCCAAGGACCACCTGTGAAAGGGAAGAAAAAAAATGCAGAAAAGGTTTCTTATTCTTGTTAGTCTTGCTTTATATTGATTCTTCTTCCAAGGCATGTTGTAATGATTTGTTACTTTTTTATGATAATATGTGCTTATTGTAGAGGCCAAGAACTGTGAGAAATGAGAATGATGCGTCATCTTCCCAGGTCCAAACAAGGTCCCAGCAAGTAGCACAATCATCAACAACTATTTTTCAAGATAAGGTGATAGATAAGATGACAAAGAAATCCGAAAGAGTCAGGGTAAGATAAAGTGTGTTTTTATATATTCCGCAAGATTTAGCTGTCTATTAATTGTGCAACTTATATTTTACAGGGTACTAAAAGAACTAAATCAGGGCAACAAAGTGTAGACCATGAAAATGGGCAATAGGTATGCTATTTCATTGAGAATGTCTTATAATTATGAACTTGCTATATGAGAGCTTCTGGTTTAGACTTGCTATATGAGGATTATGAACCTATATTCCTGCAATCTTATTTTTAGTTTAGACATAGAGATCTGGTTTAGACCTGCAACAGGTATGCTATAGAATAGTATCTAAAAACTCCTTACCAACTAAACTAACTTGATTTTTAGTTTCTGTTTTCTGGTTTCAATTCATTGCCTCATAGGGCTTATTGACTTATGATGTAAATTAAATATGTATGTAACCGCAAGTGCACGGTATCGTGCAGTAACGGATCGATCTCAGGGAGGAATCGCTATTATCCTAACTCAAATAAGGCAAAGTGTATCAAAGGGATTTGATTGAATTAACACCCTAATCACTTCAATTAAAAATTAATCAAACAATAAAAACAATAATAACCAATCATAACGGTACGAAAATTTACGAAACCATCAACCATAAAGTAACACAGATCTATTGCAAGAAAAGAACGAAATTAAAAGTAAAAGAATATAAGAAAAACTTATCTCGATAGAAGATTTCTCTGTCGTTGCTCGTCGTCTTGTTGTCACTCCAATGCGATGTGCAAATGATTACAAAGGGAGCTTTCTCCCATAAATTAAATTAGTAATAGGGTACAATCTATATTTATCTATCCTACTACGGAGTTTTAAATCTGAAATTAAAACTTAAAAAAAAAAAAAACTTAAGCAAGAAGAACATAACTTGAAAAGAAAAAACTAAGAATCTCAAACTTTCTCATAAATTCTCAAAATTAAAAAAAACTCATAGTAGAGTTCTTGGATGATTTTCTATTGCTGAGCATCACATATATATACAAGTGAGTAAAGATCACAATCAATCTTTACAATTGAATTACAAGAGATTTTGTGGAGATAATTTTGATAACCGAATTCCAATCTTGTAGGTTCATTGTATATGGACGATTCTTGAGTAGAAAAAATCTTGCACCAACTCATCATATCTTTAGCATCATTATCTCTTCTTGAAAACTTCCATAATCTATTAGAGTTTTCCATTCTTCCATGCCATGCCAATCTTGTAAATTTGATTCCAAATAAGTAAGGAATATTTTCTTAAGAGAATGAGGCTACTCTTTGACTTAGTCCAAGGCTGATCTTATACACAAAATTCGTGGCTCTCCTCATAAAATTCGTCTTATGCCCGGGCCGAGTTGATTCGGGTGAGTTAACCTGGACAGATCACCAAAAATTCATAAAATGATCTTTTCAAGCTCAAATTTCTCCATTCTTTCACCTACACCCAACAAACATAAAATCAACATTAAATACCCGAGAAACATCATAAATAGAATAAGAGATGTATATTTTATGCCCTAAATTCACACATAAAATGTGTTCATCAACTTCCTAAGCAAGACTAATGGATTTTGGACTTTTTCTTCGTTACAGCCCTATGAGGCAATGAAAATATGAAAACATTGATGGTGTAGATGTTATAAGTTTTCAGACCTCCATTGCATGACTTTGAGTTAATTTGATGCATTAAACTAGATGTATAATTAGTTCTTTCTTCATTTCTGGTTTTTCTGTATTTTTTTCTATTGCTTTGGAGAATTGTTATGAATCCTACCACTCAAAGGAAGGATACAGAGTGGGCAAGAAGGGGTGATCAAGAAGACCAAGAATCTCCTTTTCTGTTTGTGCTGGGAGTAGCTTATTTCTACTAGCAAGTGATGCCTTGTCCATCACTTTCATTGCAAAGAAAGTGTTGGTTCCCCTGAATTTAACAACATACACACTCCCAATGTCACCATAACCGAGGAGCTTGAGGAGCCGAAAATGGCTGAGACCATCACCACCAGTGTGGGGTTTGAGGGGTGCATTAGAGTTCTCTAAGCTATCACTGCAGGTGCTATTGCAGCTCAGTCGGCCAATGTTGGTGACAGAATCACTTGTCTTTGCATCACTTGTCTTTGTGCCAGTTGGTGTAGTTGTCACACCCTAATTCTGAACCAACCAGAATGATGTGAGTGAACCGTCACTGAACCAACGGTTCACACCAAGATCTCAATAAGACAACATTCACTCATACAAACCATCGCATATAACCACAATCGGAATATAATAAATACAGCGGAAGTCTTCAAATAAATGAACTGAGTATTCTATTGATAAATTTAAATAAGTATTCAATTATCCAAATTCCAAACGTAATTAAATATCTTTACATCACTTTAATAAAATAACTGAAACAAATAAAATAAAGTCAAAGGTACACGCAGAAAGGGCACTCGCATGAAGCGTCATGCTCGTCCTCTCCTGCCTGTACGTCCAGAGCAACAACACCTCCATACGTCGGAACGTTCATATAGTTTTCCACCGTGTAACCTGCATCAACATCTAAAAATAGTATATATACAAAGGGTGAGCTCACAACTTAGCTCAGTAAGACAATCAGACAGTGTATCAATATTATATGCATGAGTAACAATCATTTTATGATGTGGTCTGGTTTAAGTTTGCAATGTGCTATAGAAAGGGTTGGCGGCCACCACACCTCTATACACGAGTGTGTAGCATCGCATAGTAGATCACACCGCTGCCGACCCACATGCACCCATCATGGAATAGAAATAGTGCTAAGGCATCCACTACCTCCCCTGATGCTCTACCCATACCAATACATAAGCCCTTACTGGCTAGGGCTTGCAAACTGGGCTCGCAACTAACCAATCCTATTTGTCATCACTGTAGGCTCTATCCCAGTACAGCTCCCTACGGCATAGAGATAGAGCTAGAGCGTGGTGGCCAGGCCGGAGACCATAGTGCCACGACCTCCCCCTGATGCCCTACCCGCACCAAGCATACTAAGACAGAACAATACGCAAGTAGAATCTATCCCAACATAACTCCCTACGGCATAGAGATAGAGCTAGAGTCTGGTGGCCAGGCCGGAGACCACAGTACCACGTCCTCCTCCTGATGCCCTACCCGCACCAAGCATGCTAAGATAGAATACTACAAAAATGTGCTAGTGTGAGGAATGATCCCAGACCCTAGGCCCTTCCCATTCCACACACCAACGAAAACAATCACTTGCCTAGCAATCACATCTTAGCATAACGAGTATGCATGAACAATAATAATAGCTGAAAGTAAAGGATGACATGCAATATGCACAAACACCAATCCACATATTCATTGTTATTTACAACAATTTACTGTCCATTAATTATTAGGGTTTAGGTCCGATTCCCTTATCTGACGCTTGTTTGATAGCTTGCTCCACGTCGCAAGATCCAAACGTGATATCACAAAGTCCTACATAATATTAGAGTTCAATTATAATAGTTTCTCAGGGTTTACATTGGTTGGAAACCAACGAGGTTACAAAATACACCTCACAGAGTTGACCGGTCGCAGGTACCGGTTGCAGCTCTGTGGGGAAAACTGGCGACCGGTATGGTCAGTCGGTCCCCACAGGCTACTCCCCGAGAGGTACCGATCGCAGTACCGGTCGCATGACCTGTGATCGGTATGTCTCCGGAAGACCATACGCTTGGTTTTTCGACTGCCGTCGATCATTCTCTATTGATTCCAGGGTTCCTCCTACACATTCTAAGTCTGAGCTTTGATTCAGAGTTGTTTTCAACTCCATTCAAGTCTAGTTTTGATGGTATTCATCCTAGAACTCGAATCTAGGGTTTAACGATTAAATTAGGGTTTGACGGCAAAGTAGGGTTTAAGTCAATACCTGCTTTGCATCGTATTGATCCAAGCAACCCAACCATCCTAGAGTCATAAGGTGAGAGAGAGGGTTTAAACACTTACCGTCGACTGGCGTAAGGTGTGCTTCGTCAAACAGCAATGGCGGCTTTTCCTTCTTCTTCCTAGCTTCTTCTCCTTCTCCAATCTCTTTTCCTCTCTAGGATTTGTAAGGACTAATGGAAGAGATTCCAGGAGGTTTAGAGGTGTTTATATAGGCTAGGATTAGGTTTAGGAAGCCTCTTAGGATTAGAAAAGTCCTAGGATGGAAAGTGGGACCTGCAGAGATCCAATTTCGGATCTTGGTAGTCTGCTGCGCAGACCATACCGGTCGACCGGTACCATCGACCGGTATGAGTAAATCATACTTTTGTTGGTCCGTTTTTGGTCTGATTTCATACTTGGTTGTCATCCGCTCGTCCCGTCTGGTCCGGTGATGATCGAAAGACCTGTTACGACATGAACGAAGGGTTTAGATCGGGTTCATGGAGTGCGGATCTTACACTAGTTGCTCCCATTGGTCCTGTTGTTGGTTGTCCTACTGTGATAAACATCGCTGATGCTGTTTTTGTTTCTGAATTTGTAGGCATTTTTGGGCATGGCTATGGGGTTGAGCTGCAAATTGAATCAAAGCTAGTTGTATCATTTGGATCCATTTTTCTTGGTTTATGTGGAGGATTACTGCTCGTATCGATGCCACTTTTATTGTATTAAATATTTCTACTCTTGGAAGGAACAATTATAATGGATTGTCTGTATTATAAATTTCTACTTTTGAAAGGAACAATTACAGTGGAACTTGTCTGTATTATAAACCACTCAATTTGGTTACAGAGCAGTTAGAAATTCAGTTTTGATGACTTCTCTGGTTGGCAATGGATGTTATTTTTATTGCTATTTGATATATACGAATTTACAGCATGGTAAGATTTATCTATTTCTTTAATCCCACATGAAAAGTGGTATTAAGATGAAACAATTTGAAGTGCAGGTGTGGGTCAAGAGACTCAAGAATGAGAGGGCACACTTTAGTCCCACATGGAAGGCTTTTTTGTTCTAAAATAAACTGCTATCAAGCCAGATGTCATGAGTTGTTTTGTACTGGGCAACAAAAATTAACATTCTCAATAGGGTCCCTTCTGAATATTATAATCTCCTATAGTACATCATAATTTACTAGACAAGAAGAAAATTGGGAAGTACTAGATGGCATTACATTCTTTTCATTCTTTGAGACAGGCAAGGATGAATACATAAGAGAATGCCATATCCCTAGAGTAATATATTGCCTCCACACACATGTATACTCTACAACAAATATAAGAAACAGCTTGGACCAAATGAAACTAGTCCAAAAGCTTGCATAGATGATAGTTGGATCCAGAATCTCCGTTCCATGTCCAATTATTTGTTTTCTAACTTCACGTACAGAAAGATCCACGCTATCACATGAACCGTAATCCAAATTAATTCAAGGATACAAAACCACTATCTATTAGTGTAGGGGAGTGGAGAAGTTCAAAATCAACAACTATATTGCCTCCAAACATGTGCCCAAAACACATTCAAATAAATTGTGAACAGCAAAAGAGCATTCAAGGAGATACAATAGCTCAATATCCCTTATGTAAAATTACATATCCCTTACATAATTTAGAAACAAAAAACACATCTAACATTGTCAAGGAGCTCTTTCGTCAGGATTCTTCAGATCTAGTGTCTCGATAGCACCAAGAAGATCTTCAAACACCCTAGTATTATGCACATGACCCCTAATTACTCCCCTTAAGTACCTTCTCAAATAATCCGAGGAAGTAGTTCTAGCGGTTGCCGTATTCAACGCCTGGGTCTGTGAGCTTTGACCAATCTCGTGTGTTACCGTACTGGTGACTGGATCTATCTCTTGTGTTGTCGTACTAGTCACCGTACCCTGAAAGCATTCTCCTGTCTGGTCAATTACCATATTGGTTCCCGTCTCTTTATTGGAAATGGTCTCTCCATTGTTATTCATCCATTCAAACATACCGCATCCAACGTTATCCACCTGCAAGGCAAATATAAAAGGTTGTAAATACCATCTAATATTACAACTTCCAATCAAATGACACCATAATTAAAAGGGAAAAACAGAAGATAATGCAAGAAACATACTCCAGTAGATTGTGGGCAACACCAAAACTTTCGCCCTTTGTTTGTTACAGTTTTGGCCGTTCTCACTTTACATTGACCTACTCCACATCTACATTCCTTGTTATCCTCCACCCACAGAACAAAGTTTTGACATCTTTCGCAGCTATAAAACTTCCTACCGATATTTTTCCCCTTTCTTACTGTCCATACCACACATGTATCACCACAGGTCTCACATTTTGGTTCCATATTGTAAAAAAAGTTCTGAAATGAGATTGAAGAAAAATAAAGGGATACATACTAAGAAACTATAATAGTTTCAGAAATAATAAAAAATTAAATGATTAAACACAAATTAGAATACCACAATATGATTAAACACAAATTAGAATACCAGAATATGAATTTCATATTATCAATGAGAATCTAGAAAACCAAATTAAATTATGACTTTCAACAATCGACGGTAGACTTGTGGATTCAAGCAGTATTAACAGGGTACCCTAAACCACGATTGTAGGGGTTCAAATCCTCTCCTCCATATTCTCAAGGAGGAGAGGAGTTGAATCTTTTCTTTCTAACTGTACCTATAGCATCATTTTCGACTGGATTTTGCATACTTAAATATCTACAGAGCTTGTGAGAAACCAGTATATTGCATACTCGATTAGCTAAAAAAATAGACATTGTTCGTATAAAGCAAAATCCGATATTGTTCATATAAAGAGCGAAGTAGGTCAGCATCCAGTATTTTACATACTCGAATATCTTCTTCTTTCGATATTTGTATTGCAGTTACAAGAGCAAAATCTGACATTGTTCGTATAAAGAGGAACCATTGAATAAACCCTAATAATAATTTACCTTTCTATTCCTCAAGAGCGAAGTAGCTCAGCGATGGAAGAGAAAGAAAAAAGAGGAAAACGAGTGCTTAATCGAAGACTTCTCCCTCTGACAGTCGAAACAAACTTCGCCCTTTTCGATCAAAACCAGTGTTTAATCGAAGACAAAAACAAGGGAGACTAGGAGTGCAGTTTGTTCGAAATATTTGTGCGAACCTGAAATACTTCCGCTTGCAAATGTAGGAGTTTTGCCTCATTGGTCCCTTGAAATACCTCCGCTTACAAATGTAGGAGCCTTGCCTCACTGGTCGCTTCAAATACCTCTGTTTACAGTTGAGTCTAACAAATCATCTCCGCCCCATAGGAAACGTCGTGAGGTAGAATGAGAAGAAGATGAGATTATGCTTTATTTTTTAGTTGGGTATCTAAAATGGTTATATTGGTCTTTTAACAACAATAAAATTTAAAATAGGGATACAACGTTGATGGTAGAGTTGTTCATAAAAAATTTAACTTTAACACCGTTAAAAATTGAAGCTATTTGGATTTTAACAGTTTATTTAAAGGAGGTAACTGTTTTTTTTGAAACCTTTGGAGATCAACTGTCAATAAAGTAAATTATCGGAGAGATAACTGTATTTTTCTTTAAAATCAATTAAATCTTTTACATGCTTATTGCTGATCTATTTGTAGAAATAAATTAAAATTATTTTATTACTATCTCCCACCAGAAATCACACCGATTGTCAATCTTAAATGTATATTATATGTGAATTGTACACGTGGGAGAGTGAAACTATCAATAAAGGAGAGACAATGAAATTGTGGGAAGGATCCGCACACCATATAAGATCGACAAAAGCACCGAATTCTGGAGACACTGACACTCGCTGACTCACTCACCGACAGGTGCCGTTTACGCTACAAATCAAATACCTGTGCTCGACCGGCGTCTTTTCCTTCTCGGTGAAGACAAGTAGAAAACCCATAAAAGCGGAAAGAAAAACAAAGGAGTTTTTCAGGTATTAAGATCTCACCAGCGCAAGGTTACGAAACCAAACCTACAAGGAAAAGGTAAAGAGTTCTTAAGGTTTTTTGATTTCCATTTAACTTTCTCTTATTGGCTCTCTTCTCTTTGTTATCTGGATGTGCTTCGACTCCATTCTGCTTGAGTTAATTCGGAAGTTTTCAATTAAGGGTTTGGATGGTGATGTTTAATCGTTGTCTGGTTCTTTTTTATTCCTTTTCAATTCGGAAATATTTGTGGGTTTTTCTTCTGAAGTTTATCGTTAAGGTAAACTGTATCATTATTTTGTAGTGTTGAGATTAGTGTTTTGTTTTATATTTTTTCGTATGATTAAAAATTCAGGCAAAGAAAGTTCCGTTCTTCTTCTTTTATGGAGCTGAATTCATTCATTTCAATTAATGTAGGACTTTAGGAAATCAGAATCCGAGGACTTCAAATAAGAGGTTTCCAGATTGAAACTGATTCGGTATTTTTGAGTTTTGTGTGCGGATGGAGTTCAACTGCATTAAGTAAAGAGTCTTAGTTCGTTTTGGTTATTCTTCCTTCCTTCATTGTACCGTTCTTTGCTTTTGCTTAGGATCTGGTGTTTGTGGGAGCAAAATCATGGCAACGGCAACCATGGCCACTGCAGCTGGTGCAGCTGCTCTTTTATACTATACATTAAACCGTAAATTACAATCAACTCCATCTCAGGATGATGATGAAGACACCGGAAGTAAAGAACCAAAGCATGCTTTGCCGACAGCTAAACTAGTGGCACATCGACATATCCAAGCCCCTGCAACATGGTTGGATACGATTTCAACATTGTCGGAGACTCTGAGATTTACTTACTCTGAAACTCTTGGAAAATGGCCCATAGGGGATTTGGCTTTTGGAATCAGCTTTCTTTTGAAGAGGCAGGTCAGAACTCTTGCTGGTAGTGTTTCCCTTTCCTTTTCATTTAAGCTCTGTGCTTCTTTTAAACAACAAAGTATTGGTGCTTTCGATAACATATTGAAAGATTTAATGATGAAAGCAAGGCATATATGATTCTGTATGATACTGACGATAAAAGCTAATAGACCATTGCTTTGTGTGAGCAAGCAAAACCATTAAGCCTCAGACAATTTGCTCCAAGCAATCAATGGCACTCTCCTTGTGAATGCAAAACGATAACATTAGTCTTACTTGACGATACCATCTTGGTGGAATCTAGTTTCAAGTTTAAAAAATAACGTTGTGAAGATACTAGCATCGATTTAATTATCTATATGCAATTTTCTTATTTCAATATCACAAGGATCTGATTAAATTGAGTTAGATAGCTGATGTTGTTACCTCATTGTGCAGGGAAACTTACATGTTGCCAGTGTATTTGGTGGTAATGATAGTTTGCAGCTCAGAGGATCTCAAGTAACTACGGAACTAAGATACCTTCTAAAACTGCTGACCCTTTGTTGGCATTTCTCAAAGAAGCCATTCCCATTATTTTTGAAGGAGACAGGCTATTCTCAAGAAGATGTCCTGCTTCAGGAACCAAAAGCAGGAGTGAGTATGTTTGGACTTCAGTTCAATATTACTTTTCTTCTTCTGGGGGGATACTGAAGGGAGGTGCATTAGTGCTTTTTTAGCAGTGGTCAATGATTCCACACTACTTTATTATTTACACAATGATACAGGTCTCCTTAGTATAAATCAGAAAATGTTTTGGCTGGTGGTTATTGATCTAGACCATCTATCAATGGATTGTTGAAGAAAATTGATGATTGATACTCTGGAATAATTAGCATGAGCTCAGAGTAGACATCCACTATTATTTACTCTGATAGCACAATAGCATGCAAATATTATCATTTCGTTTTAATATTATTGAGAACTTTATGTATAGATTGGAAGTATAATAACGGATCCACAGTGAAGCTATTCTATTTACTGATTTCTTATTTTGTGCAGATTTTGAAGCCAGCATTTACAATTCTGGTTGATGATGACACAAAGTGTTTTCTTTTATTGATCCGGGGAACTCATAGCATCAAGGACACTTTGACTGCTGCAACTGGAGCAGTTGTACCATTTCATCACACTATTGTGCATGAAGGGGGAGTCAGCAATTTAGTTTTGGGCTATGCACATTGTGGAATGGTTGCGGCTGCTCGGTGGATTGCAAAGCTTGCAACTCCTTGTCTTCTTAAAGCACTTGAGATACATCCAGATTATAAGATCAAGGTAAATCTTTTTTTTTTTTTGTTTGGGTATCCTTTCTATTCTTGTCTGTGTTTGCTTGATGTTAAATAACTTTTAGTTTGAAAGTAGGTGAAATCAAACATACTCTAGTTATGAAATTTCTATTCTGGCTTGAGTTTACAGTTAAAACTACTTTTAGGCTGAATCTAATGAGAGTGAAAAAAGAAAAACTGTTAAATGGAAGTTTTCTTTTCACTTTGGGTTATAGAAAGAATATGAGATGGAAAAGAAACAACAGAGGAGAGAGAGAACTCAAAGATCTTTTGTTTTACTTTTGAAAGGGAAAAGGATTTTGAGTGAAAAGGATTTCCGAGAGCATGGCAAATTGATTAGTCCTGATTCAACAGTAGCAATTATACAATATCACTGATGTAGGACAGCGAGAGAATCTAATGGCAACGAAGTTCTTGGTAATTAGAAAGGGGGAAGGAAGATCTCCGCTCATTCATTTAGTGCCTGTGGTGAGGCACGACCCACAACAAACGAAGGGGGAAAGCTTGCTTGCTACTGATGATTTTGAATTTGAATAGAAGACACCACCGGAGCCAAGAATAGGAGTTTGTTTTGGCTGACGAAAGGCATATGTCCTTGAATTCATTCGAGATTTGAGCAAAACTCACATTTGACAAGAATATGGGTCCTTCCGTTCCCTTTATTGGAACTTTTTCCTATTTATTTTTGTTTCAATCCACATTTTCTCGCACTTGAGATTGTTGAAGATTCAAACTTATTTAAAAAAAAAAAAAAAAACGAAACAAAAACGAAAACCAAATAAATAGAGTTGCTCATTCAGGACTTACTCAAACGACTACTCAACAAAAAATGAGAGCTTTGGTTTTGGCTCATTAGGATAGGGGCTAAAATGGCCTTACATCTCTGCAAAGCGTAAAGGTATTCATATTACAAATCTTTGCTGAAGCACCAGAACCTTTGTGGTTGGATAGAAGTAGAGGAAAGAAGAAATATACTTCAATGCCAGCTTTGGCCACTTATATGGCTTATGTTCTAATATGACACTTTGATTGGGAAGGTACTCCTGGGTAGAGTACATTCGATGGAATAATTTCTTAGATGTATTACCGCATCCTCAAGGGTTAGGTCCGCTTTTTATAGGTCAGTGGAATATTTATGCCCAAAACCCCGATTCCAGTAGTCATTTATTTGGTACCTCCCAAGGAGCGTAGACTGCCATTCTAACTCTTCTCGGGGGATTTCATCCATGAACTCAAAGTTTATGGTTGACCGATATTGCATACTCCCTTTTCAAATTTCTGGCCTACTTAAACTGTATTGGTCAGTGGGTGGGTCATCATGTGTTGACTTTCTTCCTCTTTTTCTTTTTTCAGATGTTAAACCATAGTGTTGAGAGTTCCACTTTAACCATTTCTCAAAGCTTCATATAGTCGCATGTCTGAAGTACTTTTGGGTTGAAAGTTAAAACTCACCTCATTAGTGGCACGTAGACAATGTGCCCACAAAATTTGAGCACTGACAAGTCTTGATGGGGTGGATATTAGGGCTGTCAGTGTAGCATATATGATGTGTTTAAATGAAGAAAACCACTATCTATGAATCCCATGTATCCATTTTACTAAGGAATTGATAACTGTGAATATTTCTACTTAATGAAAAGTAGTGAATCGGACTTTCAACTGGTATGTATCCTTTGTAAATATCCAAGATTTAATATTTTTAATATAAAATTAGGGATTATAAACTATCCTAATGTTCTCCATCGAGTATTAGAGGTTAGTAAGTATCAGGATACAAATCAGGAAGATCCAACTGTATATATGTTACGTGGGTGTAGGTGTCATACCTGGATACGGATACAAGGTGTCAGCCTTGGCAAAGCTCCAAAACCAGGATTCAGGGACTTGGGGTAGGGGTGTCAAAATTGGGCCTAAACCAAAACCAAACCTTATTGGACAGTGTTTGGGTGGTGTTTTTATAGCCCGATGAAAAACGAAACCGGACCGGGACCAATTGATAAGCCCGAACCAAACTGGACCAATAGGATCGAAACCGAATCAGTCCGATAGTAGACCGATAAGAGTCCATCAAACCAATATTTTATAAATATACATGTAGGAAACTAACAGCAAAACCGAATCAGCCCGATAATGGCCCCATAGAAAACTTGTTACTACATATACATAAAGTAGTCCAAAACCGAACTGCGAATGAACCGATAAAAGCCTATTAAGCCAAACCGATAGAAACCCGAAACCGGACTGAACCCGATTTTTTTTGTTGGACAGTAATTGGGCTGAGGAATATAGGACTGAAACCGAATTGGCCCAAACTGAAACCAGACCAAACCGGCCCATTGACACTCCTAATTTGGGGGCTGTACTTTACATTTATATATGAGTTTTCACATGTTAAATACTGACTTTTTAATAATTCTGATGGCAAAGAGGGTTTAAAGCAAGTCAAATTAATAATCCCTCTTTGCTACAGGACCTTAATTCAGTCCAATACAAAAATCTGCAGAGAAAAGTAATGAAAAAAACCACTTATCTTGAAATCTAACCGTCAGAAAATCTAACCACCAGCCAGCTTCTACTCCTCTTATTTATAATGAGAATCCTTACAATTAAAATAGGAAGAGATAAAACTACTAAAACAAACCTCCAAACATAGGAAGGTTTAATACAATGGAAAGAAAACTTTCTAAACGAAAATAGGAAAGTTCTAAACACTTTAGGAAACTAAATTTAAGAAAGTTTTAGTTTCCAAACAATTAAAATTCCAAATAACTAACACTATTTTTAGGAAAGAAAAAAAGAGGAAAATCTGCTGTTGGTACTGTTCACGTGAACAGTACCGTGAACACTGTTCACGGAACAGTACCGTGAACACTGTTCACGTGAACAGTGTGGGTTGGTCAGCAATTGGGCCTGGCCCAATTTTAGACTTTCGGCCCCTTCTGGAGTAGACTTGGGCTGCATCAAATTCTGTAAGTGTTAAGAAAGAGTACAAATTATTCACAATTATGTACGTGTAGTTCAGTTACTTATATTTTAAAATATTACAGTTAGAGATATTTTCCATATTGAATGAACATCCTACAATTGTCATGAGAGGGTTGCAACCATTACATGTTGGGCGAGGGGAGAGTGGGTGTAGCTTGTAGGTTTGGGGTCATGTGTGGCTGCGTAACGCACTTATCCATACTGCTAATCTACACACCCATAAAAAGAGGGGGGGGCGCTGGAGAGAGGAATAGCTCAATTTATATATTCATTGTATAAGTAACTCTATAAGTACTAGTAAAGGAGATGGAATTTTTTTGTCTTTATAAAGGGGATGTGGTAGTTATTTTATATATGCGTGAGCAGTGTAGAAGTAGTAAGTAGTAGAGGTAATTGTGGTTGTAATGGTAATGGGTGTGTCTGCTGAATCCATGGCCATACATGTCGGACATGGGTGCAGCAATTTCTCTAACTGTTGACTTCAATGGGTCAATCTGGTTTCCCTGACGATTGAACTGGACTAGGTGACCTTCTTTTGTTTGTTAGACTATGAGTTGCTGTCAGGGCTCATAGCTTCTCCTCAAAAGCAAATGTAGCTTTTAACTCTACATAGGGTGTTTTCTTTTAATTTGTTATTCAGGATTTTCTGCCATAGTTACTGTTAATCAGAGAACTATAATGAAAATTATGATAATTATATTTCTCTACTGGATTCGTGCAGATTGTTGGACACTCCTTGGGGGGTGGAACTGCAGCAATTTTGACATATACATTACGTGAGCAACGGGAGTTCTCAAAGACTACTTGTGTGACATTTGCTCCAGGTTTGTGTTCCTTGTGTATCTGTTAGAACCTCTTCTTTTGTGGCACACATGCACATGTTTAGTGTGCTGTTCATTTACTTGCTTCTTCTATGTCTTTATGTCATACTTCCTCGATCTTTTCTTTAATTTTACTTTTTAATGATCTCCATTGAGAACCTCTTGTTTTGTATCACAGATGCGAGTGTACTGTTCATTTACATACTTCTTCTATGTCTTTATGTCGTACTTCCTCGATTTTTTCACCAGTTATTAGATATCAATTTTGCAGCTGCTTGTATGACTTGGGAATTAGCAGAGTCAGGAAAAGAATTCATCACTTCAGTGATTAATGGAGCTGATTTAGTGCCTACATTCTCGCCTGCTTCAGTGGATGATTTACGCTCTGAGGTTCTACTCTTGTCCTTGAGAAATTTTCTGCATTGTTAATTATCCATCTATCAAGGAATAGGAACAACAAATAATGAATATTTTTGAAGATCCCTTGTATATAGTAGCTGTGGATGTCTAATTTTGGTTTGTGATTGGTGCAAAGAGAGGCCTTGGCATTAAGAACTTTGCGACTTTGTTTTTTATTTTCTAACTGTATCTGTGCAGTTACTTTTTTCGCCTTATTTATTTTTTTAATTCTGTACTTACATGGCTTTTATTGTAAATCTGATGGCATGGGCCACTATAAAGTAGTCGATTTTTAGCAATCAAAGCTTCACATTTTTTGACAAATTTTGCTCTCCTGCCTCCCAAAACTCTTCTGCTGGCATTCTCCTTTCTCTTCATTTGAATTGACTACTATGTTGTTGTACTTCATGGAAGGATATCATGTTCTTGGCTGCTTGGCAAGAAATTAAGTCTTGGCTATAGATAGCCAACACTTGACCAATACAACATTGTCACATTCATAGGCAAGTCCCACTTTAATTGGAGGTTAAATTAAATTTGGGTGAGTTGCTTCTCTGGCAGTGGTGATGGTAGGATTCGGATAATTGCAACAACTTGGCTCGAATATTAGATCCCCATAGGGCTTTTTAGCCCACTATATGTAAATTTTCTTGACTTGTTTTTTCTTATAGTATTTCATGTGCAGGTAACAGCTTCTGCATGGCTAAATGATCTAAGAAATCAGATAGAGCAAACAAGAATTCTGAGCACGGTATATCGTTCTGCATCTGCCTTGGGTTCTCATCTTCCTTCCATTGCTAGTGCTAAAGCAAAAGTTGCTGGTGCAGGGGCTATTTTACGCCCGGTCTCCAATGGCACACAGGTAAGCCTTTCTTCGAAGGTGAACAGGCATGGTATATATACAACACTAGGAGACAGGTGACCAACTACGTATTTCTATAAAAAAATTTCCTGTCTCCCAACACCCACCTGACCCCAGAGAGAGATAGAGAGAGAGAAACTGTTTCAGGACAGTTATGGATGGGACTATCCATTCAATATATTTATACCTTATTCAAAATTTTAGCTTTTTAAATGAAGTGTACGTTACCCAAATCTAAGGTAACATATATGGATTTTTAATACTTAACAGATATGTTGGCCAAAATCGAGGGACAGGTAGATTTTTAATTTTTAAGAATGCCTCTTATGATAGTGTATTACGGTTTTGTAAATAAATTGGGTGATCACTTGGTCAATTCTGCGGGGGATGGATCTCTTCTTTTCTTGGGGCCATATCCAATCATTTAATTCTGGGCTGTCAATTTTCGAGTTGTCTTTGTACCAGTCCTTGTAGTAATGCTGCTGCTGCTGTTGTACTGCAACGCTCCTATTTTGTTCTCCATGATGAAATCTCTGACATCTATCAGAAAAGAATGTCATGGAAAAAGGAAAAAAAATTATTAAAGATGAGATTTGCTACAATATGCTATATATTCCTAAAAACGGAAAGAAAATATCACAAAATATGCAAAAATATATACAAATGAAATGTGGACATTGTCAGGATTAAATAATTCTAAAGAACTGTATTAGAGTATGAGACTCTAAAATTTGTGCACGTGTCCATACTGTTTATGATATGCATTATACTGGACTGGTTCAGGTTTGCTGAGCATGTTGAGATATTCACACAACGATAGTTGTTTTGCTATCTTCTGCAGTTAAAACTATAACTTGTAATTCTTTGTCAGGCATTCTATGTTTGCATGGACCTCTTGACTTCAATCAGGTTATACTGAAAAGTTCAATTCCACAGGGTAGACCAACACTAGGGATTCGTGGAAAAAAGAAAAAGATATTATCCTTGTTATTTAGATCATTAGGAAATCTACGACAGTCTGACCAGTTTTTTTTTTTACTCTTTATATTAATTTTCTTGACTGCAGGTCGTGATGAAGAGAGCCCAGAGCATGGCTCAGGCTGCATGGTCACGTCCTGCTCTTCACTTATCCTCCTGGTCATGCATGGGGCCTCGTAATCAGGGAACTTTTATGCATTCACCCCCACAAGAAAACAGTAGGTCCATGGAATCTTCAATAGGAGCAGAGACTGCTGAGCCTCTTCTCTCATCCTGTGAGACCGTTACTACAGTGGAAACAAAAGAAATGCCAACATCTATAACTGAAGTTAAGGAATGGGCATCAGAGCTTGAATGCTCTCACAAAGTTGAGATTTGTGAGCACACTGACCTGGATGACAGTGAGGATCCCACAGGAAATGGCAGACATGAGGACCGAATGACTGAAGTTGAATTATGGGAGGAACTTGAGCAGGAGCTCTACAGACGGACAGAAGGTGAAGAAGCTGATATAACGGCAGAGATGAGGGAAGCTGATATAACCGCAGAGATGAGGGAAGAAGAGGAAGCAGCCATCTCTGAGGTTGTTGATGGCTCACCTAAGACCTCTGCTCCAGAAATGAAGGAAACTTTCCGCTTTTTCCCTCCTGGAAAGATCATGCATATTGTGACTCTCCACTCAGAAGGGCCTGAATTTGAAGGTGAAACTATTGTAAACTCTGAAGACACATCCAATAACCAGCAGGCTGGGCCTAAAGTTAGGATTTTCTTGACATCAAGGTCTCTGTACAGTAAGCTGAGGCTTTCACAAACCATGGTCAGTGATCACTTCATGCCTGCTTATAAGAAACAAATAGAACAAGTGATTAATGAACTCGAGGAGGAAGAAGCTTCTGTTGATGCTTACTTGTAAGGTGGAAGTCGTTCGTGAGGTCGTCTTATAGGGAGAATTGACCCGTGATACCCAAAAAAAAACTGATGGGATGTCACCAAGAATCTACCGAGCTGTTTGCTGTCTTACGTTGACGCGTTCAACTAACACTGTATTTCTTTCACAGCGGCCCAAAAAAAAAGGGTGAAAAAATTTTTTTTGGTCTTTCCCCGCGGGCCTAAAAAAAAGGGGGGAAAAATTTCTTTTGTGGGGGGAGGACCCTAACATTGCAGCTGTAAAATAATGGTAGATGAGGAATTACAAAATTTAGTTTGCTGAGATGGTGGTGGCAGAATTTTTTTGTTTCTCATTTGTTGTATACTTGTATATGATAACTAGTATTGAAGCATTGGAAAAGGGGAAAAAAAAAAAATTTTGGGGGGTTTTATTTAAAAAAAGGAAAATTTTTATTTTTATTAAATTTAAAAAATTAAGTTTTTTTAAAAAAAAAAAATATTTTTTTTTTTTTTTTTTTTTTTTTTTTAAAAAAAAAAAAAAAAAAGAAAAGAAGAAAAAAGAGGAAGGGAAAAAGGGGGGGGAAAAAAATATTAAATTAAATTTGGAAAAATTAAAAAAGAAAAAAAAAAAAAAAAAAAGAGAAAGGGAAAAGGAAAGGAAGAAAAAATTTAAAAAAAAATTTATTTTTTTTTTTTTTTTTTTTTTTTTTTTTTTTTTTTTTTTTTTATTAAAAAAAAAAAAAAAAAAAAAAAGGGGGGAGGAAAAGGATCCATCATTCAATCATCCTTATTCAATGAAATCTTCAGCAACAAAATCATATTCTAGTTGGCACTGCCAAATAATGTCTGGATGGCATACCTAATTTTGCCACATGTTATGTCAGGTGAAGCTAAAATTTGGTGGAAAGGTAAGATTCCAAGACTCCCTTCTCATTTATCAAGTTTTAACTGGAAAATAAAAGATTGGAAAATCTGTTAGACTGTTACCATGTGAGGGCGCATGGACATTTATGGGAGTTTTATGGGTAGGTAAATAAATGAATTTGAAGTTAAAATTTGACACTGTAATTTCCAGTTGTATCATCGACTAGAAGTCACCACTTTTCTTTTCGTAAACATCATTCAAAAATAAAAAATGGTAATCATGTTTCAAAACTTTTTATGGGAAAAAGTTTCATGCACTCATGGATGGTCATGCTTCCTGCCATCACATGGGAAAAAAAAAAACCTATTTGTAATACCGAAAGGAAATAAATTATATCCTTACGTGGGTGTGCATCTCTGCTTTTTTGAGGTAGTGGAGTATGGAAACATTTGGGGAAAAGCCCTTTTTGACCAGTCTCCACCATTCTAATGGATTTGCGTCCTCTTGTCCTCTTCTCTCAGAGGTTTGAGAGAAGGGGGGACATTTTCGTTGGATAACCGATATGTGGGCTTCGGGGGAATTCGAGTCCTTCATCTGAACCAATATTGCGTCGACAAGTTGAACTATTCTATCGGATTCACATCGTCTCCTCCCAGAGGTTTGGGAAGAGGGGGATTTCTCTGTTGGATGGCCGACATGGGGGGCTCAGGTGAATCTTAGCCTTCCATCCGAGCTGACAAGGGATGTCGGTTTGAATGGAGGGTTCAGATTCATCCGAGCACCACGTGTCGGCCATCTAACGAGGGCGTCCCCCTCCTCCCAGAGGAGGAGAGGATGGGGATCCCATTCTATCCCCATTTTGTATTATTAAGAAAAATAATTTTTACCTTTTAGATTGATATTGTTATGTACTTTGGTTTGACTTTTTGTTACCTTGTTTGTGTATTAGTTTTGTCATAAAACAATTTATATATGGATTGAAATTTTGTAATCCTTTTATTCATATGTCAATTTTATCTATTTAGAGTTAGACATGAGGCAAAAAATTAATAAAAAATTCAGGACTACAAATAAGGTTTACAGATTACCAAAGCATGCATGATCATGGGTGGGGTGTCATTACGTGGAAGGTTTAAAATGATTTGACTTTTAAAGTTGAAATTTGAGGTTGATCAATCTTAGATCATTTCTTAGATATCCAACTATTGGATTTTTCACGTCACTCTTCCATGCGTTAGAATTTAAGCATGGTTAAGATGTATTTGCCACTTATCATCTGGTGTATGATAAGTTTTACCCATGAAATCCCTCTAAAATATTCTGTTGAAAGAACGTTACCTTCGTTTCTTCACCACCATTGTCATCAAGACACAGCTCTCTCTCTCTCTCTCTCTCTCTCTTAGGACCGATGAAAGATACAGAGCATCATTTGAACCTGCCTGTCTAATGGATTTTCTCCCTAATTTTCATGTCCACAAGCAGAGATGCACACCATGTGAGAACAGAATCTATTTAGGAGTTCATATTTCGCTGTAGTCATCTTATTTGTTAATTTATTTGTCTGCTTAGTCTGCTTACATCATCTGATAAACCGAACCTTGCCAGAACTAACCCTGTAGAACCCAAGGAGATGATCTGATACTATAGTTCTTCCTTTCTTCTTCTAAAGGTTGGTTGAATTGCTTCAACTGTAATTTTCCAATGAAATTGGAGTTCAGACTTCCCAAGTAAAGGTGACCCTCAAACTCAAGAGCGTTAGTAACAAAAGACATAACCTTTCCATCTGGATCATCAAGCTTCCTAATGATCTCCCCATTGCTTCCAACGTTCACAACCGTTGCTTTTTTCTTTGCTCCACTGATATGATCAACCAGCTTTGGAAAACTTGCGACGACGTGCTTGGCTAACTTGGACGTGTGGACAAAGTCTAACCATGTATTAGTCCTCAACTGCAAAACATCCAAGTAAACACAGAATTTGCTCTTCAGGTCTGTTAATCACTGATATACATAAAAATTACACACCAGTGGGTGGTCGACATATAATGGAAAATGCGTCAGAGGATCAGGTCAATGCTATTACAGTCCTATATAAGGAGACTTAAGTCAATGCTATTACAGTTCTTACGAGACTTAAACTCCCAATTAAGGCATAAGAACAACTATGCAGTCCAAACCACCTCATATTAAGGTTTCTCCCAAATCCCCATCCAATAAGTAGGAAGATTTGCCTTTTTGCTCTTTCTATTATCTGTTCATAGTATTGTTGTTTGGATTTCTGATTTAAGTTCCCCCATAGCGTTTTCAGCCTTATTGAGAGTTTAGTCTCATATCGACTACAAAATGATCTAGACCTTTTAGAATGAAAACTTTACATAATACCAAAATGAGATTTCACAATCTCCCGTCTCTGCTGACTCACTTGCATTGGATGAGAAAGGCTTCCTATCCAATCAGTTAAAACCACAGTGGTGGTGGAGTCCCAGACTCCCCAATCAAGACCAACCCATGAAGAGTGAGTGGGTCACAACTCATTACCTCAAGGAGGGCGATCCAGAAAGACCCATCTGGTGCAAGATTGATGTTATCAGGGGAGCCAGGAAGGTTCTCAATGAAGATCTCAGTCTTCCCTCTGTCCTCTCCCTTCAGCCAATGCTTCAGACACCGGAATCTTCAGTAAAAAAGATAAAATAAAATTTGTGAGGGATTTTGAGCAATGAATACTACATTGAATAGCGCCTCCTTTACAATTGTAATATCAGCTATCAAATCTGTGAAACTATAATGAATAATATCTTTTGTAAATTAAATATTTTTTTTTTGGTGCAAGTAAAATTAAATGTATTGAAAGAGAAAGTATTTTACTAAAAAAAAAAAAAAAAAAAAAGGTTAAAGTTAAACTTTATGTGAAGGGATTCAGTTGAATGACATCTCTATAGTTGTGTTTGGAGGGTTTCGTATCCTTCTCAACACCAGCCCGTGGGTATGTGTGCCAAACGATCTCAGTCGTCTGATCTCGGCTGGGCAAGATCTTTGCCCCCTTATTTTATTCCCAACAGTTTTTCCTTATTATTTTTTTTTTTATAAAAATTTCCAATAGTTTTTAAGTCATGATAAAAAGGGTTTTTCACAAAATTCTAGATAATAACATCATATTGTGCATCTAATAATTTTTTGTTACAAAGAAACATGTGAAATGACACTAATTTACCCTTGCTAAAAAGCAAATGTATTACTAAGAGGGCAACAAGGTATTATTAGACACTTAGGAAAATTTAGATCCTCTTCGAGCGGTCTAGTGTGGTTTCAACGGCTGGAGAGGACCAAGTGCATGTGCAGCCCAATGTATGGGAATGCATGCCGGATCCTCTCCAGCCATGTTGGATCGATCCTAGACCGTCTAGCACCTTTGGAGAAGATCCAAGCCCCACTTAGGAGGTGTCAATAAAAAAATCCCACGTGTAAAATTTGGAAATTTGCTTTCTTACTTCCATGACTCGCAGATAAGCAGAAAATCTTGATCTTGTGAGAGTGCTACTCCATTTGCAAATGCAAGACCATCCAGCACTATCGTTGTTTCCTTGGTCGGTGGATCATACTTGAGAAGCCGTCCATTAGGCTTTGCCTCGAGCACGTCCAGATACCAATCATGGAGTCCAAATTTGCTACTTGCATCACTGAAATACATGCTACCATCTGATGCTTCGACAACATCATCAGCAAAACTGGTTCGATCAACAAGGTTAAACAGCTTAGACGAAAGGTTTCTGATGAGGCTAATGCAGAATCTCTTTATTTATTAAGGATTTTTCTATATGGCATCAGCCGGAGTTATTATTGATAATAAATTTTCTTTCATGGGATGTCATTGGGTCATTAGAAATCTCAATGTACATGAAATATTTTAATATTTAAGATCAGAGGGGTTTTGATTTTTTTACGTGATCCAACGACCACGTTTACCCGGAGTCGATGTCAATAAGAAAACCCTTTTATTCAATGGTAAACCATGTATAAGAGTACTGAATTCAATAATAAGTAGTCTTGCAGTTGGAGAAATTGTTACCTTATTTTTGAATCATTAACGTGGGAAGTAAGCACCTCTATACTGTCGTGGCCAACCTTTAGCAACCCCTGCCATCCATTGATAGTAAATTGTATATTTTTGAGATGGAAGATAACAGAAGACATATCTGAGTTTGGATTGTTGGTGGTCTTCCTTTTACTATTCACCATGCCTGGTGTAGTCTGGTGCCATTGCACAACATTTGTGTCTTCCTATTAATATTGTCTGGTGCCATCAATCAATTTTGTTATGGGTTGTTATCTATGTACAAATGTAGTGTGACATTTTCAGAAATCACATCCTAGTCATTCATTTTGAGGGTCTTTTTTTTTTTAATCTAAACCATTTATTACTGCTCAAAGTTGGGAGAAAAGTTGGGAGAATGCATGATAATTTTAAAAGTAATTGTACACGGACATAACTGGGATAGTTGCAAGCCAATTCAAAGGATATCTAATTACATCAAACCTTGAAATTGGAGACAAATAAAATTTAGGTCTATCCAAATGGATAGAATATAGATGCCTTGTGACATTTGAAAAAAATAACACAACTAGACAATAAAAATTCAACTTTTATTCTCCAACTTTTTTTTGAGGGGTGCTGACAATCTCCCCCACCCCTTCACTCCATTCACTCCATGCTCGATAATATATCCCTCTCCCCCGATCTGATCTCAATTCCTGGTTACCATAGATTAAGATCCTTACCAAATCCTTACCAGGTGCACTGGTTGAGACCTTTTATATATCATTATTTGTTTGTTTATTTACTTACTAAGTATTATGGGGGAAGGTACACACCACTTACATCGGGAAACCACATGATTTTATATTGAAGACCCACATGATTGGAAGAAGAAAGAATATCAAAGAGTGTTGCAGTGTACTATGAGTAATGTATATCATTTGCCAAATTATTGTTGTTCTTTCAGTAAATATATGAATATTTTTATAGTGTGACTAATGCCATTTGAAAGAAGTTAAGCAGCAGAAATGCATGTTAATGGCATAATAGTGGTGTGATTCTCACCTTGTCAACATCACATACAAGAACACTACCATCAGCTGACATTGTAATTCCAAGCAAACTTTGGCCGCCGATCAGTTTCCAATCTTCCACGGAACCATTTCCATGCACTCTCTTAATCCAACCATCTCTTGTAGCTGTGTATATCATCCCCTCTTTGTCTACGCATACATCTTCAGGGTTCTCTAGAAATCCTTCTCCAACTTTGGTCACTTTCTAACAAACAAAACACACACATCATAATGAGTATTGGGTAGTGACATCACCATCAATCTCAGGCCATATTTTGATTAATTTTTTGGTTGGGTTCTTATAATATTCCAAGCTGATTTCTAGAAAAAAAGAAAAAAAACAAAGAAGAAGAAGCTAGAGTAGTGATTTTTCCTAATCAATCAATGGAAAAGAATATGCACAGAACCGATTTTTGTGCTATTCGGATTTTAGTCTCACATATATTACTAAATAGTCTTTAATTCTCTTTATGTATCTGGGAGTTTCTTTATTTATCAATTCAAACTTTTGGGATAAAAATTTTACATGGTATCAAAGTGGGTTTTCACCATCTCTAGTCTCCACATGTTTACAATATGTATTGCCACTCGTGCCGGAGAGTGTTGGGAGATCAGTTGCACACAAACTACAAAATAGTCTTCAAGTCCCCTTATACATCTTAGAGATCAGTTGCACACAAACTACAAAATAGTCTTCAAGTCCCCTTATACATCTTAATTGGAGTCCCTCCATCTATCAATTCAAACTTCTAAGATGGAAACAAGAGGAAAATCTTTTAGGCTTAGTTCGATTGCAAGGAAAATGAAAATTTTCATTTAGTAATGAATATTTTTAAATTTAATTTTTATTTATTTTTCAAATGCAAGAGTTTTGGATACAGAATGTAAGCTAATAATTAAATATGGAATGAATTGGAGTGACATAGTCATTTGATAGCATGTGACGTAATAATTAAAAAAGTTTTTTCTTTTTTCATTTTTTTTAGTTCAAAATTTTGTCTTCTCTTCTCTTTAATCCCCCTTGCAATCGATCATTCTTATGAAATTTTACATCCAAACAAACAAAGGAAGCTTTACGGGGAGATGCATGTGGTCCCCCAGTGGTGCGCAGCCCATGCTTGCTTGTTTGCTGAAAGCTAATCAATCTTTTTCATAATTGGTGGGGGTTTAGAGTGGGCCTTTCAGAGACTTCGGTTGAAAATTAAATTCATTTAATATTTTGAGTGGATAGAAATGGAGTTCGGATCACTTGCATGCATGTATGTGTACCTTCCATTGGATCCCATCACCATCAATGTGGTGTGGGATCCCATCAAATCATAAGCTTTACTCGGAAATAAAGTTCATTCCTAAAAATGCATTCTCAGAATGAGGTGTACTTTTACTATAGAATGAGAATAAGCTAAAGAGTGAATATATTCCAAACATTATTTTTGTCATTTCAGAATGTGTTCTTGACCTAAAATGTATTTTTAAGAACAGATTCCAAAAGCAACTTTAATAAGCTCACTAACTGAGCTCAATTAGTCTTGAAACATAATAAAAAGAACTAGAAATGCGTACACAGATGTCATCAGGCAACTCTAAATGAAAACACAACAGTGGGTAGTTTAAATTAGTTTATTAATCGAGAGGTGATAACATGAACTGACTGACCTGTAAGTAATCGTTGGTAGAGAGAAGCAATGGCGATGATGGCAGAGAAGGAAACTGGATTTGATCAGGAAACATAGATAATGGCGAGAAGCAGAAGATTTTTAGCAGGAAAGCCAGTAAGCATACAAGAAAAATGCTTCTCAAGGCCGACATGAGTGTGAGACCTTTGTGCTTCACTGTTTGCTCTCTTAATTTCTTCGATTTGATCAACTTTGAAACTCGAAACTCGAAACCCTGAAAGTAATAGCAGAAAACAAGATAAGAGAATGGGTGGAACTAGCGGACAAGCTCTTTGGTTGGTGTATATAAATTTGAAGTGATTGATCTGGGAGGTTGCTTGTTTATCACGTAGTTGTAATTAATTTTTTTTATTGGATGATTATTGGTTTATCATGGAAACAAATCTATCAACCTTGTTATTATTATATAGATTTCTTACAACTAAAAATTTTCATTTGAGAAAATTATTTTAATTTTTTTTTATATCATTTTTATTTTTGATTTTTATTTAAAAATTTATTTTTATAAGAATCATTTAGAATAATTTCTAGATGCTATTTATGAAAAAGAAAAATGAAAACGACCTGTTTCTGATTTTTTACCAAAAATGATTTGGGCAACTTTATTGCACATGTGCTTTTTGTCTCCAACAGTTTCAAAACTGAGGGTAAAATCATAAAATGATTTTATAACCTCATATCTTCTATCTTCTTCTTAAAACTTCAATGCTAAAAGCAGCAATAAGTCCAAACCTGCCGTTGACTCTTTTTTCATTAATCAAAGCCTTATGGCTTTGTTTGATTACAAGGAGAATTGAAGGGAAATGATGTGGAATTTTTATATTTTAAATAAAAACTTTTGTAGTGGTAATACAATATAATTTTATAAGATGTAAAATTTATTTGATTGAAATGTCATTCATTCTTTCTACAGATGCAAATTCTGAAAAACTCCATTTATAATAACATACTAAACTAACCTTCATTTTTCTGGCCATGAGAGTCAAGAACTCCCCAAACTCTATGGTCACATTTCCATCCACATGGACATCAGTTATCATATCCCGGAGTTCTTCTTCAGTTGGGTTTTGATCCAGGGATCGGATCACTGTCTCCAATTCTTCTATGGTGATGCAACCTACAAATACAGAAAATCCACAAGTTGTTTTTATAAATAATAAGTTGAAAACAGGGCAACAAAGAGAGGGTAAGAGAGGACGAAGTCAAAAAAAATAAAAAAAATTAAAATAGAATCAGAACACAGAAAGCCTTTCACAGAGTCATAGATCATCAACCCAAGAATCTAAGAAAATACAGAGAATGATCAATGCATATTCCCAAAAGGAGGGGAGAACTCATGAACTCTGACACAGAAATCCACAAGAAATCAGAGCAACCTATTTATTAGACAAGAAGAAAAGCTCAGAGAAGCGTAACAAGAAGCAGAACCCACCGTCTCCATCTTTGTCAAACAGACAAAATGCTTCATGAAACTCTGTAATCTGTTCCTCAGTAAGGATGTCAGCCATGGTTTGGTTAATCTTCAAGTTAAACAGATGAAGAGAGAGAAAGACTACAAAAGAAACAAAAAATGATATCCAAGAGAATCAAAGTAGAAAGACTGCAAAAGAAATAAAAAAGAATCAACCCAACCCCACACAAGGTTTTAAGTCCAGGTATTGGACACAGTATTAGTCATGTCCAAAAACTATCTGGATTTGTGTACAGAACTAATGGGAATTCAACACGTGGCCATTATCATATATAAAATATTAAAATCAAGATTCAATCAGGATCGACCAGATCCAAAACTAATATGAATCGATCAATCCGATATTTGTGCCTTGAACCATGGTCTCATAGGATGCCTGAATTGGCGTTATCAAATTACAATCAACTAAGACAGAATAGGTATAAGGAACTTTTTTTTTTCTCTCATATATATATATATATATATATATATATATATATATATATATATATATATTTCTTTTTGGGGATGGGGAGGGAGGGGTTACATTACTTTTAGAAAGGAAAGGAAAGAAAAAGAGGAAAGAATAAGTCTCTCAAAGCACAACGTGAAGATAGGAGAATCAAACCCATGACCTTTTAATTGATTACCGTCTACATGAAACGAGACAATTATTCACATCTATAGACTGATGAACTTGATATGACACTGAGAGGGGGGGGTGAATCAGTGTCTGAAATTTTTCTCTGCGTATGCAAATCTACCTCGCTACCACTCGGTGACCGGGTCTACCAGATTTGCACACCCATCCTTACAACCGCTTCGAATGACCATCAATATCTCTGAAGCTTCACACTGCCCTTAGGTACTCTCTAACAGTCTTCAATGATGATAGAGATCGATTCACAGAGCACACCTCATCGACAGGATTCCAATCTCTTCCACACAACCCATAATCACCATGAATGTAAAAATAAAAGCTCTACTGACCTCTCATAGGGATTTAACACTCCATTGATGCACAAAGAAGAGGCAGTTGGTGATTGATCACTCCCACAGGGCACGAAACCCTAGAAAACCCTTCCCATAAGCTTCAAAACGCTCTTTTTAATTTTTTTTCTAGGTTTTCACGACTCCCAACGGCGCCCAATAGATAGGGCATCAAAAAATATGAATGCTGCAATTTGAACGGACCGATTTGGAGCTCGGATGAAGAAGTTATGGCAGTTTGAAGATTGGCTAATCTCGGATAAGGAAAGAGAATCTTTCCTTATATAACTTGCACCTGCGCCGCACCGTAGCCGAGCCGCGTCTTTGTGGGCTGTCAGGATGCGAATCTGAGAGGTGAGGATCAGTCCTCGCCGCGGATCTTGGATCTCCTTCTTTTTCTTGACTAAAAAGCCCCTATACAACTTGTGAAATGCCGAAATTGCCCCTAAACAACTTATGAAATGACTTTTTCGAGCGATTCGACGTAAACTGCGATATCTCTCTCATCCGACGCCGGAATTGAGTGATTCAAGTTGCGTTGGAAAGCTAACTCGATGCTCTACATATTTCCAATGCCGGATCTCCATGAACCTGTTGCGGGACCCACCAAAAATAGACCCAAAGTTAAAACTCTGTCAAACCTTGGAATTTGAACCTGAAACTTTGTGTGCATGCATGCCAAGTGCCGTGGGCTGCCGTGTTGACATGTCACCTTGCCATCACACCTGTGGGTCCCACTCACATTTTTTCTCTCTCCTCTTTCTCTCTCTTCTGATTCTCTTTCTTCTTTCTCTCTCTTGAATTTCTCTCTTTAACGCCACAACACCTTAAACATGAGAAACATGGACATGATTAGAAAAGCTTCGGAGAACACCGTCGCATCATCGTAAACTCGGCCGCATCATCGAAACTCGGCCACATCACCGTGGGGTCCACAAACACTCTCTCTCATCAAAATCAGTGTAATATCCCATTTAACTCATTGTAAGTCATCTGAAACATATGTAGAACCTTGTAGAACACATAAGCGAAGTTGCCACATATGTGCCACTGCACACTGACACTCTCTCTCCTACACTGATACTCTCACCTTATTTCTCTGACTGAATGCTCATAAGCACTGTCACATCAGCCAAGTTGCCAACAATGACAACATAAAGTCCAACAATCTCCCCCTTTGGAATTGTTGGCAACTCATTACGCACATGAGATCTTTCTCCCCCTTTGACAACAAATACAAAGGGGTATGCCACATAGGAGTGCCCACCGCATCTTTCCAATCCTATGGGCCCAAAAAAAATAATAAACAATTATATCAACACATAACAACATCACCAGACTCCCCCTGAGTTCAACATAAGGAGATGAAATATAACAAACATATGCATACACCACTCAACACATAAATACCATAGGACTCCCCCTGAGTCTATCATCGGGAGCAAAAGGATATAGCAAATACACACTGCTCCCCCTCACTCCAAGCACCTCACTGCTTGGTGAGTATGGTCATGCATGAATCTTCGACACTCTCTATCAGAGTGTATAAATTCCTTGAGGTTCTCTGTCCTGAAGCCACAATCTTGCCACTATCAACTCTTTTGATCTCACATCCCTGTTTATTGAAGATCACTTCATGCCCTCTGTCACAAATCTGACTGATGCTGAGAACGTTGTGCTTGAGTCCTAACACATAAAACACATCATGGAGTTTCACATTTCCATTGTTGATGCTCTTGGCCCCTTCATTGTTTCCAAACTTCACTATACCTCCCCTCATACCGTTGAAGTGCCGAAACATTTTCTTGTTACCCGTCATGTGACTAGAGCATCCACCGTCGAGTATCCAAGAAGACAGCTTGTCATGTGTCTTGAGAGTTGTCTCGAAGCATACAACATCATTACTTTGTCCTTCTACAAAATCTGCAATGATTTTCTTTTTCCACACTTTTCTAACAACTGGTAGAGTTTTTTTGTTCATTCTCTGCTTAACTTTTCTTTGACCATTTTCCCTTTGTTGTGTCACTTTTTGCAGAGGTGGCGTGAATGAAAAAATTGTTCTGCATTCTCTTGCAATATGTCCATAGTTATGACAATTGTAGCACTCAACAAAATTTTCTTCAAGGGAAGCAAACTGATTTCTACTTTCAAATCGACTTCTCTCATGTTGAATTTACATGTAGCTATCTTATGACCATAAGCATTACATTTATAACAATATCCCCGAAAATAAGATTTTGGCCTAAAAGGTGGTGCCATGTACCTCATCCGTCTCTCGTGGTGCATTGGGATAATTTCTTCCATAGAAGTTACCTCGCTTCACTCTCTTACCTTGTCTTGCATTAATAGTCCGTGGCATAGGAACTTGATTTTCTTCTTGGACATAAATCATAGGAGCTTTTACCCTTTCCATTCTCTTCACAAAAGAGATGGGACCTTTCTTCTTTGAGTTTGCACTCGTTAGGAATTTATAATTCCATCTAGCTTGTAGCCTACTAGGATGCACTGGAGTGTTTCTTGGCTCATCAAAGTTGATTCAACTTTTGTTGTCTTTCATGCTCTTCTTTTTCATACTCGCCACCTTTGCTTTTAATGTAATAAATTCTTTTCTCAAGCTCTTCAAATTTACTCATCACAGGGCTTGTATTTCAAGTTGAGCTTTCAAACCCGCATTCTCGCCCACATCAGAGTGGTCTATAGATACCTGCTCAAGCCGAGTCTTGAGACTGCCAATAATTTTCTTGACTCTACATCTTGAACTCTCAAGTCTTGAATCAACTGCTTTCGCTTTTAAGTTCTCTTGAGACAAACTTGTTATTCTTTCGCTCCTTGTTAAGTTCCTTCATAGCCGCTTGAAAACTCGCTTCAAAATTTATTTCACCTTCTTCGCCACCGCTTGAGCTTGATTTTTCATTTTTGTTCTCTTCTCGCTCTTCAAGGAAAACCATGAACAAAGCCTCACTAGACTCACCCTCCTCAAGTATCATCCGAACTATCATATGAAGTGTCACCGCTCCTCTTGAAATAAAACTTTTCTTTTAGACTTGTTCTTCTTGAAGCTTTTGACCTTGTAACCGTCATTGATGTCATCTTCATCATCACTATCAAATTTATTCCTCTTTGACATTTTACAAAGAAAGTGTCCAACCTTACCACAATTAAAGCATTTGAATGGGAGTTTGTTCTTGTACCTTCCCGTACCCTTCTTCAATTTTCTAGTAAAGTGAACCGTGGCTTCATCTTCACTTTCTTCTTCATCCGAATTTTTAGAAATTTTCATCTTCTTCATGGCTTCAAGGCAACTTGCTTATCAATAGAGGTTTCGGATCTATTCTCATCTCAAAAGTCGTTAAGGCTCCATGAATCTCATCAATAGTCACATGTTCTAAATCCTTGGTCTCTTCAAGAGCCGATACTTTTGATTCAAATTTGGGAGTAAGAGACCTTAAGATTTTCTCGATGCAGACAATATGACCTTTAGGTCTTCACCAAGTCCTCTAATGGAATTAACCACTTCATTAACTCTGCTCATGTAATCGGTCAATGGTCTCATCTTCATACATCTTCGCGTTCTCAAACCGACCTCGAACGTTTGCAGCTTTGACCGCCTTGATCTTTTTATCTCCTTCATATATATTGATCAATCTATCCCAAACCTCCTTTGCCGCCTTGCAGTCCATGACTTTAGCTAGTTCACCGCTTGTAAGTCCCCTTGAATAGCATTTAAAGCCTTTCTATTATTTTCAAAATTTTTCTTGTCTACTATTGTGGGAGCATTCAGATCATGAGGAGTGTAGCCATTCTCAATAGAAGCCCATACATCAAACCCAAGAGACCCAATGTAGATCTCCATTCTTCTCTTCCAAAATACAAATTCTGTCCCATCAAACAATGGGGGCCTCGTTAAAACCTTCGCCCCGTGCCATATCTTTATTCCGATCTTCTCGCTTGCCGATTGCTTATCACCGAGCCCTTGCTCGATACCAATTGATGAACTTGATATGACACCGAGAGGGGGGTGAATCGTTGTCCGAAATTTTTCTCTCGATAACCATCGCCGCCCAGAGCCGATGGAGATATATTCTTTTACACACACACAAGCGCATGCAAATCTACCTCGCTACCACTCACGGGCCGTCTACCAGATTTGCACACCCATCCTTACAACTCGCTTTCGAATGACCATCAATATCTCCAAGCTTCACACCGCCCTTAGGTACTCTAACAGCCTTCAATGATGATAGAGATCGATTCACGAGAGCACACCTCATCGGACCGTGGATTCCAATCTCTTCCACACAATCCATAATCACCATGAATGTAAAAATAAAAGCTCTACTGACCTCTCATAGGGATTTAACACTCCATTGATGCACAAAGAAGAGGCTTGGTGATTGATCACTCCCACGAGGCACCGAAACCCTAGAAAACCCTTCCCATAAGCTTCAAAATGCTCTTTTTAATTTTTTTCTAGGTTTTCACGACTCCCAACGGCACCCAATAGATAGGGCATCAAAAAATATGAATGCTGCAATTTGAACGGATCGATTTGGAGCTCGGATGAAGAAGTTATGGCAGTTTGTAGATTGGCTAATCTCTGATAAGGAAAGAGAATCTTTCCTTATATAACCCGCACTCGCGCCGCACCGCAGCCGAGCCGCGTCTTTGTGGACTGTCAGATGCGATCTGAGAGGTGAGGATCAGTCCTCGCCGCGGATCTTCGATCTCCTTCTCTTTTCTTGACGAAAAAGCCCCTATACAACTTGTGAAATGCCGAAATTGCCCCTAAACAACTTATGAAATGACTTTTTCGAGCGATTCGACAGAAACTGCGATATCTCTCTCATCCGACATCGGAATTGAGTGATTCAAGTTGCGTTGGAAAGCTAACTCGATGCTCTACATATTTCCAATGCCGGATCTCCATGAACCTGTTGCGGGACCCACCAAAAATAGACCCAAAGTTAAAACTCGACAAACCTTGGAATTTGAACCCGAAACTTTGTGTGCATGCATGCCAAGTGCCGTGGGCTGTCGTGTTGACATGTCACCTTGCCATCACACCTGTGGGTCCCACTCACATTTTCCTCTCTCCTCTTCTCTCTCTTCCGATTCTCTTTCTTCTTCTCTCTCTTGAATTTCTCTCTTTAACGCCACAACACCGTAAACATGAGAAACATGGACATGATTAGAAAAGCTTCGGGAACACCGTCGCATCATCGAAACTCGGCCGCACCAGTGGGGTCCACAAACACTCTCTCTCATCAAAATCAGTGTAATATCCCATTTAACTCATTGTAAGTCATCTGAAACATATGTAGAACCTTGTAGAACACATAAGCGAAGTTGCCACATATGTGCCACGCACACCGACACTCTCTCCTACACTGATACTCTCTCTCCTTATTTCTCTGACTGAATGCTCATAAGCACTGTCACATCAGCCAAGTTGCCAACAATGACAACATAAAGTCCAACATAGACTATAGTAGATGAAATCTCCTATCAAATTTTACAAAAATACAAAAGTATAGGAAATTTTAGTTGAATATCTTATTTATTTTCTGTTAAATTTAAGAAAATATTAAGGTTTGAAAAACTTATCTTTCACTATTCATTCTTTTACCATTAACCATTGGATATTTAAGGCATAAAGCGAAAAAAACGGGTGAAGCTCACATGAGGTGGCTTGGCCTTTTTGGGTTGGTTGCACGTTTTTTAGCATTTGCGTAAGATTAGAAGTTGGTTGGCCAATCTCCACTCCCACCCTGTGGTTAGTGGAAAGTTTTTGAGCTGATACTACGGCTCCTCCTGTTTTATTTAATGAATAGTTTTTATTACCAAAGAAAAAAAGAAGTTGGCTTCTGGAGACCCATAGTATGTTCTATATGTGGGTTTGGGCCAACATGGGATGGTGTGTGAGTTAGATGGATATATGATATTCAATGATATTATGGGTTGATTAATCTTTTTAATGGCGTAGTGTGTTGTCTTTATCAATTCCATCAGTGTTATACTGTCGGTCCGAAGCCCGAATAAAGAAGGAGGGTTGGTACGTCAGGTTAGCAGTTGATACCACAAAAAATACAGTCAAATCCTTATCATGGATTCACAAACAAAAGATAATCAACGTAATACTAGGCCGTTCTTTGTAAACGACTTGTTATTCCTAGTTCATGGTGTAGCGAAAAATGGGTAAGGGCCGTCGCATTGCCCGAATGAGGGGAAAAGTTTGCTAGGGTTGTCGCATCGGCGTTTGGATGCGATGATAAATTGGCAAGGGTTCTCACACTGTGGACGAGTGGGCAAAGAAGCTAGTCCATAAGCATAGGATTAGAATAACATCTTGGAACATATGATCTTTAACTGGTTAGAGTCTAAAATTGATAGATGTTATGAGGAGAAAAATGATTAACATAATTTGCATACAAGAGACTAACATAATTTGCATACAAGAGACGAGATGTTAGGGTAAAAAAACTAAGGAATTGGATGACTTTAAATTTTAGTATACAAGGGGATAAAAATAATAGCAACAGAGTGAGTATAATAGTGGATAAAGATTTAAAGAATGATGTGGTAGATGTGAAAATATTTGGTGATAGGATTATAGCCATCAAGCTAATGATGGGGAAAGAGATAATCAATATAATTAGCGCTTATGCATCCTAAGTAGGATTTGATGCGAATAGTAAGCTATAATTTTGGGAACACATGAATGAATTAGTGTAAGGTTTACGATAAAGTGAAAAGATTATAATAGAGGATGATTTGAATGGACATGTAGGGGGATATCGTAGAGGTTATGAAAATGTGCATGGGGGATATGATTTTGGATGAGGAATGAGGAGGGGGCCTCAATTTTAGATTTTACTACAGCTTATGATTTATCCATCGTAAACACATACTTTGAAAAGTAAGGAGCATCTAGTTACCTTCAAATGTAGGTATCATAAAAGTAAAATAGATTTCTTTCTAATTAGAAGATCCGATATATTGTAATGTAAGGATTGTAAAGTTATACCTAGGGAGAGTCTAACCACTCAACATAGATTATTGGTCTAGGATATATGTTTCACTTCGTAGGAAAGGTCAGGTTTTGTGCCCAAGATAAAGTGGTGGTGTCTAAAAGGAAATACCTTGAAAGTTTTTACTAATAATGTGGTCAAACAAGGAATGTGAAACTTTGAAAGAGGCACTAATACAATGTAGAACGAGATGACTGCTTGTATTAAAAAAATTGCTAAAGAGGTTGTAGGTGTATCGAAAGAAAAATGTCATTCTCCTAAAGAGTCTTGATGGTGGAATGATGAGGTTCAATCAGCCATTAAAGCTACAAAAAATAGTTTTAAGACATGACAAAAGACTAAGGATATAGATGATCTAAAAAGATATAGACTTGCAAGAAATGAAGCCAAGAAGATTGTGAAAAAAATAAGGACGAAGAAATATAAAGATCTTTATATCAATCTGAGCACTAAGGAAGGAGAAAAAACTATCTATAAAATAGCTAGGATGAGGAAAAGGAAGAATAGAGATTTAGACCATGTTAGATGTATTAAAAGTACAGATGATAGAGTTTTAATAAAGGATGAGGACATTAAAGAGAGATGTAACAATTATTTATACAGCCTACTAAATGAAGACGTCTTAGGAAATAATGCACCAGATTGCTACATTATTCACCATGACATCATAGGTCATAAGTATATACGTAAAATTAGGATGACAAAAGTAAAAGAAGCTTTAAGGAGGATGAATATAGGCAAAACACCTGGCCCAGATGAGGTCACAATAAAAGTTTGGAAGAGCTCAAGAATGTATGGAGTATCTTGACTAACTAAGTTGTTCAATAAAATTATGAGCTTAGAAAAAATACCAAATGAATGGAGAAGTAGTATTGTGGTTCTGATCTACAAAGACAAAGACAATATTCAGAGTTGCAATAATTACAGAAGCATAAAATTAATGAGTCATTCTATGAAACTATAGGAGAGAGTTATTAAAACCCTCTTGAAAAAAAAAATTATCATTACGAAGAATCAGTTTGGTTTTATGCCAGGTAGATCCACAACAGAGGCTATTTACTTGCTTAGGAGACTCATGAAAAAATGTAGAGAAGGCAAGAAGGACCTCCATATGATTTTTATCGATCTATAAAAGGTTTATGATAGAGTCCCTAGGGAGTTAATCTGACAAATACTAGAGAAGAGATACGTTTCAAGCAAATATGTGGACATACTTCTTAAGGATACGTATTATAATATGGTGACTAGTGTGAAAACCGTGGGGTCTCAAAGTCATGAATTGTCAATTACAATGGGGTTACATCAAGGATCAGCTTTAAGTCCTTATTTGTTTGTCCTCATCATGAATGATCTTACCAGAGACATTCAAGATGAAGTTCCTTGGTGTATGTTTTTTACTGATGATATTATTTTGATGGATGAGACAAAAACAGAGATTAATGCAAAGTTTGAGCTATGAATATTATCGAAATCAAAAGGTTTTAAGGTAAGTAGAACGAAGACGGAGTATATAGTGTGTAATTTTAGTCACACAAAGATGGATAATGAAGTGGTGAACATTCTTGAGAGGGAGATACAATAAAGTGATCATTTTAGGTATTTAGGTTAAATCATAAACAAAGAAGGTGATATAGACGATGATGTTTCACAAAGGATTAAATATGATGGATGAAGTGGAGAAGTGCGTCTGGAGTGTTGTGTGATCGACATATTTCTTTAAAATTTAAAGAAAAATTCTATAAGACAGTTATTAGACCGACTATGATGTATGGTGCTGAATGTTGGACAGTCAAGAAGCATCATATTAAAAAACTTAGTGTAGCTGAGATGAGGATATTAAGATGGATGTGTGACAAAACTAGAAAAGATAAAGTAAATAATGATCATATTAGAAATGATTTGGGAGTAGCGTCAATACATGATAAGCTATGAGAAAATCGTTTGAGATGGTATGACTATGTTCAACGGAGGCCGTTAGATGCTCTCTTTCGGATGAGTGATTTGATTCAGATTGACGGGGTTAAAAGAGCTAGGGGTAGACCTAAGATGACTCTAGGGGAGGTGGTGAAGAAAGACATGTATAGTTTAGGCCTTGTTTAAAGTTTGACAGCGAATAGAGCTGATTGACAGACAAGAATCCATGTAGCCGAACCCATTTAGTTGGGATAAGACTTTGTTATTGTTGTTGTTGTAGTGTGTTGTCCTTATCCTTAAAAAAAATGAAAAACCAAAAAAACGAAAACGAAAACCATGTGCCATCTGTGGGTTTAATTTCACCTCGGGTGTAGGTTTATGAGACTTTATGTGGATATATAACATTCCACGACATCATGGGTTGGTTAACTTTTTTAGTGTTGGCTTGTGTTGCCCTCGTCTTACCCAAAAAAAAAAAAAAACCATGTGCATGTGCATGGATTTAGTCCCACGTTGTGTGTGTGTGTGTGTGTGTGTGTGGATATATGATATTTTGTGATACTATAGTTGGTTAACCCTTTTGGTATTGGCATGTGTTGGCCTTGTTGTACAAAAAAAAAAAGAAAGAAAAAAAGCCAGTGCCGTTTTTGGGTTTAGTCTCACATTGGGAATGTGTGGGTGAGTTTATGAGGATATATGATATTCGGCAACACAATGAGTTGGTTAACCCTTTTGGTATGGGCAAGTCCTACATTAGGGGTGTGTGTGAGAGTTTATGTGGATAAATGACATTCCGTGACACCATAGGTTGGTAAATGTAAAGGTGTCAATTGGCTGTTTGGGCTGGTTTTGGTCTGGGTCAATCCGGTTTTAGGCTTGACATGAGTAGCCCGAACCATGTTCGATAAGGGTTTCGGGCTGGATAAATTGCATTGTGAACATTAACAACTAGGTTGGTTGGGTTTCAATTTATTATTAGGTTGAACTTATTGGGTTGATTCGATTTGAGCACAGATGCAAGTTAGGTAAGAAACCACTATGGCCCGATTAGATGCAAAGCACAAATCTTCATAATTAAACGAGAAAAGCAGCACATGCAGCATTAATCACATAAATAATGATACACAAACATTAAGACTAACCATCAAAAAAAGAATTTGGGATTCAAGGATTGGAAACTACAAAAAACGAATGGGAAACGGAATTAAAAAACACTACAATTTTTATTAAATGGAGGTATTATTGGGTTAGATAAGTTTGGGCTTTGGATTCGGTCCGGATTACTATCCGGTAAGACCTTATTGGTATGGTTTCAGGCTACCCATCAGGCTAGCACAGACCAGACCAAGACCAATAAGATTTACAGACCTCAACCGGAATCTGCTCCAATATGATTTGGGTCCGTTTTGATCAAGGCCGAATCAGACTGGATTGATTTCGGTTTTCATGTTTAGACTCCATTTTGTATTATTTAAGAAATTTTTTTTTTTGCCTTTTATATTTAATTATTTGGTACTTTAGTTTGACCTCTTGATACCTTGTTCGTCTATTAATTTTGCCGCATGATTACTTATATGAATTGAAATTTTGTGAACATATAAATCTTGGGGTTCTCTATGTTAAGTTTCTAACTCAAAAGTAATGGAGGGACTCTTCCATACATAAGAACCTAAGATTTCAATCTCATTAACAATGTAGGACTATTCTCAATATTTTATTCATAAATCAATTATATTTATTCAGATTTGGACACGAAGCCAAAAACTAATAAACAATGCAAGACTACAAATAAGGGATACAGATTACCAAAGGATGCATGGTCATAGGTGAGATGTCATCATATTTAAGGTTTAAAATGATTGAATTTGAAACTGAAATTTGACGATGATCAATCTTAATTGGATCATTTCTTAGATATCCAACTTTTAGATTTGTCACATCACTTTTCTATGCCTTAGGAATTAAGGCCATGGCTAAAATGCATTTGTTGTAAGATGTTATCTTATTATGGGTTTAAATATTAACTAGCACATTGACTATTGGATAATGGATTTGACAGGTTTTAGTCTAGTTTGTCACGAGTTAGGAATAAACCAACCTAATCCATTGTGGAGGTGGTCTAAGATTTGGGATAATATTATAAATACTAGTTCTAGAATCCCTCTAGCCCAAATTGTATAATTCTTCTCTTGCTCCCATACGTAGAGAGAGAAAAAGGATCCTCTACACACATTATGTCTAAATTGATCATCTCTTTTTTATTTCCATTATATAAAAAGATTCTTGTATAGATCGTTATGGGTTTGTGTGAAACCCTAAACAGAGTATATTCTAACATTTGTCACCATGTCTAGTGATGATATGTTCTTCCCATGAAATCCCTCTAAAAAAATTTCTATTGAAATGAACATTACCTTCGTTTCTTCACCATCATTGTCATCAAGACACAGCTATCTCTCTTTCTTTTAGTACTTAAAGAAGATGCAGAGCATCATTTGAACCTGCCTGTCTAATGGATTTTCTCCCTAATTTTCATGTCCACAAGCAGAGAAGCACACCATGTGAGAACAGAATTTATTTAGGAGTTCATATGTTGCCGTAATCATCTTATTTGTTAATTTATTTGTCTGCTTAGTCTGCTTACATCATCTGATAAATCGAACCTTGCCAGAATTTAATTCTCTAAAACCCAAGAAGATCTGATACTATAGCTCTTTCTTTCTTCTAATGGTTGAATTGCTTCAACTGTAATTTTCCAATGAAATTGGAGTTCAGACTTCCCAAGTAAAGGTGACCCTCAAACTCAAGAGCGTTAGTAACAAAAGACATAACCTTTCCATCTGGATCATCAAGCTTCCTAATGATCTCCCCATTGCTTCCAACGTTGACAACCGTTGCTTTTTTCTTTGCTCCACTGATATGATCAACCAGCTTTGGAAAACTTGCGACGACGTGCTTGGCTAACTTGGACGTGTGGACAAAGTCTAACCATGTATTAGTCCTCAACTGCAAAACATCCAAGTAAACACAGAATTTGCTCTTCAGGTCTGTTAATCACTGATATACATAAAAATTACACACCAGTGGGTGGTCGACATATAATGGAAAATGCGTCAGAGGATCAGGTCAATGCTATTACAGTCCTATATAAGGAGACTTAAGTCAATGCTATTACAGTTCTTACGAGACTTAAACTCCCAATTAAGGCATAAGAACAACTATGCAGTCCAAACCACCTCATATTAAGGTTTCTCCCAAATCCCCATCCAATAAGTAGGAAGATTTGCCTTTTTGCTCTTTCTATTATCTGTTTCATAGTATTGTTGTTTGGATTTCTGATTTAAGTTCCCTCATAGCGTTTTCAGCCTTATTGAGAGTTTAGTCTCATATCGACTACAAAATGATCTAGACCTTTTAGAATGAAAACTTTACATGATATCAAAATGAGATTTCACAATCTCCCGTCTCTGCTGACTCACTTGCATTGGATGAAAAAGGCTTCCTATCCAATCAGTTAAAACCACAGTGGTGGTGGAGTCCCAGACTCCCCAATCAAGACCAACCCATGAAGAGTGAGTGGGTCACAACTCATTACCTCAAGGAGGGCGATCCAGAAAGACCCATCTGGTGCAAGATTGATGTTATCAGGGGAGCCAGGAAGGTTCTCAATGAAGATCTCAGTCTTCCCTCTGCCCTCTCCCTTCAGCCAATGCTTCAGACACCGGAATCTTCAGTAAAAAAGATAAAATAAAATTTGTGAGGGATTTTGAGCAATGAATACTACATTGAATAGCGCCTCCTTTACAATTGTAATATCAGCTATCAAATCTGTGAAACTATAATGAATAATATCTTTTGTAAATTAAATATTTTTTTTTTTGGTGCAAGTAAAATTAAATGTATTGAAGGATAAAGTATTTTACTAAAAAAAAAAAAAGGTTAAAGTTAAACTTTATGTAGAGGGATTCAGTTGAATGACATCTCTATAGTTGTGTTTGGAGGGTTTCGTATCCTTCTCAACACCAGCCCGTGGGTATGTGTGCCAAGCGATCTCAGTCGTCTGATCTCGGCTGGGCAAGATCTTTGCCCCCTTATTTTATTCCCAATAGTTTTTTTACTATTTTTTTTTTTGTAAAAATTCCCAATAGTTTTTAAGTCATGATAAAAAGGGTTTTTCACAAAATTCTAGATAATAGCATCATATTGTGCATCTAATATTTTTTTTTTACAAAGAAACATGTGAAATGACACTAATTTACCCTTGCTAAAAAGCAAATGTATTACTAAGAGGGCAACAAGGTATTATTAGACACTTAGGAAAATTTAGATCCTCTTCGAGCGGTCTAGTGTGGTTTCAACGGCTGGAGAGGACCAAGTGCATGTGCAGCCCAATGTATGGGAATGCATGCCAGATCCTCTCCAGCCGTGTTAGATCGATCCTGGACTGTCTAGCACTCTTGGAGAAGATCCAAGTCCCACTTAGGAGGTGTCAATAAAAAAAAAATCCCACGTGTAAAATTTGGAAATTTGCTTTCTTACTTCCATGACTCGCAGATAAGCAGAAAATCTTGATCTTGTGAGAGTGCTACTCCATTTGCAAATGCAAGACCATCCAGCACTATCGTTGTTTCCTTGGTCAGTGGATCATACTTGAGAAGCCGTCCACTAGGCTTTGCCTCGAGCACGTCCAGATACCAATCATGGAGTCCAAATTTGCTACTTGCATCACTGAAATACATGCTACCATCTGATGCTTCGATAACATCATCAGCGAAACTGGTGCGATCAACAAGGTTAAACAGCTTAGACGAAAGGTTTCTGATGAGTCTAATACAGAATCCTTTAAAGAAAAAAAAAAAAAAAATAGTCTAGCCGTAGCAGATATTTTATATTTAATTAAGGGTCTTTTTATTTGACACCAGTCGGTGTCAGGGGCAACGAATTCCCTTTCATGAGAGATGTGAAACCTTAATATACATGAGATATTTTGTTATTAAAGACTAATGGGATTTTGGTTTTTTGTGTGATCTGACAATCACATTGAAACCGACTCGGTTTCAATAAGAAAAACCCTTTATTCAATGATAAACCATTTATAAGAGTACTGAACTGATCAATGGTAAGTGTTGCAGTGGAAGAAATTGTTACCTTATTTTTGAATCATTAACGAGGGAAGTAAGCACCTCTATACTGTCGTGGCCAACCTTTAGCAACCCCTGCCAATCATTAATAGCAAATTGTATATTTGTGAGATAGAAGACAACAGTAAGACATATCTGACTTTGGATTGTAAGAGGTCTTCCCTATTATCATTCACCATTCCTGGTGTAGTCTGGTGCCATTGCACAACATTTGTATATTAATCGTATTTGTCAGGGATATATTTGTACATGTCTTCATATTGTAGAGATAATTTGTCAATCAATTTTGTTATGGGTTGTTATCTATGTATAAATGGTGGTGTGATATTTCCAGAAATCACAAGTTAAATCCGAGTCATTCATTCATTCATTCATTCATTTTATGGTTTTTATTTTTTATTTTTAATCTAAATAATCTATTCCTGTTCAAAGTTGAGAGAATGGATAATAATTTTATAAGAGTTCTGATATCCAAGATACATGTATGGACATAAATGAGACAATTGCATGTCAATTTAAAGAATATTTAATTATATTAAACCCTGAAATTTGACATATTGAAAATCTAGACTATCAAATCTAAATTTATGTTCTCTCTATTCAATGCTCTTAATGAACACATCATCTACTTATATAATAGAATAGATGCTTTGTGACATTTGAAAAAATAACACTGACAATAATAAATCACCCCTTTATTCCGTATTCCAACAATATATATCACCCCCAAAATTCCTAATTACCATTGATTAAGATCTTTAATTACCTGGTGCGCTGGTTGAGACCTTCAATCGTTACTTGTTTGGTTCTTTACTTCTTAATTATTATGGGGGAAGGGGAAGGATCTACACACTACCTACGTTGGAGTGACTCATAATTGTATAGAGGGGTCCATAGATGGTCAGAGGAAGAGAGTATCAAAGAGTGTTATGAGAGAGAGGGAGAGAGAGAGAGAGAGAGAGAGAGATGCATGTGTACTAGGGAATAATGTATATCATTTGCTAAATTATTATTGTTGTTCTTTCAGTAAATATATAAATATTTTTATGGTGTGATTAATGCCATTAGAAAGAAGTAAAGTAGCTGGAATGCATGTTAATGGCATAATAGTGGTGTGATTCTCACCTTGTCAACATCACATACAAGAACACTACCATCAGCTGACATTGCAATTCCAAGCAAAGCTTGGCCACCAACCATCTTCCAATCTTCCACGGATCCATTTCCATGCACTCTCTTAATCCAACCGTCTCTTGTAGCTGTGTATATCATCCCCTCTTTGTCTATGCATACATCTTCTGGGTTGTCTAGAAATCCTTCTCCAACTTTGCTCACTTTCTAACAAACAAATCACACATCTAATGAGAAGTGAGTACGGAATAACATCAGCATCAATCTCAGGCCATGTATTTTAATTAATTCTTTGCTTATGAGTTTTTCACAATATTCCATGCTGTTTTCTAGCAACCAAAAAAAAAAAAAAAAAAAAAAAAAAATCAGTGATTTTTCCCAATCGACCAAAGGAAAAGAATATCAACGAGACCAATTTGTGTTCGAATTTAGTTCTACATGGATTATCAAATAGTTTTCAACTCTTTTTTATATATATCTTTCCTCACTATCTCCCCTAAGTATCATCTTAGCTCTACTCTGAGCTTTTTTAAATCCTTCAATCTCAATCAAATCACTACTTCATACTAAGACATCTAACAACCTCCGTTGATCATGATTGTACCATTTCAAACGACTTTCTCGAAGTTTATCATGTATTAATGTTACTCCCAAATCAACTTTAATTAATACGATCATTCTTTATTTTATCCTTCCTAGTTTTGCAATATATCTATATCACATCTTGATCTCGGCTATAATAAATTTATCTATATAATATTTCATAAATACCCAATATTTCACATCATACATCATAGCTAATTGAATGATTGCTCTATAAAAGTTTCCTTTAAGTTTTGAAAGAATACGTTAATCACACAACACTCCACATGTACCTCTCCACTTCATTCATCCTATTTTAATCCTTCATGAAACATCATCCTCTGTATCATCTTCTTTATTTATGATTGAACTAAAATACGTAACATAATCAACTTTGTTAGATCTCCCTCTCATCAAAATCTTTTAGACTTAATTTGATTGAAAAGAAAATTAAAGGGAAAGGTAAAATAAAAATGAAACTTTTAATTATAGCCATTATTTAACATGATTATATGAATTATCTAAATTTTTTACCCTATTTAGTACTGATTTTTAAAATTTTTTTTTCAAATGCAAGAGTTATGGATGTAAAGTAAAATGTATACTAATAATCAAATATAAAATGATTTAAAGTTACATAGGCATTTTACCAAAAAAAAAAAAATTATAAAGTCATGTGATTGCATATGAAATAATGATTATAAATTCTCCTCCCCCCCCCCCCCCCTCCATTTTAGTTCTCCTCACAATCAATCAGAATCATTTAAAATTATTACTTGCTGAATGCTGATCGATCTCCTTTTTTTTTTATTTTTTTTTTTATGTTTTGGTAAAGCTGATCGATATCCTTTTTTTTCATGGCTGCAAAATTGGTACATGAATGTTACCCAAAAAAAAGTTGGTACATGAATGGACGTTTTGCCACCCATCTTTTATACTTACGTTTTTGCCCCCTTATCTGGTGGAGGCGCGGAGCAGGCTTTTCAGAGGCTTTAGCTGGAAATTAAGATCATTTAAAATTTTGAGGAGATAGAAATGCATCCATCTATTATTATTCTCCTAGTTTGCTTTTTTGGAATACATTTTAAAAAATGCATTCTCAGAATAGAGATTGTATTCTTATTACAGACTGAGAATAAACTAAAGAGTGAGGTATTATTGTTCTAGACACAAATGTAGAATGTCCTCTTAATGCGTTTTACGATCCATGAACAAGAATATATACTGAATATTGTTTTTGTTATCTCAAGATGTATTCTTGAATTAGAATACATTTTTAAGAATACATTCTAACCACAGCCTTAATAAGCTCACTAACTGAGCTCAATTGATCTTTAAATATAATAAAACAACAAGAAATGCATACACCGATCTCAGACCTGAATCGTCTCTAGTCGCCCAGCCCAGCCATGCCAGTGTTCCATCAGACTCTAGCCGGGATGCATAGCACCGACTGACGGGCTGGGCAACTGGAGAGGAATTTTAAAAATGAAAACACAACAGTGGGTTTAAATTTGTTTTAATTGAGAGGGGATGACATGGACTGACCTGCAAGTAATTGTTGGTGGAGAGGAGCAGCGGCGATGACGGTGGAGGAGGAAACTGGATTTGCTCAGGAAATATGGATAATGGCGAGAAGCAAAAGATTTTTAGCAGGAAAGCCAGTAAGCATACAAGAAAAATGCTTCTCAAGATCAACATGAGTGTGAGACTTCGGGCTTCAGTGTTTGCTCTCTTAAGTTGCTTGATTTGATCTACTTTGAACTGGAAACCCCGAAAGTAATGGCAGAAAACAAGATAAGAGAATGGGTGGCGGAGCTAGTGGAGATGCTCTTTGGTATATATAGTTGAACTGATTGATTTTGGGGTCAATAATGTAACTATATGCAATTATTACAATATGTATATTCTAGTTGTAATCAATTCTCTTTAATGCACAATCATTGGATTATCATGGGAATCTCAACATAAGGGGGGGATAGTTTTGGTATTTCATTTGGGTATCAGCACAAATCTAACGGTGGAAAGGTGGTTTACTACAACTAGAAAAATCCATTAAGGAAATTAAGTAGAAGCATGAACCACACAACATTCTAAATCGGTATCGGACATGATATCGGCCACATCCAAAAATGACCCGGATCGGTATACAGAATTAATAGCTAGGTATTTGACATGTGGCCAATACCATATACATAAATATTAAAATTAAAATCAGATTGGAGTCGATCAAATCCAAAATCGATAAGAATGAACCGGATCAGCTTATCCGATACCTATGCCTTGAACCATGATCCCACACAATGCATGCATAAATTGACGTTATCACATTACAACAACCAACCAACCAAACGTGACAATTATTTACATTTATAGAAGATGATATCTCCTACCAAATTTTACAAAAATACAAAATACAGAAAATTTTGAAGTTCAATCCCCTCAAACCCTTATCTTATGGTTAGCTTCATATCAACCGTTGGATGTTAACTCCATCACTTGTCGATCATCCAAGGGAAGCTGAGCCTCTCATGCGTATTGATACCACGGGCTTAGCAGGGAGCGTTGTCTAAGTTTAAAACATGTGATTAATCAAATTAAAATATTTTGAAAATGGGAAAATAGTCTACATCCTCTTATAGTTTATTTCTTTTTTCCTTTCCTAAAATATAAATAAAATATTAATTTTTGAGAGGAGGTATCTTTCACTGCTGACTCAAATTATCATTTACCATTCGAATATTTAATGCATAAAGCGAAAACAAGTTCAAAGTAGGTGGACTGACTTTAGAGTTGGTAGCCCCAGAACTGGTTTCTAGAAGAGCCCTAAAATCAAGGCCAACCAAGCACATCATTTCAGGTTCCTAGTTAATTAAATTGGGTCACATACAAATTATAAGTATAAGTAGGAGAATTCAGAATATTTTGCAACCTTAATTTTTAAATAAAATTTTAATGTTTCATGGAACAACATGATCTATGATTTTTTTTTATTTTTTATTTTTTTGGAATAGGTAACACAACCTATGAATTATTAACCTAGGTTAAATTTATATTTATTAAATAAATATTGCGAGTGAAATACTTCAATGGTTTCATGGGATCTCTATTTTATGTTCTACTTTATACTATTTCCCCCAATTATCTTTTGATTACATTCAAATTTCATCTTAAATAGAATCAGAGTAACAAAATAGAACTTTTGAAAAATCTTGGACTATGGGAAAGGATTTTCTGTCTGGCTACATGGCTCATGCAATGTTTGGAATATTAAGATAAAAAATTTTGATGAGACAATGATGAAGATATACTCTTACATTGAAGAAAAAAAAAAACAAAAAAAAAAACTTATTCTTCGCTTCCAAACATAGCACATTTATTATCATGATTATTATTATTATTAATAAAAATCTTTTATTAGCTTCCATGGTTCACAAAATCTTATGGCCTCAACTGAAATAACTCTTCCTCCAGCTTGTTGGCATCCACCTATTTTCGGTTACTTTAAATTCAACTGTGACGCCAACGATTACAGCAGTGTCTGAACCCCCTCTTTTCCATTACGTCCTACTAGGGGAATGTCTGTCGATTCAGGCTGGTCTTTTGGCCTGTGCGGATTGCTTGTTGCACCTTCAGGTTCAAACTGATTGCAAGGACGCGGTACAATTTCCCCACAACCCATCACTTCGTCCACCTTCCCTCGTGGCCCTTATAATTCTAGACTGTTTACATGTCTCCGAAATTTAAGTTTTGTTCTTTTTCCTTTGTTAATAGAGAGAGTAACAGCACAGCTGACTCTTTAGTTCCGAAAGCCATGGGCTCGGTTCTGTGAGCAGGACTCAATGGGCGTGATCTATGTAATAAGGATTTCTTGGGCTATGCTCCCCTCACTGAATAACTTTTGTTCTGGCCAAAAAAAATAAAATAAAATACAATGCAACCACCAAACACAATGAAATGTTGCCAAGTCAGATACTCCTATGCATTGGGATTTCCTCAGATTAAAGCTTAGCATGCCATTAGACACTGGATTGAGCATGTCTCATACATATCACATCTATTTGCACAATGTAGGGTGAGAAATAATTTAATAAAGAAAATTTGGGCTACAACAAATAAACAAAGTTGAGAGAGATCAGCTAAAGTCATCCCCATGAATGCTTCCAAAACGTGACATTACCGTCAGTCACCCTGTTAAACCCTAAAGATACATTTGCTCTTTTTCTTTTCTTTTTAATGATACATGGTCTCTTTTTCTTTTCTCTTTTTCCCTACTACATTCGTTCTTTTTTTTCCCCCACTTTTTCCCCTCCTCTTGCTTTCTTTGTTTCTCAGGCCTCCATAACTCTCTTCACTTCTTCCATATACACATCTTCCATATACACATACAAGAATGAAGATTATGAATTATGACAATGGATCTAGGGTTCTGATTGTGTCAAAAAAAAATCCTATAAACTTACAATCTCATGTCTCTGAATCAATATACCACAACTCGCAGAAGCCCTGGCTGCGGCTCAGTGTAGTCCAAACCCTCCTCTTCAAGCAGGTATCGCTCTATGGCAATAGGCAGCCTTGCTGGAGTACGAGAACCCTTGGTGTGGTGGCCGGTACCAACACAGATATAGATCTGCAGCCGTTGCACTGAAGACCTGGCCAAACTCCTCAACATGCTCAACTCGTTCTTCAGTACATGAATAGCCTCGCTCACATGCAGCCCATGTAAGTCTATCAACCGCTCTTGGCCTCTGATGACGCCCCGGAGCTCAGAAGCAACTGGATTCCTGTACAAGAGAACATCCGAACACTAAAAGGCCCAAGGCCAGCAGAACAGGTGAAGGTGGAATACAGACATTATGCACAACCATAAGTAAACCTTCAAACAACATTCATCACCATGTTCTTTTAATAATATATGAAAACACATTTACTGAGGCCATGGATGAAGAATACAGAGGACGCAATCACATTCAAATGCCTACCCACATATGGTCTCCTGTTGGGTCCCCACATCAATATGCAAACAACTCCAGTGTATCACCATGCAGAGAGAGAGAGAGAGAGAGAGAGACCATCATTCTCCCACAGCCAAATAACCATGCATTCAGTTTCAGGGCAATCTCTAGTTGTGCCCTGATTCTGTACTACCCAGACATGCAAAGGAGCAGTCATATATGAGGTACTCTTCTCAGTATCTCCAAGCCGAAACAGCACTCAACCATATGGTAACCAACACATGGTTGCCTTTCCATCATTCCCATCAGATCAGTTCATCAGATTGCAACGTTACATGTGAATTTCTACTTGTCATATAACTATCACACCTTCTACATGCCAACTTTGCTTACATTGGTCCATGTCCAACATACAACAACTTTGCTGTAACATCAGTTTGTAACATGCCAAATGGTGGAGCTTCAACTTATAACCATGCGAAGATAAGGCAGGAAGTACTTCAGAGAACCACATTACAAACACCACCATAAGTGGAAATATTATCAAAGGTTCCTTTATGGTAACCCCCAATAACCACCAGCTATACCATGTTAGGTGCAGCACAGAGAGCATCACTTATATAAGTTGATCAAATGACCACCTAATGTCATCTAATTACAACATTTAAAAGCCAACAATTGAATGTTGACTCCTCGTAAAGATTCAAACCCATCTCCCCCCACCCCCTACAAATAAAAATCATATTCACAGGACAAAAGCTAACAAACAAAAGAATCCACTGATTTACATAAAACATAGCCTCCCTTCATCTATCTAGGAGCCATGACACTAGGTAAAATTGCACCTTAGCAAGTCATCTGTACATGTTAATAAAGTCATAGGGCAATTATCAATCTTAGTTATTCAACAGCTCACACCAACATGGAATATGACATCAATAAACTTAAACCACAACCTGCTAATTGTAATTCTTATCGTAAAATGAAAGTAGTTCAAAGACAGGATAATATTCATTAATAAGAAATTTGCAAAACGTTAACAGCAACAACAATGTCAAGTGTTTCTAAGTATGCATGTATTCACAGTTGCAGATAGATAATTTAATGGTCTTTAAGAAGTCAGCATAACCTGGTACTCGAAGAATCACAACACAACTAAACCATACAATAGCCAAGTGCGCTTCTAACCAATTTATATTTGAAACTTAACAAATAAGGTACTCCTAAGAATCATCAGTACTTGAAGAATCAAACAACATCACTAAATCACACAATAACCAAGTGCGCTTCTACCCAATTTAAACTTAACAAATAATGTATTCCTAAGAATCATCATACCCATGCACTCAAGCTAATGAACTTGTTCAGAATCAGAATAACACAAATGCCATGCAGCCAAAGACCAGACATACCTTTGTTGATAAATGGATTCTTGAGCTTTTCCATGAGCTGCCTTCATATGCATGTTGTGCAGCTGTCCTTTCACACTTAATTCTTTTGCCAGAGCTTTGTTGCCAATGAGATATGCCTGTCGTGCCTGTATGTTGATAACATCCTCAATTAGGATTACATTCCCAAACAGCTTGCTTGATCAACTCAGAACTTTAAACACCTCCAATTTTATTGATAGGACTGACCAGAAGCATTGAACCATTTCAAATAAAGAAAAGTTGAGAACCCTTGCCCAGTTGAAAATTAGGATTAAGCATAATGAAATTTATGCCACATAAAATAATCCACAAGTCTCGTAGCCATTCAGTTCACCCCAAAAAAGAGAAGAAAATATGCCAAGATCAACAGAAACTCTGTAAACTTACCTACAAGGTTTTGAACTTCAGAGAACCAACATAAAAGAAAGACATTTCTCTTCAAGAGGGAGGGAGGGAGGGAGAGAGGAGAGAGGGGGGGGGGGGGGATGTGGGTGATCAAAATTTTCTTATCAGGTAAATCCCTATACTCAATGGCTGGTAAGGGCCCCTACTAAACCTTCTAACTTGGAGGAAAATTTACCTAACACATAAAGCATGTTGCTGGGGAGAATTTTCCCTTAGAAATCAAATGTCCACCAGAATAATCTTGCCTAGATTTACAATCAATTTCACTTTTGGAAGGCATTGTAACCAAGTTATAGACCAGAAAGCAACTCATTGCGGAAGTGGAGAAAACAGTAATGCTCAACATTAATTAATTACCGCACATCCAAAAAATTGAACTCTTTGCCAAAACAGTAAAATCTCATCTTAAATCTGCGCTCAAAATGTAGCTACTTCCACAGAATGCATTAACATGATCCTAGTTTAATGTTACCTTTTCATCACTTTTCTAAAATAAATTGAGAAATAGAAGTAGCAAAAAGGTTTGGCAAGTGATCAATCGAGCTTAATGTGCCTTCCATGGAAATTGGACCAAAATGGTATATTTTGTGGTAAATTGACAAAAAGTTCAGTTATAACCATTCAGGTATTTTATCATTATCCTCCCCCCCTCCTCTTTCTTTTCCCCCTTTCAGCCATATGACATGCCACTTCTAATCAGCCCAACTTCTGGTGTTCTTCCAACATAACCAAGCCATCTCAATCAAATCTTGTATGGGTGCTACTTTTGTGTTCCCTCGGACTCATCTCTGATTCCATCCCCTAGTCCTATCCATTTCAACATCCTCGTCTCAGTACACTAATTTTAAGTATATGCTGTTTATTTGTCACCCAATACTCAGCTTCATAAAGCCTAAGTGGTCCCATGTCGGTCTAATAAAGCCAAATCTTTACTCATAGGTCAATATGTTGAACACTTACACACTCAAAAAAGTACCTATCGACTTTATCCACCCAGCTCTAATTATTGGGCAACATAAACTTTGGTCTTTTGCTCCAAACTGATGATTGAACCAAAATCATTGCCAAATCCCTTTGCCAAAGATGTTTATGTGAATTTACAGTTGTTCCAAATCTTTGGCATGGCACATTAACATGAACTAAATTACTGAATGGACAAACCAGAAATCAAATGGATTAGGATTAGCAGGAAGCGGCTGCAACCCCCTTGGAATCTTGAATTTCATACAATTGAATTAATTGCTACATATAAAATTCTCAACAACAGAATTTGACATTCATCTATCAAAGATGCCAACATGCATGGCATAGACAGATTATTAACCAACTCAAAACAATCTACCGAGAATAAGGGGTAAAGGGTCCAAATCCATGGACACATATTCTGAAGTATGATACCTGTTCAAAGTATGCATTGCGAAGGCGTGCATGATCACGAGCTTCTCCCCTAAGGTCTGAATACATATTTGCTGCCATCTCAACATAGTTAAGCAATATAAGAACGCAATCAATTCAAAAAGTATAGTGCCACTGTGGAACATGTTTAAAGATTGTCAACTTAGGAACATTACCCACTGAATCTCCAGTTTCAAGCCAAGCAGCTCCCCGAGCTGAACCATTATTTTGCAAATGATCACCATGAACGGACCTCCCACGACCGCCACTATAAGAGCTACCCAAGTTATTGGAACTTCTACTCGAGCCAACAGAGGTATCTGAAGAACCATTTCTCGCATACTTCCATTGACCAGAATCATGAGATGCCAATTTCCTAACAGCTGAAGCAAAATCAATAGCACCTCTAGATGGGGTTGAAGAGCTGGTCTTGAAGAAAAGAAAAGTGTTCTTGTCAGAAGACCGGTATGAATTGGGAGATTGCTGGATATCATCACCCGCATATTCATGCAAACCATTTTGACCATCAGGAGCTGTAAGTGCAGGAAAATCCAGTGCACTCAGATTTGGAGAAGATATGGTTTTTGAGTTCAGGTTCTGATTAAAACCACCATCAACTTGAAGCTGCAATTGCAAACAAAAACATTTTCATCACCCACTTCTAAAGATCATCCACATTGCCAATGATATCTGAAAACATTTGCAACAGCAGGTACAAAGGCCAACTACATATAATTGTTCTCCTTCACAAGATTCCAAAGCAGTTTAAAATCCTATATAACCCAAGTAACTAGTGTATTGCACAAATTTTCATCACTTTTAAGCCTTCATTATTTATCCGAAAAGCAGCCGCAAAAGTGGTGGTCTCAGAAAAATGATGGATTTTGAAAACTAAAATGCGAAAGAAAAAAAACATTTCTGAGGAGGATCCTGACAGGTATGTCATGTACTAAAACACTTAACAGTTCGTCAAATATCTAAATTACATATACATCTTTATGTGAAGGCAGAAATATTCCTGGTTGGGCCAACCATAATTCCCTCCTATTTGGCACACCTAGCAATGCCCCATGAAATGAGATAGGGTAATTCCAACCAGTGGTCGTTTAGGGATTGGTCTGGATTGGTACATATCAATTTCTAGGCTCAAATTCAATCATTTACCCTCCCAAGAATGTCCATGCATTTCCTCATTAACTCATACACCCTCTTCATAGTTCAGAATTTTTCAATGCTTCGTTTTGCCATGTGGCATAAACATATCTGACAACCAGATATTCTCAGGTTGGGCCAACCAGAAAATCCATTCCAGTGAAGGAAATAAGCCTCTTCCCTGTGGTCAATGGTAGGTTAGTTACGAAGAACACAGTATACCTCAAGTTGAGTCAGCATCTCAATTGTCAAGTTCAAGTCACACCCATTGGCATAGTAGACCTCTGCAAGGCTATCAGAAGCAAAACCAGGGAATTGAGATGCCAAAAATTCCCCAGGATTGATGTCATTATCCTCCAAAACGCCTTGCTCATTCAAAGTATCATTTAGGAATCCTGAACTGGGGTTTCCATCATAAGTGAACCTATCCCTTCCTTTACTGCCAAGGTGCTGATCACCATTCATGAATCCTGTTGACAAATTCAGAAAAGCTGTTGAAGACTCATCTTCTCCATATGACTGAATGGAAGATCTTATCTTCTCAATCATGGAGTTATTATCATTACCATGAGGAGATAATTCTTGTCGCTTGCTTAATATTTGGCCACTGCCTGTAGATGGAGAGAACCTCGAGGTATCACTCCCATCATTAATGGACAAACCTGCAATAGTTAGGCTCTCAGGCCCTTGCGACTCATCTTCTCCCATAAACTTGAAATCTGGAGTAATATCATCAGGGAGCTGGCAGTGCCAGTACTGGTGGGCCTCCTCATCAGAGTTATCAGAAACAGTAGACTCTGATCGATCTAACACTGTTTTTCCAGAAGTTCCAGAGGCATCAAACCTCGTTGTCACCTCTGCAGATCTGAGGTTTCCGGATGAAGATCGAAGGGCAAAAGGTATGAACTCCGCCGCATTTGGATTCAGAGTAGTCTTACACGTGGCATTCAGCTTTGTGTCATTAGTTGAGATAACTTTTCTGGACAAGCTCATCATTATTTGAAATTGAACAAAATAGTACTTTGTACATGAAAAGTGTACACAGAACAGAAGCTCGCAGCAAGTGTCACCCAAATCCTGCAAAACCAATTGAATTAAAGGAAATAATTCAAACCCTAAGAAGATTCTGAAGTTGCATATTGAGTACATATCATGAGCACAATATTCAAATCCTTGCTAATTTATAAAAATACTCGAGATGAAATAAAGTAAGAAATCCTTCCACTTACTTATTAAAATTAGTTTGTACGTTTATAACAAGAGCGTGAGTAAAGAGTAAGCGATACGCTTGTTGAACATTTGGAAGAAATACAACAAACAAATAACCGCAGATGAAAAGGAAAGGTAAAGTCGGATCTAAGTTACAGGAAATAAAGCCAGAAAATTACAAACTGCCCAAGTATAGCTACGCATTTTTCTTAAAGATTCCCTTAATTCTCTTCCAAGTGTCCATTTTTTGTATATAAAACTAATATTGAATAAGAAACGTTCAATCGGAGCTAAAAATAAAAGAATAATCGCACACATTCTTGAGAAAGAAAGCATAACTGAAACGACAAAAGGAAACACAAATAAAATATCTCAAAGCCAAGAAGACTGACTCCAGGGGATGCATGAGAGTGCAACGGTTAGACGCATCTAAGCTTAAAATCCTAATATCAACAAAACAAATCTGCAAAGAAACAGCAAAATTCCATCAAATGGTCATTAACAGATTAAGCAAAAGAAAGCCAGAGGCACAAATCCATTCCGAGGTCAAAGAAAACCCTAAGATGAAATTTGAAATTCAAACATCACATACGAAACTTTCCTATTCACAAACTGCGCCAACAAACAGCAGAAAGAAATAACAAGACGCTAAACACAGGCCAAAGCTAAAAGTTTTCGATTTGTCCAGAAGGATCTCAAAGCAAAATTACTCCGGGAGGAAAAGAAAAAGATAAAAACGGATAAATAAAAAAAATTTAAAAAAAAAAGAAAAAAAAAATTAAAAAGCAGAGCTTTAGAGATCTGTAAAACAGATGAGCTCGTCGAGTACCTTTCCGAAGCTCGATTGTAGGTATGACAGAATCGAATCGATTCATCGATGAAGGAGAAAAGGAAAGCTATAAGAACATATGTAAGTATACAAGGAAATAGAAGGCAATTCAGACTGTGAGCTTCGTCTTCTTGAGCTGGTCTCTCTGTTATACTTTTTCCTTTGAAGCTCTCCTGGCGACCATGACTACCACAGAAAGGAACTTCCTATGAAACCCACCCTTCGCCACTCGATTTGACGACTACACTCTCCCTCCTCTCTCTCTCTTTCACAACTCACGAGGAAGCCTGGAAGTAAATGAGGATTTAATAATTCCCTTAAATTAATATCTGTAATGACCTAAACACCCTAATCATTTGTAAAGATTTATGAGAAAACCTTGGAATATAAATGATAAGACCTATGATGAAGACTAACCTCCAGAGTGTCCAGATGTCTAGATATGATAAGAAATCTAAAGCCAGACCGTAGATATGGTCTCCTAATCCTAATCCGTATACGTGGCAAACTTTGCACGGCCCCTTCTCTGGCGGCGATTTACGACTCAAGAGGGTGCACCCTTCCCCATAATCATTCGATTCGAATCATGCACCCGCGTTCAAGTTTAGCCCAGTGAGGCTGAGTCAGCCAAGCCCGATAGGGTTCAGGCTGGGCTGGGCATTTCATGGACCTGGGCCAAGATTAAGATTCTAGAGCCAGTGTCAGATCGTCTCTCCACGTGGGATACCCTCTCCATAACTCATCACCGTCCATGTCCAGTGAGGTTCCATACTCCGAAGGTGGGCCCTACACCGATAGATGGTGATGAAATATCTGAGCCCACTCTAGACCCTAAATATAAATATATGAAATGGGTCCTCTGTATGTTTAGATGAAGAGTGAATCAGTTCACTTCACTGCCTTTTTATTAACCTTTGTAGGTTGTTTTGGTGAATACCATGAATTAAAGTGGAGGGAGAATTTGTAAATTTACCTCTAATAATAGAATGTAAGATGTCATCTTTGTTTGGATTTAATTAATTACTGAACTGGTTAATTAGTGAGAGTTTGTATTACGTTTATGATCAGTTTGATCTGATTCATTATGCGTTGTGTTTTAAGAATTCTGGGTGACATGTTAGGATTTGTACATTTATCATTTATTCTTATAAATTTTTTCATCTCTCTACTCGCAAAATCAGTATCGGATTTTATAGGGCTTGATGGAAACATATTTATTAAGGGGTTTGGGCTGGATTGCATTGTACACAATAATTAACATGTCAATCCAGTATCAATTTGTTATTGTTCTGAGTTTATTAGACTGACTTCAGACTAATTCGATTTTGGGTCCATTTACTAACCCGATGAGGGATGATGCTGATGGAGTTGGTTATCGATTTCTGCAAATCTTTCTTGAGGTTTGATTTCAGAATCTCCACTGTCAGATTGTATTTTTTCAACCTCTGATTTCAGAACTTCTTTGATGTCTTATTCACAATTAATGCATTAAATCTTGTAATGATTTCAGAACTTTTTTAGGTGCTTTAGGAATTGGATCTAAATCGTCTCGTCCTAGGGGTTTAGGAATTGGATCCAAATCGTCCCGTCCTAGGGGTTCCTGAGGAGACTGAAGTGCCATCCAGTCGATGCCCACGTATTGAGCATCTACTGCTGACAGTCGAGTCTCCTCCCAAACCTCTGGGAGGAGACAATTTGAATTCTTAAGAATTATGAGTTTAACAGTGTTGACACTCTAACTATCTAGCTATACCATCACCCAAAAAAAAAGAGAAGCCTTTCTAGCTATAGAAATCCTCTCCCGCCTGAGTTTGGGCGGGAGAATTGGCGGCCCGGATGGATGGCTGCCACCTGGCTCTCTGGTGGATTCGAGCCCTTCATCCGAGCCGACACCCGAGCCGACAGAGGTGTCGGCTTGGATGAAAGGCTCGGATCCACCTGAGAGCCAGGTGGCGGCCATCCATCCAAGCAGCCAACTCTCCCGCCCAAACTCATGCGGGAGAGGATGTGGATCCCTTTCTAGCTATACTGCTACAATGCTACGGCTTTACAGCCTTTACTCTTAAACATTGGTTTGGTTCAAGCTAGATGAAGTTTGGTTCGGGCTTTCTTGGTTTGGTCTTGGTTGGTTTGTTTTAATGGGGTACCCAATGGGCTAGCCTGTATCGGACAGGATCGAACCAAGACTGATAAATATTACAGCAACTAAATCGAAACATATCCGGTATCAATTAGATCCGGGTTGGTTTCAGGTTCATTCGGATCTGCTCGGGCCCAAAATTGACACCCACAAGAGAGTAGGGAGGGTGGTTCTAGCTATGGGGTTTGTGGGTGCATGGCAAAGGAGGAGAGAGATAGAGAGTTGGGAGATTGGTGAGTCTGAATCACCTGCTGGTATCAACATCTGTCCCGGTGAGCTATCTGGTGAGCTATCGAAGATAACTTCCATCCACTAATGTTTCTATTTTTTTAACTCTAATTCTTTTACCCCATTACGTCCTTTTTTTTTAATAGTAAGTTACATGAATTGGTAATTTTATGGAAAATTTAAAACTTGTTAATCATAAACTTTTTCCTGGTTGCCTACAACTCTCTGTTTTTTTTTTTTTTCTTTTTTTGCCTTATTTGTTATGAACTCTTTCGTTGATCATGGTAACAGGTGGATTGCTTCGCGGGCCATGGTGGATGATGGATAGGTGTTGGACGATTATGAGGAGTTACCTGATAATTTAAGAGATGAGGTTGGTTTCCATGGAGGTCTTCCTGTTTGTGAGGGGGATGGTAGGTCAGGTTAACTAGCTTCCTATGGGCCATGGGGAGAAAGGATCTCCTTGGTTCTCTTATCTTAAGGTAGACAAGACTTGCTTGTGGAAGGGACTTGGTCAGAAATAAGGTGAAGCTAAGAATTTTCAAAATCATCAAGTTTGATGTTTTGATTCAATAGATTCGGGTAGCAATAGAAGGAGATCTTGTTGTTAAAAATTAGTGATCCATGTCCATCACTGGTAATCAAGAGACCGATGTTTCAACACCCCTTTACGTGTTGGTGCAAGGGCTCAACATCTCGGATGTGGTGTGCCACCCAGTTGAAAAACATGACTTCTTCATTTCAGATAATTTACCATTAAAATAGGAAATAATGGGGCAAAAAAATGGAATTAAAAAAAGAGATATATTAGTGGACGGAAGTTATCTCCATTAACTCATATGTCGATCAAAGAACGTACTAAAAGGCAACAACAGTGATCCGGACTCGAAATTGATTACTTAATAATCTGTTATTGAGATAAGTATTTTATTTAATAAAAACTTGTTGTTTTTAATATCCTAAAACAAATAAAGTTTAAAAAAAATTTAAAAATTAAATTCAATGTTTTATTTTTAATTTTGAGGGAAATTTAAATTGAATTTTATTTTGAATTGAATATGGAAATGGATAGTGAAATAGATATGAATATCGGTATAGATACATACCTATTCAAGTGTACCCTTTTAAAAGGGTGGTGATTTATACATTTTGGTATGAAGAGATACACCATACCCCTTGGTAATGATGACCTTTGGAGAGGCTCTTGTCCTCTATAAATAGAGGATGTTGTCTCATTTCAAAAGACTCAAGATTTGAATATAAAATTCATGTCTCTCCTCCTTCTCTTTCCAACTCTCTCTCTCTCTCTACTCTAATTTATCAATAAAATCTATTCCGTTCTTGTTTTAAAGGATTGTTAACCTTAGCCGTCGGGTCTGCATACACCTAACAGTGAGCGCACACTGGGTGGGTGTCTTACTGAAGGACTATTTTATCTTGGAGGTTGGTTTGCAGGGACCCGTTGCACCATATAGGGGGCAAACACAATCTTAAGGAGAGTGTACCAACACAATTCAGCCATAATTGATTACTTGCATCAAATCGTATTAGGTATGTGTCTATACTCTATTATATTACACTATATTTGTTGATTACATAATCATATAATTTGATATATGATATTATCTTTAATGTTATATGTTTATTAGATAGTCTTAAACAATATATTTTGTCTTGTTGTGTAATTATTTTCAACAAAACTTTCTTTTAATAATTAAAACTTAAATTAAATGTTAACTAAGATCACAGGTCTATAACTTAAACAATGAATCCTAAGGTTCAAACCCGGCTGCTTTGTTACTTCTCCCTCCCATGTAGTCGGACAGAGTTCTTTAGCTTATATCAAAAATAATTTTTGCATTATGTCTTATTTTCAAATTATTAAGAAAATTGGTCAAATATGTATTATTTAGAACATAAATGATGCAAAATTGGCCGAATATGTTGTTTTTTAGAACATAAATGATGGTAGATCTTAAAATCATGGTAAAAAAAGTTCGATTATATTTATGAGTTTCCATTTATAGAACTTTTAAAAATTTTAATATTAAAAATATAAAAAAAAACTTTATTTTCCATTAAACATTTGCATTTCTTTGGATTTTTTTACCCCAAAAAAAAAAATTTAAAACACATGTTTACAATAACAAAACTGGTAGATCAAATCACCGAAACAAATTATACACCAGTCCCTTAAAATATGACTTTTTATATTTTTATTATTTAAAATGTAAAAAAAAAAAAAAAAAAAAAAACACAATTTTCATTAACATGTAGATATTCTCAAAACGAAAGCCCTCCCAATTTGGCCCAAATCCACTATAGATTGCAGGCTTTCTTTCCGGTTCCAATTGGGCCCAGAACTATGGGCTATTTGTTTCCCAAGGTTGGGCTTAGTTTTTTTAGTGAATCGTTTACAAAGAAGGGTAGATCAGAAAAAGTTTTTCTTGATAATAATTAGCCAAAAAAGTAAAATCAACAAAAATCAATTAACTAAAGGCTCTCTTTGATCTGTATTATAGAGTTAATTATAAAACATTATGATATATTTAGTTGTTTGGTATGATTTATGATACTTATTTATATTTAAAATAAATTAATATAATCTAAAATCTAGAAATAGGTTTGTAGGTATTTATCATTTTTGTGATAATCTATTATTACTTCTTTGTATCTAGTGGTAACAAACGGTTATTATTTATGACACGCAATTTATTTTCATGAATGAATGATTTGTTATGATAACTCAAAAACATAAATATAAACTATACTAAAGAAAACTTAAAACACTAATCGATTTTGATTTTAAAACTTGAAACCAATTAATAATCGCTTTGATTTTGATTTCTACAATCACATTCTGAACCAGAACCAGACGGATTAACACCTTTGCTGCTAGTCACCCTAAAGCTCAATTGGATTAATGAAGCTGATGATCCTTGTAATTTTTTTCCAAATAAACAAACTTTAAAATTTCGAAACAAAATTCCTTTTGTTTGAAACCTTGAACCCTAGATTTGGATAGATCAAAGAATCGGTTGGGTCGTTGGAAAAACATAAACAGTAATAGTAAAACGTTTATTCTATCAAAATCATAGTTTTAGGAATTGGGATCGGATCAACCATATGCCGATATTATATTTGATACCTTTATTTTTTAATACCTTTTAATTTTTATATCCCCCATGTGTTATTTTGTCATTAGTTTCTTATCAATCCAATACTAATCAGTATCAATATTCAGAGTGACTGATATCCCTTCTCATAGCGTGAACTAAAGTCATGGTCGCGATACAAAAATTTAGGGAATAAAAATTACGAGAAAAATATGCAGTATATAATCACCACATGATTCAAATAAGATCCAAAAATAAGCATGGCAAAAAAAAAAGGGGTACTATATGCCCATGCTTCTAGAAACTAGCTAGATCAGGGATGTAAGACATCCGAAACTACTAAATTTTGGGGATTGCAATCCTCTGTAGTGAGGCCACCCCTGGAGTGAGGATTCCATCCACTCAAAGTGGATCTACATGTATTCCCAATGTACTTTGAGTGGATCAGGATACGTGCCAATCCACAATCCACTTTGAGTGGATGAGATCCTCACTACATGATGGCCTCACTACAAAGGATCTTTTTTCAAATTTTGGTTGACAAAGTCAAGCCATTAAAAAAGGAATTTCTACGAGAGAGTTGGACTTAATTAGGTGGCGAGGAATGATTGCCTAATTTATGGTGGATATATCTTTATATATTTTAGAAAAATAAATAATTTAGAATCTTTTTTAAAATATGAATTATTTGGAATCATTTTGGATGTAACTTAATGTATATGAATTATTTTGAAACTCAAAATTTTAGTCAAAAAAAGGTTTATTTTATATTACGAGAAATTTTGACCTCAATGCTATTATTTGCTATATGGGAGGTACTCAAAATCTATGGAAATGTCACCCATGTCATCTAGTCATGAGTTAGTTGTTAGGCCAATTTAGTTTTGTTACATAAGAAGTGAAGTTACTGTCAAGGGTACGTAGACATCTCGATGAAGTTACTGTTAGTCTTCAGTCAGGTGTACCATCCCATTATATTTCATCTCCATTCTATTCACTTATATTTTCTAATTATTCAGTACTTAAATTTCAACAATACCATTCATTAAGTTATTATCTGTAATAATGGAGATCTTTAATTTTATCGCATAGTGTACATAAAATGGTGGGGTAATGTAGATATCCATGATTTATTATTTCTGTAAATAGAATGCTTGTTCATGTCTACATTTCTGTCAAAATTAGAAATACAACAGAGATCGGGAGGACCAAGATACGTCTAGTTTTACAGTTCAATCAAAGTAGTCTAAAAGTAGTATAAGGCCGCAAGCTAGATCAAAGATATGTTTTTTGTTTAGAAGTATAACTAGGTTTACTTTCAGCTTTGACATGTCTGTTTGCTTTCTAGTTGTAACAATAACATGTATTTAGTTTATTAAGAAAAAAAAAAAAATGCTCTATATATGTGTTCAGCAAAGAAAGACCGGCATGTGCCGGGCAAATAGGGTGACTAACCCTTTCTCATTTCTGTAACCTAACCCTGTAAACAAATATCTACCGTAGACTTAAATTTGGAGTTATTCCAACTCCTCTCCACGGCGAGATGGGTAGTAGGAGTCCTGATCCCTTATTCTAGGTAGCGACTCCTTGTCTCTGTTCTCTTTTAAGAATGGAAAAAGACAAACTGAGCCACTATAGGCTGGTCAAACAGAAAGGACCATCATGCCATGCGACCCACGATGACAAGTGATCGTACATAATGCTGCCCAAGACCTCTGTCGGCCACGGTACTCACGCTAAGATCCCAACATTTTCCAAAGTAGAATTATTCTCAACACTCCCCCAAAAGTATTGCCACTCTTTTGGGTAATAACTATTACACGTGACATATATGGTCTCTCTTTTAGGTGATTATAAAAATGTTTGATGAATATAGTACCCTAATAGTTCTAATATCATGTCGAAGTATCTAACTCAAAAATTTAAGAGACCAAATAGTATACGAAGGTATCTAAGATTACAATGTGAGATTATTTTCATCGGAAATTAATCTCTCCTTGTTGCTTGTTTGTGTGCCTTCTTTCCTTCCTTTGCAGGGTTCAATAGCCAATTTTGGTGCTTAGAAAAACCATTAAAACCCATTCTGGATTGGCTAGAATCACAATCGACTTTATCCGATCCCAATTCTTGAAATATTGTTCATTTGTGTCATTTGTTTTTGCCTAATTAACCTTGTAGAAGGGACAACCCATCTCAATTCCCACTTCAGATCAATGGATAAGTCTCTGTCTTGTTTCGTACTAAAAACATTGTTGGTACGTACCATCTTTCATTGGGGTCAAGGTTTAAGGTATCGATATCGGTACCAATTGATGCCAAAACCAATCCGATATTAATAGGATCGATTGTATGGCTAACGGGCTTCAGATACATGGTGGATACCATTGAAAGGTGTTGCTATTAGAATCCGCAAGATCTTCTGAGGTGGGATCTATCTGTAGATGACAATGAACATAGCACAAGAGTGGTCGGACCTTTGGTCTGGGAGGTCACTTTGATGCTTAAGTCAAGACGCCAATCAACAAACAATAATAAATGAAGGAGCAATAGAAAGTAAGAAGGTGATTAAAAGATTGATTACCCTTGAGATTCAGGTTCTACTTATAGGGATTTGGTGTGGGTCCTATTTGCCTTTGCTGTACAAGTCCGAAATTACAGTGGTCGATTATGCCCCTGGTTTTTTTAGATAACACCAAATATGCCCTCGAGTGTCCTTTTGGTAAGAAGACGATTATGCCCCCAATGATTGGGGGTTTAGAAATGACCTTGTGTTTCAATTGACTAGTATTATTTATACCTAAAAAAATGTAATAAAAATTTTAAATATACAATATCGACTGATGTCAAAACTAATACAAATCAGTTGATACAGCCGATTCAATACCGATTACTAAAACTATGCTACGCACAATTCCTACGAGTGGACTTTTTTATCCCTTGGGGAGAAAATCGTATTTCACATGTAATTAAAAAATTCCATACCTCAATGGCATTCGTATTACTTGGTTTGATAACTCAGTATGATTACATTGTGATATTCCTTAATTTTTTTTTTTATATACTTAGAAACAATAATTTTTAGAAATGATTTTTCAATACCATCATCATTAAACATCAGCATACCCTTGGTTAAGGGTGTAATTTTGATCAGAAACTGTTTATAAGCCCATTAATAATCTGTTCGATCGTAGTTTTGAAATTAAAACCAAATAATAATCGGATCGGTTTGGTTTTGATTCTTTTGAATCGATAAATTATTAGTTTTAAACCACTTAAAACCAATAAACCTTTTAAAAATAATAAATCCATTAAAAACGATTCCTAGGTTCAAAATTCACACTTGTTATGGGCATGGTAGGCCCCATCAATCCGCAAGCAACATGACATGTGGCAAGACACTTCTAAGTAGGAGAGTGTCACCGCAGAGGTCAGAGAGGTTAGCTTCTGAACTTTGCGGTCTCAAACTCAATTCATAATTCACAACTGTTACCCATATCCAGCACATATGACCGGACATAACTGCATTTACGGGTAACGGATGACACATATGATGTACACGAGTAACTCCACTTAGGGGTAAATTCAAATTTACACCACTCAATACATGGATCCAAATCGTCTCATCCCTGAGATTCGGGAGGCATGGCGGCGACTCCATTGGATGGTCGCCATGTGGAGGTCGAATGAATCCGACCCCTCCGTTCGAGCCAACAAGTCGAGCCGACAAGAGAGTGTCGGCTCGAACGGAGGGATCAGATTCATCCGACCTCCACATGGTGACCATCCAGTGGGGTCGCCGCCACGCCTCCCAAATCTCAGGGATGAGACGATTTGAATCCCCATTATACTTCATTATAAATATAATAGATTCCGAAGGAATATGGATTCAACTTTTTACACTTAAACTCACTCTACATTCCCACCTACTTGGAGTTTGTGTTCTCATACTGAATTCCATATCTGCTTATTGTCAAAGCTCTGACTTAGGCATTAGAATAGCTCAAGGTCCAGAACACGACCTCCCTTGCATTTCTCTCCCAGTTTGCAAGTCCGATTTGCCGTGAGAAGAACGTTCGTATTCCGGACCACAGCAACATCCTTAACATTTTAACATCTATTAAAATATAGGTTTCTAATTCGGATTTCCTTAGTGGGTTTACATCTTTTCAAGCATAGATCTCAATTGGGACAAAAAAATATGGGCTATTATTTTGCCAAGGTTGGGCCTAGTTTTTTTTTTTTTGGTAAAAGGTTGGGCCTAGTTAATAAATTGAAATTGATTTTTCGATTTTGATTTGAAAACTTAAAATTGATTAAGTTTTGACTCCCTTCCTTATAATATAAAAAAGAATTCATTAAACTTATCGAACTAACATATCATTGATGTATTGTTTCATCGAGATCCAACTCAAATTAGGATTATATTCTCCTACTACTTTGTTTTTATTTTTTTATATTTATTATTATTTTTTATATTATTTATAATAAATTAGAAATATTTATAATTTTTTTGGCTATTATCTATTCAAGTTGAATTCTACTACCTAACTCTAATTCTAAATAGAATAGAAAACAGCATTTACAATATGACAATAGCTATTTCTATCTATCACAATTTTGAATATACTCAGAATTGAATGAATTATAACTAGAATCAAATCAATTACCACTGTTTTTTCTTCTTGTTGGTCGTCCTAATCAATCAATCTGACCTATTACAATCAAAACCTTCGGGCACTTCTAACGAGGTAGATGTCTCTTGCAGTGAATAAAAAAGATAACAAAGGAAGTCAGACTCTAGACCCGAGGACAACTCCGATGCTTAAGTCAGGATTACAAAATGTAAGCAAATATCAAACTTGGTATAGAAAGCTATACAAGCTCTAAGTTTTGTGGGTTGTAGAAAGTAATAGTGAATATTCAGAAGTGTCTAACCCTTTACCTTTGGTCCTTCTCCCCTATTTATAGAAAATCAATCCGTACGAGTAGTTAACTGTTGTCCATTATGCTTGAATTTTGGCTCACGTTCGTATATCAGTATATGTTTGATAGTTATTGCTGAAATTATCGCAAGCCTTCGTAAGGTGTGTGACCTATGAATTAACAACATCAAGTGGCTAGTGTCATTTTCCACCTCCCCCCGGTTCAAAACCTTGAACCCTACAGCCAAAATCTAGATTGACCAAGAACCATTTGGTTGTTGAGAAAAATAAAAACAGAAATAGTAACTCGGTCACAATCATCACTTCTTCATCTTTATCCTTAATGCATGTCATCATACATTTCATCCTTATCATGAGGAGTTTACCCAAAAAACAAATCCTTATCATGAGGAGACAGATAATAAATAGGTCATAAATATATATATTTTTTGTAAAATGTTAGGTCATAATCACAACACCCTCATTTTTATCTCATCTCTTACATATATCTCTCTGTCTGGTTGAGACTTGAGAGCAAGATCCTTACAGCTACGCTTTTTGGCCTCCATGGTTCCGCCACCTTTTTTGTTTTAATTAATCATCAGCCTACTCTTCAACTTCTGACTATAACAAAAGTGAGCCTTTTCCTTCTTTCAACTTCCCAGGTTTTAGGCAAGTGTATGTTATTTTTCTTCCTTTCTCACTTAGTCACCTACCTCTATCGAGATGGGTGAATCAAGGTTTTGGAAAAGGGGAAAAAATAAAAAAACTGTTGGATTGATAGAGATTAATAACCAGTAGGGACATTAATGGATGTTCGAAAATTTGGATTTGAAGTGCATCTGTAAATGTTTAGGAATTTTTGTATCTAGTCAAAAGGTATTCACATAATCTGGAACATAATCTATGAATAATAAAAAAAATTAAGTAGTTAATGATTTTGAAGGTTCTTGAAAATTCGATAAATTTTAAAAATTGAGAAAAAGAGAATAATGACTATGACAACGGAGAGATATGAATTGATAGTGAATTGTATCGGTCAAGGGAGAAAAGTCTAGATTATACAAGTCAGGGATGCAAGCAAATAATTAAAAATATAAATCCAATTTGCATTCGTATCTGGTCAAAGATTATTTGGATTCAATCACTCCCAAAAAACAAGAAAAACAGAAACATTTTTCCACCCAAGAAATGATGTCATTCTTAACTTACGTGGTATCATTTTCTTATGAAATATCATTTTGATCATATTAGCGTGTATAAATGGATTGCACTCATTGATTTGCATATCTTTTTCTACTCTCTTTTTTTTCTACACTAAAGCCACATTAATGGAAAATGATTAAATGAATTATTTATGTTTGTCATTACTTCTTTTTTTTTTTTTGACTTTATTTCCTGCTAAAACAAGCCAATTTCCCTTTGTTCTTGCTTTCTGATCACAAAGAAAGGAATGAGCTTACAAACTAATAATGTAGCCATTCAATTCCAATAATACATTACTTATTGGAACCCATAAAAATAAAGGTGGATTAGGTTCCTATTCACACCCACCCCCACCCAAAAAAAAAAAAAAAAAATGAGGTATATTGGTGATAAGGTCAAGTTACTCATCCTTGACCACATAGTTTGTGATTACCAAGTAATTGGTCAACGAAGTCTTAGGTTGTGTTTAGTATGTATTCTTAGAAATGCATTCTCAGAATAAAGAATAGATTCTTAAAATTGGAAGAGAATGGGTTAAAGAGCAAAGCATTTTCATTCTAGGCTCAAAATGCAAAAAAGAGTTAAAAAGCACGTTCAAGAATGGGCCTCATTCTCTAATGTATTTCATGATTTCAAGTTTTGTCATCTTTGAATGTGTTCGTAACCTAGAATACATTCTAAGAATACATACCAAACAGATCCTTAATCCGTTGATTTAAGATTCAACAAATTATAAATAAATATAATCAATCAAATATCTTCCCTGATAGTTGCAGTGGTATATATTGTCTTATTCTTTTGGGTTCCCTCTTTCTTATCCCAAAGTTATCATCATACCAGGAACAATGGGCCTTCTTTACAGAATAAAGAATGGAAAGATTCTTACTTGCTACTCTTTTTTTTTTTTTTTTTTGGATGAGGGGGGGGGGGTAAATAAGATTTCCATTCTAACCAGTTTAGAGAATAATTTTTATTTGGTAAGTACCTTCATTCATGTGTTTTTGAATGGAGAAGTGGTAGGTACGTGGTGGGTTTTAATAAGCTTCACATCACAGGCATTCTTTTCCACTCCACTGAGGAGGATTTTCAGGGATATTCAATCTTGAATTTTTTGTGGACCAAAATCCAAAGAATTTGATTGAAAAGCATAGTAAATTTTCATTAGTAGATTTAGAAACATTTTTTTGTTTAGTTAAAAGTCATTGTTAATTATAATTAGTAAAGTTCCTATTTTATTTTTGTTTTAATTCCATTTTCCTTCTTTTACTTCACTTCCAACCAAACAAGTCTCAATGAAAAATATAAAGATATAACTTGGTATATAAGAACATTTAACTTTAAAATAAAATTACTTAAAAGTGAAGTTAAAAAAAAAAAAAAACTTATAAGACAATTTATAAAACCTATGACCCTACTTTAACTGACATGGAGAGATGGTTCACCCATTTCAACTATTGCATAGATGAGATGACTTAGTTGAAAAGTATGGGTTAACTATCAATCTACTGCTAGCGAACCTTCGAATCTACAAAATAAAGAAACTCTCAAAATCGACAAGCAATCGGAGTAATAAAGGGAATTTTTCATCAATTACAAGATGTCTCTAAAGAGATTCAACCCAAACCTCTATATAGAGGGGTCGGATTATAAGGAAGAAAATATGGAAATTTGGAAAGACGTGCTAAAATACGAGGGATACTAACAAAAGAAAAAAAGAAAATCAAACCGCGCACTAACCTTATTGGAAGGTTTGACACATAATTAAACGTGTGGATTTGCATCCGAATAGTATTATCCAGATGTAGAGCACTCAATGTCTTTTAGATATTGAGTTACGATTACGATTCCCGTGACTCCACCAATGCAAAAAAGTTATGGTCTTTAGAATTCAAATAAATAAATCAGTGTCTTCACATTGATCGAAAGATTTTTCTCGATCTAATCGATTTAGGAAATTATGATCTTCTCTATCTCATGAGAACAACATGAGTTAACAATGTTTAAAATTCTATGCGCCCTTTGTTTATTTTCCAATTTTTGAATAATTTAAGGGCTCTCTCAATTATATATGTAACCATGTATTAGACTTTATCCTTTGTATTAATAATTAGTTATCTTGCTTCAAAATAATTTTTTCTTATAATCAATTTGCAAAATATTGAATTTTTAATTATTTATATATGTTTTATTTCTTCATATGAAAGATTTGACACGTGAGTGCAAGATGTTATTTGTGGGTCAAATATGAATATTACGTAGGGTACAAAAAACATCAAAATCACTTACGAGTGATAAAATAATTATATGAAAATATGAGGATAGAAAAATATCAAAAAAAAATTGAGAAATTTATAAGTTTGCACATACCATTATTTCTTGAAGGCATCATTTCTTTCAATGTAAGATAATTGTCTAGAAATTTTGACTTTTGTTTTATAAATTAGACATTCTATTTCTTTAAAAACATGGTTAATTGAGGAAAATTAAATTTATTTTAAAACTACTTGCTATCCCTTTTTTTCCCCTCAAAAAGCATCTAGTAATTTTGAGATTGAAATCATTTCAAACATTTGTATTTGTTACGGGTAAAATGACTTGACTAATCAAAGAAAAAAACGTGTCAAGAAATATGTTTCAATTGTAAAAAGGCACGTGATCAGTCACGTGCAAGCAGAAGAGACTACCACCTCAAGGGCCGGATACGTTATGATCCAATCACAAAGATCTCAGGATAGCAATCAGGGTCCGCTCAAATCACCCTCATCACCTCACGCACAACACACAACTTGTTGGCGTCGTCATTCGACTGTGAAGATCTCAGAGACACGATCAGAAGACTCCCAGAGATCTTCATGCAACGGCTATCAGCCCTGCAACTGACCGCGACTGAGATTGAGATGCTGGTGTACTCCGACTTTCCTTATCCGTTCTGCATCATTAGCCCACAAGGTAGCTTACAGGAGCTCAATTGGTTGGACGAAGCGTTCGAGATAAAGATAACAAATGTGACAGGATAGCAGATTGTGCTAAATCCCCCAGGGGCAAATCTAAACTTACACTACTTGATGCTTCTTCTATAAATACAGCACACCCTTAATGTAAATGAATCTAGTTCTTTACACTCAAGCTCTCTCTACTAGACCCAATACTCGGAGCTTGTATTCTCATACCGAGTTCTATAACTACTTGTGTTCAGTTCTAACTTAAGAATCGGAATAACCTTAGGGTTTCTGAACCCACCCTTACTTTCCTTTTTGCTTTCTCTCTAGTAGGTCCGACCGACCAAAGGAAACTCGAACGATCTAAATGCAACAGTACTATTGCATGCAATAAAATAATTTATGGCTTCCTAGAGCAATACAATTACATTTGACGGCGTAAAATAGAATCTTTCTGTACAACATTTTGCCATCAATCATAATTTTCTATTCCCAATCTCTATAAACTGGAAATTCAATAATATCATCAACTTTGTTACACAAAAACATCCCTAAAAATAATCCGCATATCATAATTATGCCGAACAAGGATAAACCAAGGATAAGATTAGCAATCCCATTCATTCATTAAGCTCTGGCTTTACTCAATAATAACAGCTTAGAAAGGACAGGAGAGTCAATTTCAAGCTTTAATGGATAAGAAGAGATATACATCCTATACATGAGTAAAGTTAATTGGGTGGAACTAAAGTTTGTAAACGAATCTCAAGAGAAGGAAATACCAATCATGAGACACTACATCCCTTTCCTCACCCATCGTTTGTCCATCACTCAATCCAACCATTAATTAGGTAATCAAGACTTTAGCAAAGTAGTGAATGTGAGAGTACTACAAAGACAAAACTAATCAATTGATTAGCATTGATTATGTTTAATCAATGATTATGTCTGGAGAACAGGTTTTTGAGTAGGAAAGAATTTTTTTTGGTAAACTTGAGTATGAAAGAATGACTCCTACCAAAAATAAAAGAGGGGTGTGAAACAATGATGCTGATAAGACGATAAACAAATGGCACATTGGATATGATATACCATTTAGGGGTATCAATCGGTCTCTCTCAGTCGGGCTTAATGAGTCACTACCATTTTAACACCTTACACTGTGATGGTCTATTTAATTAATCGGTTCCTCATTGGAAAGGCATGAGCACGTTTACATTTGGGCTAATGGGTCTTGGTCCATAATCAATCTTATGCTAATCGAGCTAATCGGTCTTTCAATGGGTTGTAATGGGCTCATGCCAAAATGTGAATAAAAATAAACAGACTCAAAATCGACAAGGACATCAATATCAAGATGTTTTTAAAGAGACTCAACCCGAACCTCTATAGAGGTCAAATTATAGGGGAAAGAAATACGAAAATTTGAAAAGATGTGCTAATATACGAAACTAACGAAAGAAAGAAAGAAAATCAAACCATGCACTAAGCTTATTGGAAGGTTTGACACATAAACATGTGGATTTGACAACCGAATAGTATTTCCCATATGTAGGGTACTCACTGTCATTTAGATATCGGGGTTACAGATCCTGCGACTCCAAAATGCAAAAAGTTTTTTTTTTTTTTTTTGGATAGGTAGGCTCCAAGGAGATTTGAACTCCACAATGCAAAAAGTTATGGTCATTAGAAGTCACATAAATAAATCAGTGTCTTCACATTGATTGAACTAATTTTTGTTGATCCATCGATTCAGGAAATCATGATCTTCTCTATATCAAGAGAACATCATAAGTTAGCAACGTGTAAAATTCTATGCCCCTTTTTAAATTTCTGATTTTTGAATAATTTAAGGGCTCTCTCAATTATATGTCTAACCATGTATTAGACTTTATCCTTTGTATTAATAATTACTTTTTTTTTATTTCAAAATAATTTTTTCTTAGAACCAATTTGTAAAAATATAGAATTTTTAATTATTAATCTATGTTTTATTTCTTCCTATGGAAAATTTGACATGTATGTATTAGCGAGTAAGATCTTATTTGTGGGTCAACATAAGAAAACATCAAAATCGGTTAAGAGTGATAAAATAATTATATGCAAGTATGAGGATAGAAAAACATCAGAAATGAGAAATTAAGTTTGCATATATCCATTATTTTTTGAAGGCGTCATTTCTTTCAATGTAAGATGATTGACTAGAAGTTTTGACTTTTATTTTATAAATTAAACTTTATATTTCTTTACAACATGGTTAATTGAGGAAAATAAAATTTATTTGAAAACTACATGCTAACACTTTTTTTCCCCGCAAAACAGCATGTAGAAATCATTCAAACATTTGTATTTGTTATGGGTAAAATGACTCACCAATCAGAGAAAGACATGTGTCAAGACATATGTTTCAATAATAAAAAGGCATGTGAAGATCTAGGGATAGCAATCGGGGTCTGCCCAAATCACCCTCATCGCCTCACTCACAGCACGCAACCTGTTGGCGTCGTCATTTGATTGCGAAAATCTAGGAGGCACGATCAGAAGACTCCCCAAAGATCTTCATCCAACGACTGTCAACCCTGCAACCAACCATGAGATAGCTGAGATTAAGATGCAGATGTACTCCAACTTCCCTTGTCCATTCCACATCACCAACTCACAAGATAGCTTACAAGAGCTCACATGGCTGGGTGAAGGGTTCGGGATAAAGATGACAAATATGATAGGATAGTAGATCGATCGTGGTAACTCCCCCAAGAGCAAATATGGACTTATACCATATGATGTCTCTTTTATAAATACAACACACTTCTAAAGCAAATAGATCAAATTCTTTAAACTCAAACTCTCTCTGTTAAACCCGTTACTCAGAACTTGTATTCTTATACCGAGCTCCATAATTACTTGTGCTAAATTCTAACTTAGGAATTAGAATAACCCCAAGGTTTTTGAACCGACCCTTACTTGCCTCTTTGCTTCCTCTCTCGCAAGTCCGACCAAGAGAGAGAAACTCGGGCAATTACCAAATGCAACAATATTATATGTAATAAAATGATTTATGATTTTCTAGAGCAACACAATTACATTTGATGGTGTAGAATAGAATCTTTTTGCACAACATTTCTTCATCAATCATAATTTTCTATGTCCGATCTCTATAAATTGGAAATTCAATAATACCATCAACTTTATGACTTGCAGACAAAAACACCCCCAAAAATAATCCGCACATCATAATTATGCTGAACAAAAATAAACCAAGGATAAGATTAGCAATCCCATTCATTCATTATTCATTAAGCTGTGGCTTTACTCAATAATAACAGCTTAGAAGGGCCAGGAGAGTCAATATCAAGCTTTAATGGTCAGGAAGAGATACACAATCCTATATATGAGTAAAGTTGGGTGGGAGTATAGTTTGTTTGTAAAGAAATCTCTGGAGAAGGAAATACCAATCATGAGACCCTACATCTCTTTCCTCACCCATCATTTGTCCATCACTCAATCCAATTAATAATTAGATAATGAGAACTTAAGTCAAGTAGTGAAAGTAAGAGTACTACAAAGACAAAACTAATCAATTGGTTATGTCTCATCAATGATTACGTACGTTGGAGAACTGGTTTTTGAGTATGGAAGAATTTTTTTGGGTAAACTTAGAGTATGAAAGAATGACTCTTACAATAATAAAAGAAGAGTATGAAAGAATGATGCTGACACGATAATAAACAAGTGGCACATTGGATATGAAACCTCTTGTAGGGTTATTAATTGATCGGTCTCGATCGAGTTTAACGGGTCTTTACTATTATTTTAATACCCGGCACTGTGATGGTCTGTTTAACTATTCAATCCCTCATTGGTAAAGTCATGGGCATGTTTATATTTGGTTTGGCTGGTCTTGGTTTATAATCGATCTTATATTATTCAAGCTAATCGATCTTTAAACGAATTGTAATGGACTCATGTCAAAATAAAAATAAAAATAGAGAGAGATGTTGGTTTTCAAATCCATAATTGTTTTTATATTGTAGACTAGATACCTTTTTGCCAAGTAGACGAAGATGAAGATAGAAAGAACAAGTGAAAAATTCAAGAAATGAAAGATTAAAAGACGATTTAATATTTTAGGTTCTTAACTTTAGGATTGTATTTGTTCGATTTAAACCAAGAATCAGTTTGGTTTAAATGTATATATGGTTCATTTGATTGGTTCAGTCAGACCATGCATATTCTTACATCATGAATGCCCATTAAATAATGGATCCCAAAGCAATACATTTAATAATCAATTCATAATTGATCAAGCATAAATGTACTACACGGTTTTTGTATCAATAGAATTGGTAGAATGAGCAATCATTTTCAATGATATAATATATTCCATAATTTATAATGTCATACCGACAGATATGGATGGTGGGGTCACCCATGTGAAGCATGCCATCGTGTGAATAATCCAATGAATGAGTGCACGAAAAAATAAAATCTGAAGCATGTGTTGGATTGCTATTTTGAGATGCTGTTTTTTCCTTTTTAATCTAAAATAGGAGACTCAAATGTATTTTTATTATTTAAAGGATAAATCTAAATATTTACCATATAATTATTGAAACTTATTTACTTGTAGAATTTTTTTTTTTTCTCTTTTAATAGGTGAAGTTGAAATTTTTTGTGGTTGATAATCCACACGCTGGAACAATTACATTAGAATAAATAAACCATGTGTCTAATTTAGTATTTAATAACAATAATTTATCTTATCATTTACTTTTTTGTATGTTTATGCAACCCGTGTAATGTTATTCGATTCGTTTATTCAAAATGGTATAGACTGGTCACAAAAATAAATAAGTCACGCATTAGAGTGGTTTTGGATTTTTTTTTTCATATTTTGTTTTACCACATGACTAACTTTGATTGAATTAAAACTTGATATGTTAGCAAGGCACTGGGTGATCCGCCAAATGGCAAAACTGATGCAACCCTTCAAAACTGTTCTTATTCAATAAACTATCATCTCTCCTTCTACCATGTTTTAAAAACCCAAAATTTCCGTTATATTATATATTTTAATCTTTTTTTCATATAAGATTAGCCGAAGTCATTGGTCTTGACTCTTGATTAGTTTAACCAAACCTTCTTGAAAATTTATTTTATTGAAAGAATCCAAAAGAAATATTTTATTATAAAAATATTTGAATAAATATGGTGAAGTATAAGGGATTTAACCGAATTTATACTTTTATGAAGGAAAAATTTGATCTCAACTTATTTTGTATAAATTATCAATAATGCTCCTATCCCGTTTTTGCTATTATTGATTTTTCGATCTTCAGATCAGAAAACCTCTTTTTTTTATTAATATAAAATAAAAATTAAAAATAAAAAGAAGAAAAGAATCTCATCTATGATTGTTAAGAGATTTATGATTTATGGGACTCGATTCTTTAGGTAAAATTTTTTTTTTTTTTTTTTTTGGTGATTTGATTTGTGAGAAAATATAAAATCAAGAGTCAGACCTAAAAAGAATTAAAGCCATAAGAGTAAAAAAAAAGATTGATTTTAACGTGAAAGTGGAATTTTAGGAGAGAGGATGACAACAACGTCAAAAGGCACGTCACTGTTATGTAGCGTGTCGTTCTCGTTCTCTCTCTCACATGTGTGTGTTCTTATCGTTGGTGGGACCATCACGTTTTCCTCACGGCAGTTGTTTCACAGTACCGCGACTGTTTCTGATAAAACTGATCGAAAGCGACTGCTTTAGCATCGTTATCAGCCAGCTGGAGCGTGGAGGAGTCTCTATAGAGAATATATAAGCCACATTTTTTTTGGTAAAATATAAGCCACATTAATTATTATTAAATGTTCTACCAAATAAATATATATTATTAAATGAAATCATCTACTTCTACACTTTTCCTTTTTTTTTATGAAAACCATCTATCTACAACCTCCGTTCTTTTTTTTTTTTTTTTTTTTTTTAAATTAGATACGCTTCTCTGAACTTAGCTGTAATTGCTAACATTGCCCTCCACTTCAACATTCTTTTATCTGGAAAGATTGTGATAAACAGACCTTAGTTAAGTTTTGTTAAATGATGATGTGGCATCGATTAAGACAAAGTTGTCTTTAAATTAATATGAATTTACTTTTTTTTTTCCTTTTGCAAATCATGTTCGGATAGAGAAAAAGAAGGAACGGAGCTTGTATGTCCTAAAGTGGTGGGTTGTGACTTCTGTAGTTGTCACAAAGATTTATGAAATTAGGGGATGGATAATTAATTGGTTGTATTTTCCATTAATGTTAAAAAATTACTCAATGATTCATTGAAGAATAGGACTCAAACTTTCTTTTGTTTATGACTCTCTCGTTCAGTCACCCTAACCCTAGAGTCGCACAAAATCCCTATAAAATTTCATTTATTAATCTCTCTCTTTCTTTCTTTCTTTTTTTTTTTAATTTATTGATCTTGTCGTTTCTGGGTTTTGTAAGGGAAGAGGGTTCTACTCTGCGATCTACTAATATCAATTCTTGATCTGTTTCAATTTGTGTGCTAATCTCTCTCTTTCTCTCTCTCTCTCTCCTTGGTGTTGTCGCTGGATATCGTCCGAGACTCCGGATGATGACTCATGTCAATTAACGGAGTTAAATAAACAGTGAGGTGGGCGGGTTTAAGAACCCTGTGGCCACTCTGATGCTTTAATTAGTATAGCCAGAACAAGCAAACGGAATCTAGGAATGGATTGATCGGATTCTGGTAGAGTGGGGTGGAAGTGAAAGTAATAGAGTTGAAGTGCAGATTGAGATTATAAGTAGAGATAGTCAAAGTTTTCAATGCGTACCTTTATTCCTTTGTTCTGGACATTATTTATAGCAAATGATCCTCCCAAATGTAGCCTTTTGCTAGCCTTTTCAGGCTATATTGTTACAGCCGCATACTACGAGCCATTTATTTAGTTGTGATAGGTCGATTAGGCTGGTAACACGGTTTGATATGATTGTTTAACAGCCTATCAGGTCCTAGGCATAGGATAAGGAAGCTACGAAGGGGGTTCGGTCCAAAAAGATCCAAACTCATCCCCATCATCTCATATTGCGGTAGCCACCATTTTTGTTAAAGTGAATTTTGTTTTTCTGTCAGCGCCATGTGTTGCTTTGCTACCAACCTCGCTGCTTATCAAAAGAGGGCACGTATCGATCCCTTGTTGGTTGGAAGTGTGGTGACCTCCTATTGGCTGAAGAGTCGGCACTGCTATTGTTGACATATGTGGCCATCTTCTGCCACGTGTCTCTTCCCGATGTTGGACAGGTGTCGGGTTTTTTTATTAAGATCTTGATTGAGCTACATTCCTTCTTGAGTTTGGTTGTGAACGGATTTACGTATATCACCTGGTATGGAATAAAATGGGTATTTTGTTTACTCGAATGTTTTGTACTCTTTTTCGGTAATAGGGAAGCTTGGATCCTTGTTCTTGGTGTGGACAATGCGGGGAAAACTACATTTTTGTGTATGCTCTCTTTGCTTCTCTTGTTTCTCTCCTTTCAGATTTTCCCCTTTTTGTAATATTTGTGGGTGTTCATGAATCTCGTTAAGATCGGCTTTAGATGGGGGAAGTAGTCTACACAAAGTTGGAAACTTTTCCTTCTCAATTGCAAGGAAAATAGTGGAACGGGTGTCCTCGATGCTTAGCTTAAAAGTGATTCTCCAAGAATCATTCTCAAGCGTCACATGCGGAAGGTCTTATATATGGTTGAGCTTTCGGCCAAATACAGACAGACCCATTTCAAAATTTCTCCCCGTTCAAGGGGCAACGGGCAATGAAGGAGAGACTCTCTTCAATATGCCACATGAAGAAGAGGGTGAAAAAAAAAAAAAAAAAAAAGATTGAGACTCTCTTCAATATGCTAGAGTTCAATTGGAGGTTAGGACCATCAATTTCATGCTTAAAATGTTTGTTTCGGCCAAATAGTTCGATGTGATTCATGAAGTCTACTTGGGTTCTCCAAGATTGGGCGTGAGAATTGATGCCTATGTCTCAATAGACTAGTCTAATGAATTTAGACTGGACTTTAATCGCACAAGAAGGATCGTGAAGAGGCAGAGATTGCGAATTTTTCCTTAGGATTTGACTAAGATGTGTGGTAGGGTCTCCATGAACTCTGATAAAGCCCCTGGGAAGAGAGGTGAAGGAATATGGTGTATTTAGGAGAAATGTAATGTTGTCATTTCAAATTTTCCATTTATCACTATCACTGTACAAATGCGGCTGTAATTTCCTCTTAAGTTAGGATGTGCCTAGAATTAGGGTTAAGCTTAGGGGAGGTGTGTGTAATTTGTAACTTTTTTTTTTCTTTTTGGGTAAAAACACCTTCCTTTCTCCATATTTCCTTTGCTAGGATATGGGCTGGAATACATGTACCTTCTCTCAACATTTTATTATTATTATTATTTTTTTTAAATTTCACCTTTTATTGTTTGAGGATACAAAATGTTTGATTCGTTTGCCTGGTCTAGTTTAGGTACAAGCATGGTTCTAAATTCAGCTATCAGACATGGTACCGGTCATGTCCAAAACCATCGGATCATTGTATGGATCCAATGAGAAACCAACACATGTCCAATCTTAATTAAAATATTATTAAAATAGGTTGGGATCACGGATTGGATTGGGGATCAATTAGACCCAAAATCGATACAAATCGACCAATCCAGTCGATTTGTTACCAGAACCTTAAACCATGGGAACAAGTTTTGTTCTTTTCTTTTTTTGTTCATCGGTCAGAATATGTTGATTCTCTTTAATAAATTTTCCTATAATGGATTTGCATTAGAAAAAGAAAAAAGAAAAGAAAAATTACTCATACCTCCCTTGGACTATGGCCTAATTCCGTTTCCCTCTCAAAAGTTTTCGAGAATTACATCTGCACCTTTTAATTAACAGTGTTAAGCATAAATTTTAGAAGAGAACTTATCTTTATTAAGCTTAGAACCAATAAAGGTTGAAATGAAAATTTTAACCTCCTATAAGATTCCTTGGTGACAACCAATTCTTCGGTCATTTCCCGAGCTCCATTGTAGGTCTCCACTGCTTAAAAATCATCACCTTGTTGGTAAACAACTTCTCCAGCAAGATTCAATCATTTCTTCTCGAACTCCGGCAACTTTATATTCTTTACTTAGAAGACAATAGATTCATCGGAGAAATCCCTCCTTTGAATCTAGTCTTAGATTCTTCAACGTATCAAAACAATCAACTCTCCGGTGAAATACCCATTAGTCTAGCTCTCATTCAATTCAATTTGTCAGCTTTCTCAAATAACCTAAACGTCTGTGGCAACCAAATAAGGAATCACTGTAGGAGTCTCCATCCAATGAAGCAAATACTACCAGACATCTTGCTCCAGATCCTGAAGTCAAACTCGTAACCGATTACTGTTTGAGTTAGGGATTTTTTTATTGCCAGCAGTAGCGGAGATCAAGAGTGACCTCAACGCCGGCTTCCAAAGGCAGAGATCGGATACCTCATAAGCCAATGATCTATTTAGTTGCTCTGCTCCTAGATATTTTCCTCTGTTAACTGCTTCTTTTTTTTTGGATAGGTAGAGCTTTAAGGAGAATTGAACTCACGATCTCTTCATTTTGAGGTGTTGGTCTTTTACCAACTGAGCTATCCCATTAAGGTTGTTAATTGCTTCTTGTTTGGGCTCTTGGATTTGAATCTTGAAAACTCTTCATTTTTCAATCTTCTTGAACTCTTAATGATGTTTGCAACAACCATCATTTGAGAAACCCTAGCATCATGCGTTCTCCTCTTTTATTGAACGATTAATCAATTCAAGCTCTTACCTTGTTATCCTTCATAAAAATAAAAAAAATAAAAAATTTCATCTACACCCCATCAATGATTGCTAACATCATCTACACCCATAAGATTGCGAAAACATCATCTAGGTCCACTTAACTGACGAAAATCACTAAAATTGTTAAAATACAGTTTTACCCCTTATATTATAAATTACAAAAATTAAAAAATTATGTTGATTTACTAATTTGATTTTCTACTGAACCCTTTGATTTCCACTCTCTTTTTTCCTTTTGTAACACTACCACTGCAACCACCGACCAAACCACCACCAGAACCACCAATAGCGACCCCGTCGTCGTCTTCTCCCAGTTCAGATTCAGACAATGCCAATATATACAAAAACAAATGGTTCTTTCTAGTGGCAGCACCATACGGATTAGCCAAATCCATATTCCTTTGTAACTGTAACAAACCCAACTCCCAAGTTTCCGTAGGGGAGAACAGAAGAGCCGAAGCAGTGAAGTTCAAGAAGATGCGCACCAAAAATCACCGATTTTTCTATGAGAGATTTCTGGGCATTTTTACCGAGCTTGGTACGCATGAACATACCCCTGATCTTGAGGGAGAGTTCCTTGGAAAAAAAAGCTCCAAAAGCAAAGTATTTCGTCTCTCGTGGGTTCTCAATCACCATAGCGAGAGTTTTGATGTAGCTATCAATTATTTCGTCTCTCGTGGGTTCTCCTTTAGGTTCTTCCATTACAACGAACCAGTGCTCGAAATCGTAGCCATTGGGCAATATTATCCTCTCCTTCGGTGGACAATTGGAGTTGGGATCTTTTAGGGACGATGACCTCCGATGCGTTATAAAACTTATCAAACCAATATCTTCTTCTTCTTGCAGGATCCACCAAAGAGACCTTCTGTAACACTGATTGGTCACTCTCTTGTTTATCCTTAACACCTTAAATCTAAAATCCCACCTCTGGTGAAGCCAAGAGAGTCGATCCCATGAATTCTAGGGGAACCCAACATCCAAATTCGAATCCGAATCCCATCGCTCGAATTCCTATTCCTCCAAATTCGAATCTGATCCAGAACTTCAACTATCCATTTACATCGTAATTAGGTCTTGGCAGGAATGGACATAGAAACAGAGAAACATAGGCAGCAAGGAACCAAGCTCCCCTTTAAGATTTCAATCGAGCAGTCAATGGCAGATTCCTCAAATACGCATTGTGTTTTAACTCGTCCACCTGAAAGACCATCTCCCTTTTCGTTCTCTCATCTGCTCCATGCAAGACAAAGGGGGCTAATGGGAAGACAGAAGAAGGTAGAAGAGTAGAAACCATGTGGATCATAGCGAAGTCAAGATTCTGAAATTCAGAATCTCACAACTGAACTCAAGATTCTGAAATTCAGAATCGACCAATTCGAGAGCAGTAGAAGAAGAAGGAAAGAAGAAGAAGAAAGAAGAAGAGGGGTAAAATTGTCTTTTACCTTTACTCTAAGGGTAATATCGTCCATGAAATAGTCCAATGTAGCTGACATCAGCATCTAACGAGAATCTTGTGACGGAGTGGACTTATTTGATTAGGACAACAAAGTATTTGGGACCTAGGTGATGTTTTTACAATCTTGAGGGTATAGATGATGTTAGCAATCTTTGATGGGGTGTAGATGAAATTTTTTCAAAAAAAAAACTTGAACCTTTTAAAACTTGTCACTCCCCAAGGGAGTAGAAAAAACCCAAATCGCCATTTATTTGTTGTTGTCTTCTCATTTCTATAGAGGGGAAAGAAACCTATTATAGAAATCTGCATTTGGATCTACTGGATCCATTTGCCCAGAAGAAGCTTCACCTCAAATCAGAATCTAGATTCAAATGCTCCCTTCTGGTGCCTCCATCACTAAGTTTCGATCTCACATGTTCTACTTTTTAGTGTACGCAATTTCAGAGTTCATTGAAGCTTCGAAGATCGGACAACCTTGTCCCGCTCTTCTCAATCATCTGATTGGAAACCATGATTTCAACTGCAACAACAATAAAACCCATGAATCTACTCATCCTCTTCCCCATCAACTTATTCACAGTAAGATCAGGTGATTGGTTGAGTTTTGTCAAAGGAACTTGTAGGTCGGGGGTTTTGGTTCTTTGCGAAATGAAAAATAGAAGAGAGGGGAAGAAGATATATCAATAAGGATAAAGATACATTTCATGTTCCAAAAAACGCAACAATGACGCTTCACTGTCCCATTAAGGGTATTGTCGTCCTTAAAAGTTTGAGGATGAACTGACGTCAACATGCAAATAACAAAAATCAGCTAATGGACTAGGGTTATCTGTAACAACGTTTCGAAATTAGGGGTAGTACACATCATTGGTAGAAACTAATGGATGGATAATTGGAATTAGACTTTAGTAAAAAGGAGGTACAAGTAACTTTCCCATAGAAAAATAAAATAAATTAAACATAAAATTTCAAACAAAACAAACAAACATTTCCTATAAATATCCATCAAACTCCCAATACTGAACTGAAGAACATGGCTTGAGAAAGCATATTCAAATTGGCAGAATCGCCAATCTTGTTTCCGATTTGGATCTAAATCAGCCGATCTTGATTCTTAAATGATTGATTTGTATTTATAGGGTTTATGCAGATTCCAACTAGATAAAAAAAAAATGGGAAAAAAAAATAAAAAGGAAATGTAAAATGATTTTGGTGGTCTGTCAACAATCGCAGACCACCCCAAAGGGGTTGGAACCAACAACCATGGGAACGATGGATCCAAATCGTCTCCTGCGGCAGGAGATTCCTGCATCTCCTGCCGTCGATCCAAGGGCCGGAGTTCGGTCTGACCGCCTGCCAATACATTGGGGGGATGGACCGACTGAAATCCGATCCTTGGCAGGCGGCAGGACCGCAGGAGAGGATTTGGTTGCGGGAAGGATCCTCTCCTTCCTGCCTGATGGGTTCTGGTGGAACCCACCAAACCGTTAACCAGACTTAGATTCCTGTCTCTTTAGTACTCAAAGGATACAAAAGGATACAGAGGTACGAACCTATAAAACAAGAACCTGTTCAAGGAAAATCGTACCGTACGTTTACCCTGAATCTTGCTAGATAAATTAACTCTGCTACTCTGCTAGCTATTGACATGACGGCAGTCTCTCTCAGAGCTTGGATTATCCCTCACAACCTTTTTTTTGTTGCTGAGTTGTCATACCTTGAACTTATTCCTACTTGTCAATTGTTGATTGGTTTATCTGTTACATACAACTTGGTTTTTGTTACTGAGTTGCAAACCTGCAATACCTTGAAGCTATTCTTACTTTCTATCCAAAAAAAAAAAAAATCTTTTCGTACTTGTTTTACCTGAAAAAAAAAAATCTATTGACATAAAAGTTTATTGTTAAAAAAAAAAATTCAATATTTATTTTGAAGAGATAAAAGAAAGATGAATCTTTTTCCCAAAATAAATATTTAAATTTTTTTAACTTGTAGTATGTTACAATAAAATTTTTTATGTCAAAACAAATGGAACTTAAGTTTATAAAATTATAAAACCTGTGGTACCTAAAAGCCTCAAAAAAGTTTTTTTTTAATCAAAGATGATGAGATTATAGTCTGATTATGGTTGGTTGAATGGAACTCTCAACATACAAATAGGGAGAGATTTATGACTCGATTATATGAAACTTATGGTTAGACATAGGAAGGGTGAAGTGACTACTCCAACCTCCGTAAAATAAAAAAATTTTACACTTGTTGGATGCTTTGTGCATGGTCTCATTGACTGTCTCACGGATGTAGGGTCACCCAGCTAGGTAGGGGTTCAAATCCTCTCTTGTTGTAGGAGGGATTCCAACCGTGATCTAACAGCTGGAGTTCACTCAATGTGTATATCAATACATTGATATATACATCAAGTGAACTCTAGCCATTGAATCACAGTTGGATTTTTTCTCCAAGATGAAGAAATTTTATTCTAACTATTTTTGGCTGGATGAAACTTTGAGCATACAAATAGGGAGAGATTTTTTGACTTGATTATATGAAACGTATAGTTAGATATAGGAAAGGTGAAAGAAATGACTACCCCAACCCCCATAAAATAAAAAACCTCACATTTGTTAAATGCCATGTGCATGCTCTCATTGGCTCTTGCATCGATACAAAGCCATCCAACCTAGAAGGGGTTTGGATGGTTTGGATCCTCTCCTGTTATTGGACTCCAACTGTGATCCGACCTTTGGAGTTCACCCCATACATCACTAAACGTGTTGGGTGAACTCCAACTATTGAATCACGATTAAAAGAACTCAAAATAGGATTCAATATTTTTCTACCGAGAGTGATTCTCATCTCTTTAAAATAAAACACTTCATCCAAAACCTTTACCCACCATCCACTAAAACAAATTTCCCTCCTAAAAATTTCAAAGGATTAAAAACCTTGTTTATTTTTTTTTTTTTTAGGTAAGGGATAATAAACTTTGTTGGAATGCATTGTAAGAATCAATTTAGTACCTCACAACAAAAAAATTCTCTCTCTCTCTCTATATATATATATATATATATAAAATCAACTTGGCAGGTTTTCGAGAGTCTTCAGTGGAATTTCTAATTTTGGCCCTACAACACCCTGTGAAGTGTGAATACACATAACCGTCCATGGTATGGGACCCACTTGAGATGGCAGGGATGAAATCCATCCGGGCGTAGGGTCCCCTATAAAAGAGAGGATTCAGACTTAACAACCAAAAATTAACCGGAAAGGCTAAAATCTGAGATTTATCGTAACGTGGATCATGAGGAGGGGGATATTTTGGTAAAAGAACAGACAGACAGTTCATGTAATGAAATTACTAAAATACACTTGCGGCGTGCTACCGAGTCTACCGACTGATTCATGGATATCTCTGACCCGATTCGAAGACTGTGGGCGTTACGTTACTTCTCCGGGTGTGAATGTGTGACATGTGGGAAAAAGGAAAAAAAAAAAAAAAAAAAGAAGACAGCTGGCAAAGTATATTATATGAGGCAAAATTGAGTGCCGGCGTAGAATGCTGACATGGAAACCCCAAATCGCCAATGATTGAGGTCGGCTATGTTACCAAAATGGAATCAAATCTTCTGGCCTCTAACACCTATTTCATTCACTCTCTCTCATTAGGTAAGGTTAGCGCCGAAGTTCCGTAGAGCTCTGTAATGGTAGAGTTGGAGGAGACGATCAAGAACACACACCAAAGGTTCTTGCGTTCATCTGCTTTATCTCGTCTCTCCTTGTTCTATTCCATTTCTCAATATTGAATTTGATCCTGGTTATCATAAACAGATCATACAGAGTGAAAGAAAGAAAGTTATGTCGTTGATCTTTAAAAATTTTTTCATTCACGGAGAAAAGCTGGAAGAAGGTGACTGGGAGAAGGAGAGATAAGGCAACAACCTATTGGAAATACGACTCGTTGCTTCGTTCTGCGTTTGCTTACCTAATTAAGGATTCGAAGCACCGATTTTAATCAGAAACGGGAAGTTGAAAGAGAATCATCAATCAAGAAAAGGTAATTTTAACTTGAGTTTCTTTTTTCGGATTTGTATATTTGAGTTTGCTCTGAAAAAAAAATTTATATATTTCTTGGATTCTTGTGTTCACAGATTTGTTATTTTCTTTGAATTTTTAGTAATTTTCTTTAATTCAAGGAGTAGTTTTTTTTTTTTTATATCTAGGGTTTGAGCAATGTCTGCTACGGTTCTCAGCGATTCAATGACGAAGTCCGCTTCAGAATCTCAATCAACCACCATTAAGATCAGTAGCGCACAGGTGGAAGTGGAGTTCGCCAAATGCGAATGCTGCGGATTAACAGAGGAATGCACGCCCGCCTACATAGCTAGAGTTCGTGACAGGTACCATGGTCGATGGATCTGCGGTCTTTGCGCGGAAGCTGTTAAGGACGAGAGTTTCAGATCGGATGGGCTCATCAGCGCCGAAGAAGCTTTTCATCGGCATATGAACTTCTGCAAGAACTTCAGATCTTCGAGTCCTCCGACGAACCCCACAAAGCATCTGATATGCGCCATGAAGCAGCTGTTCCGTAGAAGCTTGGATTCTCCAAGAGGTCTGAGGTCGACTCCGAGTAGTCCTAACAGAAAGGAAGAGGAGAACCATCGTCCATCCCTCACTCGATCCGGAAGCTGCCTCCCAGCTCTGGCTCGTTGAAACATAGTATTACAGAACAAAAGGTAAATAAGAAAAAAGAAATTCATAAAGTCGTCGTAGCAGCTGCAGAATTGTAGTTCAGGCATAGGACTTATTTGGGTTGCGGATCTTCCCTTTCCCTATTTTAATGCTCGTATATAAACTGCTTGGGAGGGATTTTCCTTATTACATGATTTGCGTCGATGTTCTCTGGTTTGTTCGTCTAATCATTCAATGTCCTTTGCTTTCTTTCTTTGCATCTCAAACAGTATATTGACTGATTGCAATTTAGAATTTCCCTCTGATACCCCCTCTTTCTCTAGAATATTAAATCGTTTTCTTTTTGGGGGTTTGGGAAAGAAATTGAAGATTAAATCTTTGTGATTCCAATTTTGTTGAGAATTAGCTGTTTTCCTTGTTGGGGTGTGGGAGGGGAGGGGGGGAAGAGGTTTGAATCCTGGCCAGTTGTTCAAATCACGTACTGTAATGGCGATTGGCAACCCAAATGGCTGGAAAAGTATATAAATAAGAAAAAGACAGAAGGTAAGAGAAGCTGTAATGGCATTTCTGGCAGTGACAGAGAGGACTTGAGGTTACAGCAAGGGAGAATCTCCATTGTTTATGTTTTCCTAAAAGTTTTTCTGGCAGAGTGGCGGCAACAACGAGGAAGATTGGTGTTTGCTTAAAAATGCTTCTTTGGGATTGATTCATTTCCTTTCTCTTTTAATAATGAGATGAGAAAGTAACCATTATTCTATCTTCAAGTTCTAACTTCGTTTACAATAATGCAGGGAAAAGGGAAACAGTAAGATATGAGACTTGTTAATAAAAAATAAATCAAGGGTTGGGGAGAATCCAAACACAAACATACTGAGAGAGACAGAACAGAATAAAAGCTCCAGGAAAAAGAATTCCTGCTATGCAATGATGAATGGTGTGGTTGTTAAGCATTGGCATTCTGATAATGTCTCAGACTCAGTGATCATCCATATGTTCATTTGATGAGAGGGCCCGTCCTTACCATAGTGCATGGTTTGTTTGTCTCCTTTCTCTTACCATTTTGACTCCCAAAAAAAAAAAAAAAAAAAAAAAAAAAAAAGTTCTTATTGCCTCAACCATTGATGTCAATGAGAAGGGTTTTTCTGTTGGATCAAGCTATTACTATTGTATAAAAAATTATACTGTTCGAACCGTCGGAACTTGGGCAAATTTTGGATTGTGCCGTTCTTTGTACAGTTCATGCCAGGCATCCCGACATTTTCTATATGACACTGATTTCCTCATTTGGCCATTACAGAAACCTCAATACATAGGGAGAGGGGAAGAAGTATTTTGGCATTTGATACAGGGTGCAGTTGGATCAGTATCAATAAGAAAAAACCCTAACAGAGAATTTATTTAGACAGTTGCAAAATCATAGATGCGAGCAAGTTGTTGATATTTAAGAGTTAAGACGCCATTTTTTGTAACCACAATTAAAACGTTGGATGTTATAGGTTGTAAAAGAAGATGTTGATGCTTTGGCCCACCATGTGCTTCTTTGTCACCATGAACGGAACTTCTGGCTGTATATATATATATATATATACCTACTGTGTGTTGTTAGCTAGCTAGCTAGCTGGCTGTGGCCTTTCCACGAACCATATATTTTCTCATGTAAAGGCAGGACTGTTTGTGCTGTTGAATGACTTTTTTTATTCCCAAATTTTGACTTTTAGAGATCTTTTTGATGATTCATATCATTAATGCTATGCATAACAATGTAGTAGAAAACTTTGTGACTGAGATATCAAATTTCACAATTTCACAATTTCACAATTTCACTTTCACACATTCAGTTTCACAGCCGCTTTCTAGAATTAATTACATAACTAGAAAAGTGGAAATTTCGTATTCAGGGTTTATGTTTGGACATTGGAGGGATATTCTTAATTTGGTACCCAGCATGGATGGACACAGGAATAAAAAATAAGACGTCTTGCCTTTTGCTTGATATAAATTCCAAAACCTGTGGTCCATACGGAGGAGCACATATAAGCTGCCTTTTTTGTCTCTGCTTCACGCCTTTACTATACTAGGAAAAGTGGTTTACCTAAGTTAGCTATTAGGTGCTTTTTCTTTGTTATATTTTGTTTTTTTGGGAGGTCAATGCCTTTCACGTGATTATATTTAATAAACAGAATATAGGTATATTAACCGACCTTTTTTTTTTTTTTTTTTTTTTTTATAATTATTGAAACGCATCAACTAATTACAAAATTACATTGATAGCCTTTGCTCATGTCCTAGCCCGTCTAAGAGCTAGATTTTCCTCAGTTGTTTGTCTCTTGCTTTTAACTCTACTCAAGTTAGCTTCAGCTCTTTCAAGAGTTCTTTGAGTTTCTTGTGGATCAGGAGCTTTCAAGTGGGCCAAATATCTATCTCCAGACCTGCAATTGTTTTAGGGTAAAGGTTCTTTGGTCTGGAGATCAGAAAAATCTACGAACATAATAAGGGATAAGGGGTATTATTGAAAACACGGTGGGAACGAGACGGTGAATTGAAGTTGATTGCTCTAGACTACCTTTGGTTGGGAAAGCGGACAAAATTTCAACTTTTTTTTTTATATATATTTATGTCTAACCAGGGTGAACTTCGACTTAAAAAAAAAAAAAGGTTGGGACCTCTTCCAAGACAATTATTGTGAATTAAATTTGGATAAATAAATGCCCAAATATTCAATTACCGCTAAGATTCTTGTGAATCAAGCTTGTGTATACGAGTAGGGATGTTTTTTTGTGCGGTGGGGGATGTCTTCTTCTGTGCTGTGCTGTGCTGTGCATCAATTTGCTGTTCATGGCATGCCCCATGCTTTACTATCATCTAGAAATGGGGCTAGTCAGCCCAACCCGAAAATTAAAAAATATATATATATATTTAAAAACTCAATCTCAACGGAAGAGTATTACAGCGTCCCACCCCAACCAAAAGTATAAAATCCTATAAAAATAAAAAAAAGAGAAGAAAAATAAAAATTTAAAAAGAAGAAGCCCAAACTTTTATTTTCATACCATTCCATATTTCATTATTATATTTCTTTTTTACTTTATATTCAAGTCACTTGAATTTAAAATTAAAATAAAAATGATATTTTAAAAGTATCATTAATGGATATTGTAAGAAATTTAAGTAGTTTATACAATCATGTGAGGTATGATTATACAAATTTTATTTTTAGGTTTGAAAATTTTTACTTCCCTCTTCCCTATTTCTCTTGCAATGAAACGGAACCTAAGCATAACAAAAATGTGACTCTGAGTGTGGTTAACTAAACCGATACCACATTGCATGAGCACGTAGCGAAAGGATACAAATAATTTCAATTGGATAATTGCTAAGTTTTCCTTAGATTATAAAGCAAATGAAATTGAGTTATGCTTTCTTATGAGTGTGCGTGAGAGGGAGAGAATACAGCTCAATTGCATTTGCAGCCAGCCACAGGACCGTTCCTCTCTACAATTAGTTTGAAGAGGCAATGAACTTATACAATCATTGTCCCAATGTCTCCAAGGGAGGGCAATCGCCATGCCCCTAGTCTAGGTTCTAAATCCAAGTATCAGAGACAGTATCAACCCAGATCGATCTGTATCAGCCGATATGGGTTCAATCCAGCTGGAAAGACTTCTTAGGAATCAGTCCCATCCAATGACATGAATCAGTTATTATTTTATTAAAAATTTAAATATTATTTTTATATTTCTAGTAACCCTGGATGATCACCACTCGGCAACCCTATCTATTAGATGATTGACACGTGATATGGAATACTAAAAACATAAAATAATAGATATCGGATCGAACCGTGGCAGCTGCTTGACGAAGAAAAAAAAAGGTCTAAAAGGCATCATGTTAGTTTGAAGACCGGTGGGATTTGGACTGGACTATGGTTGAGTAAAATTCCTTCTCAAGTGGAACCAGCTATAACAGTCTACAAATACTCAGCCATTTGCAATTAATGGTGAAGTTATACACTTCACATCACTCCATGAGAATAGGAAGCGTCCTCCCGTAGTAGCCCAGGTATAGACAAACGTCTTATTAACATGTCCACAGCATATGAGAACCATGCTAAACATGCACACTGTCAATATTGAGTCTTAGAAAATTTGATTCTACCTGCAAAGCTCAGAACTATGGGATGGCAGCCACAGATAGCAACCTTACTGTAAATTAAGTTGTGATATAGAGAGATCATCAAAGTAGGCCAAGATGTACAGCCGCACAGCAAATTGGCCATTATGATGCCTATTTAACCTTGGCTCTTATTATACAGGCATCAAATAAAAATTCCAATAAGGATTTCTTAATACATTTTGAACCACCATTAGAAGCATATCGGGTACTTGCACAAGTTACCGAAGAAAGAACGATCAATCCTACAAACAAAGAATGAAGTGAATGCTTAATGGAGGGATAACAAAAAGTCTTGTACACAGAGAATTGTGATGAAAAACTTACTTCTTGTGTCAAGACTTAGCCGAAATTTATTCCCTGAGCCAGTGGGAGCTCGTTCCCATAATTTATTGTACTGTCAAAAACACTAATCAGTTAGCACTGAAATCTTGACAACCAGAGCATGACAAATAAATGTACATCTACAGCAAAATTTTCAAACTGCAACATAGGTATTTTCAAAGTTCACTTTAATGAACTATGAAGGGAGCTTACTGTGAAGAGGGGACTTAAAACCTAATTTATTCGCATTAGTGATCTAAATAAATTTACATTTTTTTTTTTTTGGATAGATAATAAGTATACCATGTTGAACGCCGCATATATTGCTTCCAAGAGTCACTTCCTGCTTCACGGCCACCTCCAGTTGCCTTCTCACCCCCAAAGGCACCCCCAATTTCCGCACCATTAGTAGGTATGTTTACATTCACAATACCACAATCACTGCCATGTGGGCTGCATTCAATGCAAATGTGTAAGCAAATTTCAAGAGACAAAATTAAATCATACAGGAGAAAGCTTACTCAGTTTAACGAATAGAAGCAGCAACATTACTAGGATGCAATCAGGCCCCATAGGCACAGAGGTGCTTGCATTAAATTTTAGTAACACCATTTTCCTTTGGTAATAACAACTAAAAATGAAAAGAAAATCTGACTTTATAAATGACATATGACAAATTCCTGGTGAACCATCCAGATCCCTCCTAGAAAAACTCCTCTGTTTGATCCATGTGAAGCAAATGACCTCAGTGCAGTAGACCACCAACCAGATAGGCAAAACTCTGGACTAGCCAGAATTTCAGTTCCCTATCTCTGTCACATGTACAAGTCACCCTGTAACATATTATTCCACACAAAATTCAAGGCGGTAACACTAATGTTCTATAAATATACAGGCACACCTCAGCCACATTATGCAATGGGCCCCACTATATATATTGAGGTGCCCACCATATTGGGTGGCTGAGATCCCCTGTAGGGCCCATAAAAGCATAATCAAAGGCCCAAAAAAATGATAGTTTCTTTTTCCAGGTGCCACACAAGGGTGACATGGCAAAAACCCAAGAAAGACTCAGATCATGTGCATGGCCCTAGGTGGTCTCATGCCTCCATCGACTCTTGAGCTGAAAGAAATGTGACGCAAAGATTTTCATACAATCACATTTAATTTATTCCACCTTCTCTTTCTAGGAATCATGGAGATCTATACTTTCTTTTTCAGGAACATGACTTCGAAGTGCCACCATCATTTTCCTTTAATATTCACTTTTCTGGATAGAATAATGAAATGTGACCCTTAGTTATTAGTAATGAATCTGTCCTTCCTTACTAGAATGAGTGGTTGCATTTGCATAACTTCAAGATTGATGAACCATTAGTACAATTATCTATTGTTTAGAAATTGACACTGATTGTTGTGGAGCCATCTAGATGGATTGCTCTAATGTATTTTCTCTCATTCTTCAGTTCTTGCCCAAAACTCTGGTTTCACTTCACTCTTCAGTCTAGTATTCATTTATCATCAAATTTGGACTCAACAATTCTGGAATTCATGACTTTTGTTTCCATAATGCCTACAGCCTTCTCCCAACTAAATCAGAACAAAACCTCAACATGCTTTGCCAACCTTTTCAAGAACTTTCCAATGAACTAGAAGATTGTTGCACACGCTAGAAATTGGATTGAAACTTGTTCTAGTACTAGTACTACTACCTAGCATGCAGGCCATAATGATTTTTTCTCCTGACAAGTAAATGATTTTTATGAAGGGAAAAATAGCTTCCTATTAAATACACGCAATTATGACCAGTCCACCCACCCACAACCACAAAAAAAAAAAAAAAAAAAAAAAAAAAGAAAAAAAAAAGGACCAGCAGGACAAGTATCCAAAGATAACCATTGCTTAACATAAGGTTCCCGCGTAACTTGCTCAGCATGATCAACCCACAGAACAGCAGAGGGCAGTCATCATTTTTCTATCCAACAAAAATTGCACATTAGAATAAACTTGCCAGAAAACTCACAGATTACAAAGTTCACAAGAAGGTAGGATTACACTTCATAAGATACTGATGCTGCAGCAAAAGATGGGTCACTGATTGTGCTTGACACACACATGAAACATATCCAGATGATATTATGTTGTCTTCCACTCAGGTGATTCAAAAGTTATGGCATGATCTACAGAAGATGTCCACACAAAAGAATATTAAGGGGAACACCCTCCACAGACATTGCTGCCAGGGGAAAGCAACCAGAGGAATCCCTAGATATTAATATCAGGATGTAACCGAACAAACTGCTGACCTGTCAAATACCAAAAATCAGCTTCATTAGTTACCCCTTCCAGAGTATCAGCTGTAGAAGTTCCCCGACTCAAGAAACCTCTCACTATCCCCAACCTGCATACTCAAGAAACCTCTCCATTAAGGGTTTAAGCAATAGTTGATTGTCTTGCGAAAAAATTAGTTGTATCCTGTTACCAATCTCAATTCTGATGATTGAAGTAATTGCTAGCCTTTAATGCCCACTTCACTCTCTCCATCAATTATCATATTTTAAGGAGCTTCCAAACTTCCAAGTTCCAAGGTACTCCCCAATGGCCCCAACAGCTCTTTTCCAATGGCTACCAATAGCTACCTCCCAATGGCTATATTGTAAGTTTGTAACCTTATAATGTAACTGCTCTTTTATCCCCCTCTATATACAACAACAATAACGACAAAACCTTATCCCAACTAAATGGGTCAGCTACATAGATTCTTGCCCTCCAATCAGCTCTCTTTGAGATCATACTTGAAACAAGGCGTAAGCAATGCATGTTTTCCCTCACCACCTCACCTAGAGTCATCTTAGGTCTATCCGTAACTTTTTTAGATCCTTTGATATAAATCAAATCTCTCCTCCGTATTTGAGCATCTAAAGGTATTTTTGGTTATATTGTTACAGCTGTTATATATATATATATATATATATATAGGTTTGAAGAAAATAAAATGATTTTGTATGTTTAGACTTGAGACCCTTTGGTGAAGTGAGGTCCTCTAGTGGTGAGTATTGAGTAAGTCTCACACTTGGGTTGAGTGAATCTCCAAGAGACCACAGAGTTAAGTGGTCTTCTCTGACCTTTGAGTTAAGTGGAACCCTAGACCCTTTCTATCTTGTAATTGTTCCCTTATCCTTATTGTGCAATAGAGTAATTTCATATTTCCTTATATTACATTTTGGTCTTGGGCTGCATCACCATGCAAAATACCATGATTGTTCAGTATGGATGATTACACAGCAATGAGAGAATCAATAACTTGGTGAAAACAAATCTGTAAACAGGAAGCCCTGGTGGAGAATCAATTCAGATAGCTAAACAGCCTTCCCAAGTAAGATTTGAATCCAACAGATGGATCTCAATATATGACAGAATTTTACTAGAGTTAGAATTTTTGAAATAACCCATAATAAATCAATAGCAGGGTTTCTGGGGTGCTCAGAAAAGAACCGATTGGGGTTCTAATTTAGCGAAATAATAGCAGTAATGACACTAATACAAATCAGAAAACAGAACCAGCAAGATCAATCCAGAAAGTAGAGATTTTGAGAAGTTGAGTTCTGTTGAATCAGAGAATTGGATGAGTGAGTAGTTCCTCACATCATCCCAGCTTTATTTATAATGATAATAAGAGAGAGTACAAACTAATAAGAACTCTAGAGTGACTAGGAGTCCCAGAGTCCTACTATCTAAGGAAAGGAAATAAAGGGAAAACTAAATATACAATTATTCCACTATATACTATATAATTCAACACTCCCCCTCAAGTTGGTGCATATATATCATGCATACCCAACTTAGACAATATCATGTGAAACGGTTTCCCAGGTAAACCTTTAGTGAAAATGTCTACCAGCTGCTCCTCTGATCTGACAAATGGAATTTAAATCTGATCACTTTCTAACTTTTCTTTAATGAAGTGACGATCTACCTCAACATGTTTAGTCCTATCATGCTAAACTGGATTGTGAGCAATGTTGATGGCTGCTTTATTGTTACAAAACAAAGTCATAGATTGAGGACACTTGATTTTCAAGTCCTCGAGTAAGCCCTTTAACCACAATAGTTCACATATTCCTTGAGCCATTGCTCGGAATTTTGCTTCTGCACTGGAACGGGCCACCACATTTTGCTTTTTGCTCCGCTAAGTGACCAAATTTCCACCCACAAAAGTACAATATCCTGAAATTGATTTCCTATCTGGACTACCTGCCTAGTCAGCATCAGTATAAGCCTCTATTTTGAGATGATCATTTAATGAGAGTAGAATCCCTTTTCCTGGAGCAGCCTTTAGATAGTGTAGAATTCTATAGACTGCCTCCATATGTGATGTATAGGGATCATGCATGAATTGACTCACCAAACTCACTGCAAATGCAATATCAAGCCTGGTATGTGATAGATAGATTAGCCTTCCAATTAAACGCTAGTACCTACCTTTATCTGTTGGTGTTCCTTTTATCCCCCTGAGCCTTGTATTAGGATCCAGTGGAGTATCACACGATCAGCAGCCTAGACAGGTCTGCAGACCTGTTTCCGATAGCAGATCAAGGATGTACTTCTTTTGAGAAAGAAAGATGCCTTTTGCAGAACGAGCAACTTCGATCCCAAGAAAGTACTTAAGCTTTTCAAGATATTTAATTTCAAACTCCTCCCCTAGAAACTTTTTAAGTTTCCTTATCTCATCTTCACTATTCCCAGTGACAATAATATCATCCACATATACCAGAAGTGCAGTAAATTTTCCAGATGAATGCTTGGTAAACAATGTATGGTTAGCATTACTCTGTGCATAACCAAAGGCTATCATAGTTTTGTGAAGTCTACCAAACCATGCTCTAGGGGATTGTTTGAGTCCATAAAGAGAGCGTTTCAACCTACATACCTTCCCATTGATGTTTGCATCTATAAACCTAGGTGGATAGTCCATATAAACTTCCTCATTGAGTTCCCCATGAAGGAAGACATTTTTTACATCAAGCTGTTGCAAATCCCAATTGTGGTGTACAACACATGCCAAGAGAACCCGCACTGTTGTCATCTTAGCTACTGACACAAAGGTTTCTTGGTAATTAATACCATATGTCTAAGTGAATCCACGAGCTACTAGCCTTGCTTTATACCGATCCACTGTGCCATCACTTTCTTCACTGTAAAAATACATTTGCACCCTACTAGTCTCTTACCTGGTGGGAGTGGAACAAGGTCCCAAGTATAATTCTTCTTCAGAGCTCTCATTTCTTCCATCATTATAGCTTTCCACCGTTCATCCAAAATTGCATCCTGCCATTTCTGGGGAATGGACACAGAAGAAAGCAAAAACACAAATGCACGGAAGGAAGGAGATAACAAATTATATGAAACAAAATTGGAAATTGGGTGATGTGTACATGACTTAATACCTTTCTGAATAGCAACGGGTACGTCAGAGTCAAATAGTGAAATTTCATTACCAGGAGGAAGCTCAGTCTCTAGATCGAAGGCTGGCGAAAGGACATGTGGAGTTGCGTTGATGGTAGTGGTCTTTCCTTGCTTGTTTCTGGCATGGTTTCGACTGTAGACCTGCAGAGGTTTGCGTGGACTGGTTATGGGACTAGATGTAGGTATTATGGGTCTAGTTGTAGGTGTAGGTATTGGTATGCGTATTGAAGGTGGTGTATCTGTTTCTGGATCTGAATCCATGACTCTTTCTCGAACCTGTTCTAATTCCTCTGGCACATCTTCAACCATAGGCACATCTTCAACACTTTGCTCATCTGTCTCCCCTGAAGATGTGGCTTGTAGTACATCAGATGTTCATGAAAGAGAACATCCTTAGTAATATATGTCTTCCAGGAAGGAGGATGGTAGCACTTATAGCCTTTCTGAGTGGCTGAATAGCCAATGAAAAGACACCGGAGCCCCCGAGGATCAAGCTTGCCAGGAGATTGATGATTGCGAGCATAACAGACACAACCAAAAACCTTCACTGGTAACAAAAAGGAAGTAGTACCAAGTATGAGATCCAGAGGGGCTTTATTGCTAAGAATTCTTGAAGGGAGTCAATTGATAAGGGAAATGGCAGTGAGAACAACAGCACTCCAAAAACGGGCTGGAACGTTGCTCAAACATGACAGCTCTGGCGGTTTCAAGAAGGTGTCGGTTTTTTCATTCTGCGATGCCATTCTGAGCAGGTGTATCAACGCAACTCGTTTGGTGAAAGATTTCATTTTCTGACAAGTAGCGCTGAAATGTCTCATCAAGAAATTCCTTACCGTTATCACTGCGAAGTATTTTCAAGCGTGCATGGAACTGCGTCTTTATCATATTGTGAAATTGACGGAAGCATTGAAAAACATCACTTTTATTATGCATCAGGTAAACCCATGTAGTCCGTGAGTAACAGTCAATAAAGGTGACAAACCACCGATGGCCAGAGATGGAAGGCGTCCTAGCAGGACCCCATACATCAGAGTGCACTAAATCAAACAAACCATTACTTCTATTAAAGGAAGGTAAATAGGTTGTACGAGCCTGCTTAGCCAAAACACAGGCTTCACATAATTCACATAACTCGTTTTTATTACAATGCTTAAATAAAAAAAGGAAACAACTGTGACAGAACGACTGAAGAAGCGTGACCAAGACGTCTGTGCCACTGTTGGAGGGTGCTAACAGTAGAGTAAAGGTGATGTGGGGTAGGGAGAGGTAAAGGTGGAGATTATAATGGAGATTCTGAAAGACCATCTGCAAGCAAGTAGAGACCACCATGCAATCTACCATGTCCAATCGTCTTCCCGCCCACCAGATCCTGAATGACACACGAAGATGGAAAAAAAGTCACTTTGCAATTAAGAGATTTTGTAAGGCTACTAATTTATAGCAAGTTTGTAGCAAAGCTAGGAACATGAAGAACAGACTCTAAAGTAAGGGTGGAGGAGCAACGGATAGATCCCCTCCCAGATATAGGAGAGAGAGACCCATCTGCCACTCAGACTGTATCTTTCCCAGAAGAGGGAGAGTACAAAACAAAGGAGTTGGCTGAACCAGTCATGTGATCAGTGGCACCAGTGTCCATAACCCAAGGGCCATGAACAGAGGAAGCACAGTGACTAGCATGAAAAACACCTGACTGTACAAAAAAAGAACCTGGTGTGGCAGATGATGAAAGATGACCGGTAGAGGCTGCAGAAGATGGCCTGAGAAGATGTCGAAGAGCATGAAGTTCTTCTGTGGACAGCATAGGTGGAGCCCCAGTAGGAGGGCAAGTCTCTGTCTGATGAGCCTGTGGTGCCTTGAAATTCTTAGATCTCTGCATTCCTCTTTCACGCCTTTTGGCCTCAAAATCGGCTGGATTGCCATGCAATTTCCAGCAAGTTACTTTGGTATGTCGGTCCTTTCCACAGTAGTCACACCGAATTAGTTTGGGTAATGTAGAGCCACTTGGCTGAGTAGTTTGGAGGGCAGACCTTTCTGCTGGTAGTGGGGGCATCATAGAAGTACGACGCATATCCTCAGACTGAACCAAGGCATAAGCCTGTTCTAAAGATGGGAGAGGCTCCCTACTGAGGATTTGGGCACAAATCTGATCAGACTCTATATTGAGGCCAGCCAAAAAATTGTAGACCTGTAGTTTGTCCTATGCGAGTTTCATGGCAGCAGCATCAATGGAGCAGACAGCAGTAAAGGTATCATAATAATCTAACTCTTGCCACAGACTTCAGAGTTCAGAATAATATTGGGAGACCGTAATGTCCCGTTGCTTGGTTGCACCGATCTTCACATGGAGATCATAAATCAAAGAATAGTTGCCAACCTGGGAATAAGTCTCCTTGGCAGCCTTCCAAATTTCTGTAGCATCAGGTAACAGTACATACCCCCGGCCAATTTTGGGCTCCATAGAACCAATTAAATAGGCCATCACAATGGAGTTCTCAGATGCCCATTTATCATATAATTTATCTGTGAGAAGAAGTGTTTTTTTTTTACCATTAATGTAACCAAGTAGACCTCTTACAGAGATTGCCATATATGCGATTTTAGAGTACATCAAATAGTTAGTCCCATCCAACTTAATTGGGTTAAGGGCAATAGCAGTGAATTCAATCTTAGAGGTCTCCATGTTAGGAGAAACAATTTCAGAGGAGTCAGCCATGGTAATGAAAACAACCCAATGACAGTTTCCTAATAAATCATAATCTCACAAATAACTTGGTGAACAAACAAGCCCTTAGGGTGAAACTGAGAACAAAATATTACCTCAAGGGCCAATTTCCAAGAAACAATAGGGCTGAGGGTTATTCTGTAATTTAAAAGAAGGCTAAACTCTTAAGAGCAATAATAAAAAATAACAATAAAAAGGCCACCTTCAACCTCTCGAACATACTAGAAGGACGGTAGACTGGAATGGGAGAGTTTGTCGAACTCTCTCTAGAACAGGTCCAATCTCTTCGAAACGTCAAGGATTGGATCGCAACTCATAGCCCTATTGAAGCTAATCCATGCCAGACCAAATACTTGGATCTCAAGGGAGAACAAACTGCCTGAAACAGTTTTGGGAACTACACAGGTAGTTGCAGGTAACGATGATGGTTGCCGACGAACCAGATGGGAAGGTAACAGGGAAGGCGGCAGAGAGAAGGCGGAAGGATGCAGGGGCGATGTCGTAATGTTTGAATCAGAGGAAGGCAACGATGGCTTTTAGTGATGCGATGTAAGACGATAGGAGTTGCAGGTGAGGGTCGATGGCTATATAATGAAGCTGGGCTGAGATGGTGCTAGGCCTGGAATCCCAACACTAATGGTGGCTCTGATACCATGTTGAATCAGAGAATTGGATGAGTGAGTAGTTCCTCACATCATCCCAGCTTTATTTATAATGAATAATAAAAGAGATTACAAACTAATAAGAACTCTAGAGTGACTAGGAGTCCCAGAGTCCTACTATCTAAGGAAAGGAAATAAAGGGAAAACTAAATATACAACTATTCCGCTATATACTATATAATTCGACAAGTTCAGATATGATTCTTAAAAATCAATAGAGAAATTGGGTTGGGGGGGGGTTGGAAACTCGTCTGAAATTGAACTAGAAAGCAGAAATCAGAGTAGAAGACTGAAATAAGAAAGTAACTTAACTAATAAATCAGTAACTGATAACAGCAGAGAAAATAGGATAACAGTAGAGAAAATAGGCATGCACAGGTAGACAAGTGCAGAAACACCAACCTGCGTGATGGAGAGAAAAGAGAAATGGAGAGAGAGAGAGAGAGAGAGAGAGAGAGAGAGAGAGAGAGAGAGAGAGAGAGAGAGAGAGAGGGAGGTTGATCAGGAATTCACCTGATCTAAGCTTGGAATCCACCAAAGCCCCACCACTGAAATCCACAGCAGTACACTCTTGAATATAACAAGAGTATGGTCTAAAATCCACAGGCCCAAACAAGCAAAAACTTCTATTCAATTCCTCAAAACATGGGGAAGGCTGTTAAGCCTTTACATATTTATTAAACTGCCTTCCGAAGTTAATGCTCATTGGTTCAGAAAATTAAAAAACAAAAATAAAATTAAAACTGAAAAGGAAACTACACCCATTGACTAGCCTATTTGGGTATCCTAAACTGGCCATGAAACTGAAACTGAAACTAAATTCAAAACAGATCTGGAATTTATATTATTTATTTGTCTTTGAAAAGTAATATAATATTAATAAAAATTAAAAGAAACAATGCTACCAAACTACCCCACATCTTGGATGGATAAGTTTGTTGATTGGTCAGGAAATTAAAACTGGAACTAGGTTCGTCCACTTAACCTGATCACTGGAAGTGACTCAATTGATTAAACCAGGCTTAACTAGAAAACATGTTCAGAACTGGACCAGACCAACCACCGGTTTTTTTTCTTCCTCTTCTTTCCAGTTGAATACTGCTTCAGTTCACTTTCGCGTGTCTCTTTATCATCAATCTTAACTAAATAACTAGTCTGTCATTCATACTCCTGTTTTATTATAATTGCATTCCTTTTATTTTATTTTATTTTTTGCTAGTCCAGCTTATCTTAAAACCTCTTGGTTCTAAAACATCACTCAATGCTTTTAACTAACATTAACCAAACTTTAGGCTTGACAATCAAATGAGTTGACAGTTGAGACATTTCAGAGGGTATGCACCTAATGAAACTTACTCATGCTAAATAATTCTTCTATTTTAAACCACAAATATGGAAGTACTAAATCGTGATGAGAGGAGAAAGGACTAAATCTGAAGATACTAAAGGTTCATGCAAAAAAGGTTGGAGACAATATGATCTCAAAGAAAAGGGATGCTGAGAGGCAGGGAAAAATAATGCCACTAGTTTCAATAAAAAATTCTAGAAAACCTCTTTTGACGGATCTATAGGGGTTAGGTCATCAACTTCTTCATTGATTATCACTGAAAAGTCTTAGAAAAATTACACTAATGAGGAAAAAATGAAATGATATATTAAAGTGGCAATAGAACAATTACTTCAACAGAAAATAGTGAATAATCTGGCATTTCATACATGCATAAATATTGGGCATCATGTGTAGAATTCATTTACTTCCTTCATACTCACCCAATCCATTTGAAGATCACTTCTGGTTTCCTTGTGAAGATTGAACTACTCAATCCTTGTGGTACAGAGTTGTTCATTTCTATTGCTTCCTTGAGAGTCTGTAAAATAGTTCAGTAGGCATGAAGCAAAGTTTTTAGAAGGAAAAAAAAAGCCAGTAGGCATTAATTATAAGACATTCACTCACCACTGATCCTTATCTTTGTGATCAACCTTGTAATTTGTGTGTTTTAGTATAAATAATATTTATGAGAAAGAAAGAATGAATCATCCAAAATAAGCTAGGTTTGTGGAACATGAACTGAATTACTAATTGTACCTGAAATTTCAAAACATAAAGAACTGGAGCAAATAATTCTTCTTTTACTACAGCTGCATCTGGAGAAATCTCAATTATTGTTGGCTCCACAAAATTTCCGTCAGATTCAATCACAGATCCTCCAGTGAGGATTTTCCCCCCCTGCATAAAATCAACAAGTAGAGTGTTTCCACCAAGTTAAAAAAATGCAAAGCAATTAAGAATTCCAATTCAATCAGTCCCAAGACAAATGTGTTAGAAGCTTATTTCAGCTTAATCCTTAACTCCAAGCAGCCAAGCCTTGCAGAAACAGACTGAACAGAAGTAATGAAAAAGAAATTCTTGAGTTATCAGGCATTGCTTTGGATTCATGGACATCATCAAGCGACAATGTCATTGCAAGTCCAAGGTTTCACATTTCTCAAAGTAAATGCTAAGGGATATTTACAGTAAACTCAAAAAAACAGAACTCTCTTAAAACGTGAAGCAATATGTACTGAACTCAAGATCCAAGCCTTTGAAGGTTTTTCCAGAGTAACAAAAGATAACATGTGATGCTCATGCATGGACAGTCACAACAGACAACCTTATGATAATACAAAAAAAAATTATAAATAACAACATTAATAATAACTAAGATTGCAGTGAGGCTTGGAGCACTAGAGAAAATACATGCCTGCGATTTTATGAATTCGATGCCCTTCTCAAAGTTCTCTCTTGAAGCACGGGTATGGAGTGGCCCTAGCAAGGTACCTTTCTCTAGAGGGTCCCCAATTTTAACTTGTTTGTACACTCCAATGAGTTGATCCAGAAAACTTTGATATATACTCTCATGCAGAATCTAAACCAAAAGGTAAATGAGAAACTAGATCCAAATATTAACCAGATTGAAATCTTCAATAAAAATAAAATTGTAACAAATTAAATTATATTACCAGTCTACGACAAGTTGTGCAGCGTTGACCTGCTGTACCAACAGCCGCAAACAAAACAGAACGAACAGCGAGCTTGATGTCAGCATCGTCCATGACAATTATGGCGTTGTTCCCACTTAATTCAAGCAAGCATTTACCAAATCTCTCACTAACTGTTCGTTGAACGCTTTGACCCACCTGAACTCAGGGATATCAGAGGTATGCTACAAGGCAGTGATAATAATGACTTCGAGTCCAAGTCTATCAGAATTAATGAAAAATGCTTACATAAAATCAAAAAAAAAAAAAAATGCAAAGAAAGGTTGACTAAAGATGGATGAAAATATCCTGTCCCAAAAGAAAAAAAGTTTGCATTCACTTGTCGAATAATTTTGGTTGAACATACAGAAACAAGTATTCTGGGTACACTGATTAGTGTTTACATAATTCAGACAAGGAACGATATTTAATTGCCGATAAATTAGAACCCACCAACAGACACTCAAGGAAGACAAGTCCACATCCTATACAGCTATTAAGAGTCTTTTACAGCATTTAATATAAATAATAGAGACAAACATTACATTTAATATAAATAATGAGACAGAAATGCCTCAGATAAAATAACAAGAAGAAACAAACAGGTGATCCAAATACCTTGGAGCTTCCAGTGAACGAAACCAGTTGTATACGTGTATCTTTTGCTATTGCTTGCCCTATTTCAGCACCACCACAGAAAGAAGTGAAAATTGCACCTGGTAAATTATTCTTCTCAAGAACCTCAGCCACTAGTTCCGTCATTGCTACAGTGATCAATGGAGTTGTAGGAGCTCCTTTCCTATAATGCATGGCATAGTGAGGAACTAGTTCCCAATATAAAATTTTTCACTTATGGAAAAAGGATGACTCAATAAAACTTGTTCAAAAGAAATGGTTTTCTAGTCACAGCCAAATTTTCATATCTTGTGGTCGCAACAAGCAACATTCTCAATAAAACTTGTTTAAAAGAAATGATTTTCTTGTCAGGCAAAATTTCAGATTTTGTGGTGGCAACAAGCAACACATGCATGAAACAGAAGTATGGAAGAGATGTCTTTACAGAAAAAAGCACACTACCCTCCCTCCCTACCCTCCCCTCCCCCCCCCCCCCCCCCCGAAATTTCTTTTTTGCAAGGAGAAAAAAGTATGATTTATCCCTGTAAACAGTCAATTAGACCAAAAGTATTAAACTTCCACAGCTGAGATTCTAATAACTCATGAAAAGTTGTGGGCAACTGTTTTACAATAAAGCATTGAAGCATTGTTGGACATTTTTTAACAAAATAAAGTTCAAAACATATGTAGACAAGCACACAGCACACAGATAGATCAGAGGTTTAATTAGAAAGTATTTATGAATTATGATAGCAGAAATAGCATCGTTATCAAATTATTCACTAGGAAAATGGCAGGCAGACTTGTTAACATAAACATAAAAAACATTGGTTTTAGATTCTTTGACATCAACAAGCAGTATTCAACAGTAGTAAAAATTAATTCTTTGTCCATGTATGCTGAATATTTTGATCTTGTACAATGTTCCAAAAAAAATAATTTATCTAGTATTCTAAGTTTCAGGACCAAGAAATTTTAGAGGTAGAATCATAGGCTTACCAGACAACACAATTGCCACAGACCAACGCAATGCAGGCATTCCATCCTACAGCATAGCAATATGCAGAATTTATTGCATAGAAAAACTAAAAGAATATTCAAAATGAAAATACCAAACTCAATGGGACAGCATTCTGATCGATGTGCCCATCTATATTTTTCTTTACTGCTCTTTATACAGCAGGGAAAAACTAGAGTTTCTCATACCTTTTTTTTAAAGCTTGTTTTTGTTGAACTCTTCAGTTTCATTTATTAAAGATTTTAGATTATAGAGTGGATAAAGGATCTGGCATTTAGATAGCTAAACCAACACAACAAATAATAAGTCATCAGCATAACTTGATTAAATGAGAGAGGCTACCTTCATTAACATTGAAAATGTAGGGCACATAAATGAAGATAATTATCCATGAAATCATCAGTTACACTGATCACACCCCCAAGGGGAGGGGGGGGGGGGGGTGTGAAGGGGCCAGGCTTATAATTATACTTCAATTCATTCCCTTGATTCTTGCCCTCAGAATTGAGAACATCATTCTAGAAAACAAGGTCAGAATGTCAACTCACTTAATGAGGAGGCATAGAATAACAGAAGACCATTTCGATCCATCTGAGGATGGGGACTTAAAACCTGATTTTTTTTTTTTTTTTTTTTGGGGACTATATTGATTGTTATTGAAAAAGAAAAGTCTAAAATATAGTCTCTGATTTTTTTCATTTGAACTAGTACAGATCTATCCAACAGCGAGATTTCATGCTTTAATATATTCACTTAATTTATAAATAAGGGTAAGAAAAGTAATAGGAACATTAGCTAACTAAGAAGGGAACTTTCTTGATTTACCTTAGCAATATCATATGCTTCTATTGCACTACGATAAATAAGAACAATTTTCTCCCAGTTTTAAAGGGCCATTGCAATAACACAAACTTTCCCATCAAGTTCATAAAATTAAGATATAAATATCCCACATTCCTAAAAGGCTTCCAATAATGGTCACACATCAAATCTCCCATGATCCACTCTGAGACAAAATGTAATCGTAAAAGGAAAGTTTTCAAATTCTATCCATCAAGTCCATCAATTGAAAAGTCAAAAGCTCACCAAGAACAGCACATGGGAAATTGAAAGCTGTAATTACACCAACTATTCCGAGAGGATTCCACGTCTGTGACATACAAAGCATGTGAAAACGTTGTAATTTGCATATGGAGGAGTTACTGTCAGTTATCATAATCCAAAATCACAAAGATGAACTGCACCTCCAACATCATATGATTTGGTCCTGTTAAAAATATAGAACAATGCAAACCCTGTCAGAATTAAAAACTTGAACAAGAATTTCATCAAAGAGAGGCTGAAAGACACGTGCCAATAACAACTGGAGAAAAATTTAACAAGGATCCATATCTAGTTACAAAGGATATTGCAATGACAATCCCAGAACCCTGTGGAATTTCTCAAATTAAGAAAAATAATGTTTGACTCACGTTCTGAGGGTATGATTGATCCGTTCAATTGCCGGCTTAATCCAACAGCATAGTCGCACATGTCAATAATTTCCTGAAAATGACAGTCCTTTTGGTATTAGAGAGCATAAAATTATCAGCAAACGGCAGAATGACTCTCAATTAGAAAGTCCATGTAGGGTATTTAAAGCAACAATGCAATGCTTACCACCAAAAAGCCACAGACATGTAGGGTATCTAAAGCAACAACGCAAATCTTACCACCTAAAAGCATGTTAATTCTGACCCAACAGACCTCCTAGTTGGCAGCCTTGAATGCTAGATTTGGATTCCAACAAACATCCTGAACTTTCTAGCCCAACACACACATACACACACACACATATACTGAATACATACTTGAGCACAAGAGTGGGACCAACCCCTAGCACAGTGCTGAGGGGAGCCAAGACTACAAAACTTATGCTAGATTTGGATTCCAACAAACATCCTGAACTTTCTAGCCCAACACACACATATACTGAATACATACTTGAGCACAAGAGTGGGACCAACCCCTAGCACAGTGCTGAGCGGAGCCAAGACTATGTGTGATTCCCAGGTTGACACTGAGAGGGGGTGAACGGTGGCCACTAAAATTCCTTCCACTATTCGGATGTGGCCCGATGCTATGCAAGTGGCTGCCAAGAGCGATGATCACTTTGTCGTGCTGCCGAGGACTACTTGAGATTCTCAGCACAACTGTCAAACACATTTCGTGCACACACCAACCACACACCCGCGGTATCCATACCGGGGGCTTGGCACGCCAAGTGTGTACACCCGGACCCGCGCTAATGCACACAATAACATCCACATGACACACGAATAACGTGGTTCACCAATCACACACCGTGATGGCTACTCCACGGGGCAATACCCTAACGGGGTTCGATATACCCAATACACAACAGATACTATGGTTGCACCCACAACCCCGATGCTAAACATCACCCGCATTAGACCATAACGATCCAGGCACCAACCAATTCCGGTCAACACCCATGACAGGCTACACAATTTTATATCAAATATTCATACAAACCCTTCCCATATAGCGATTACAAGAAATAGGATACGTGCGAGTATACCTTCCGGTGTTGCTCACCACGATCAAGCCTCTCCGAGCTACCATTTGGCCCCCTCTTGGGCTCCAGAGCATTCCTCAACACACCAACTCCATAGGACGCCACAGCTGGTCCTCACATCTCTTCAAGCTTCAACGAAGCTTCAGGCCTCACACGCCCGGTAGGAGCTCTCTCTCTTGGAGAAGCTTCGATGGAGGGTTTCCTTCAAAATCGCCATTGGAGGCCTTCAAATCGAGCTCAAACCGCTGCCAAAGTGTCTACTCGGAGAGAAGCTCGTGGGCTTTGAATCACCTCGATCGGAGCTCGGACGGCCAAGAATGGCCAAAAGAAGTTCGGCCGGTGAGATTATTCCAAATGGAATCTCCGGCCTTGATTGGTGGCCCGCGCGCACCATAGCGCCGCCGCATCGGCGCAAGCGTATCGTTGTCGTCCGTTGATTGGCGGAGAGAATCTCCGTGTCGACCGTTGGATCGGTCGAGAGTGGCGGGATCTCCCCGGATCCGTCCGTCGGCCTCATCAGCGCGGCGCGAAAGCACCGGCCTTTGGATGCGCATTTTCGCGGCGCGGCGCTTTATGCGCGCTCCACCGAATCACGGATCCGCTTCGTGCCGCAATTCACTGTTTTAACTTGCTCCCGACCAATGAGAGCGCGCGATGGAATCCTAGCGCAAACCGACGCTACACGAATCCCGCCTTTTGCAAGCCCTCCATTTGGAACTCGCTGTCGTGGCTTGATCCAAGCCTCCCATATGGAATATGCTCTTTTCAAAATGACCAAAATACCCCGTGAATGAGTGGTAATGCCCGAAGTCGATTTTTTCCGGAAGGTTCGGACATTTTCTTCATTGCGGCATTCGTCGAGCGGGTGTGTGCATGCCTCGCCCGGATGCGCGCTGGCGCGGCTGCAGCGCGCGGCGCGCTGGCGCCGGCTTGCGTGTGCGCCGGGCGCCGCTTGCGTCGGCGCGGCGCCGCTCTTGCCGCGCGGCGCTTGCTGCGCTCGGCGGGCTCGCGCGCGGTCGCGAGCAAGCCTGCGCGCGGGGCCGGCCTTCTTGCGCGCGCGCACCGCGGCGGCATGGCCTTGCGCGCGGCGGCTGGCGCTGCGTGGCCCTGGCGTGCGGGCTTGGCGCGGAGCCCCTGGCAGGCGTCGCCTTGGGCTTGCTTGTGGCATGGCCCGGCATGGGCAAGGCCGCCGGCCGGTGCCGCGGGCCCGCCGCTGGCTGGGTGGCCGCCAGCGGCCTGGCCCCCAAGGTGGGACCCACCTGGTCCCCACCACCTCTCTCCTCTTTCTCTCTCCTCCATTTTCTCTCTCTTCTTTCTCTCTCTTCACACGGAGACTATCTCACCGGTTGAATTTTCTCACAACGGGCTTCATTCTCTTGGCGCCACAACCGGCCACCGCGCGCCGAGAGTCCCTGACACTCTCTCTCTTCTTTCTCTGACATTCTCTCTCCTCCATGTCATCCTGCCAACTGTCTAGAGGTTGCCAACAATGACAACACATACAATACAAAGATGCTGGCAGCATCACAACTTGGCCAAGGTTCCAACACTATGAAACTTCTATTCCAACTGATCATAATCTGATCAGATTACATAAATAGATAGTTCCAGGAAAAAAAAAAGATGTGAATAATATGAAAACAGACATCTAATCAGATTAAGTCTGACCCAATAGACCTCCTAGTTGGCAGCCTTAAATGCTAGAATTGGATCCCAGCAAGCATCTGAACTTTCTACCCAACACACATATCCTGAACTACATACTTGAGCACAAGAGTGGGACCGGCCCCAAGCACAGTACAGAGGGGGTCAATACTTTGGAACTTCTATTGCAACTGTACGTCCATCCCCCCCCCTTCCCTTTTCCAACTACTGCCGCATAAGAATACATACTTTGTTACTGGATTCTTCTAGTAGCTTTTCAAATTATAAACTGCATAGCACAATATTACACCAACAAGAACCGAGCTAGGAAAATTTTCTATTGCTTAAAGCATCCCTCCAAGAAAAAAATTATATTCCCAGCTCCACCCTAGCTTGAGCCAGCCAATGTTGAATAGATTAGGCATAAATATGAGTTTTCAAGAAAATATTTGAAGTTCCTGGATTAACTTCTTATGAAGAAAGAGTCCTTTAATAAGAATGGTCATAAGTAATAAGTTAGTATAAGAAACTTAACAATTGTTAATGGATCCCATGAAAAATGTATAGCATGACTATTACTATATCTTGTGGCCTAATTGAGGGGCCACTCCAATGCCTTACAACTAGGCAATGACATCAGTGATCATTGATCTAATAATCACAGGATATACAATTTCTGAGTTTAGCGATAAGTAATGCACAAAATGATATCACAGAAGGTATGAATCAGGTTTTGATGCATGAATTGCTCTGGCACAAATATTGGAGGAAAATCAAGTGAGAAATCATTGAATGTATGGTAGGAAGTAGATTCCTAACAGATCTGAATCTCTATTTAAATCTTTAAATGACTGTGTCGAGAGGACAGCAGTCATCTAATTTTGAGGAGAGTTAAACCTGTTTCACCGAGACTGGCAGTGTTTGCCTGGATTCTGACAGATAAGCTTCTGACCACAGATAACTTGCAATAGAAAGGGAATACACTTGGCAAGAAGAATTCAGATTGTATTGTTGCCCATGATTAGGTCACTAAGGAAGGATGAAATGCAAAATTATTCCCCTGGGGGGGGGGATATGATCTGAATTCAGAGGCACCCCATTACAGGCCTCTGGAAAAATTCACAAGCAATGGCTAGGGATTCATTGAACAGAAAGATGTAAATATTGCACATTAATAAAAAGTTTGGTTGATTTTGACTGGCCAGAAATTGTAAGCAGATGTACAGCTTCTTTTGACAAATTTAGGGAAAATTTCATGTTTTTCTATGAGGAACAAAAGACTAAGATACAGCAATTGTACAGCTTCTTTTCCCGCCCCGCCCCCGGGGGTTGTTTTGGCCGGGGGGGGGGGGGGGGGCCGCCGGGGTCGGGGGTGGGACAAATTTAGGAAAATGGTTCATGTTTTTCTATGAGGAACAAGTGGAAGGATAAATATCCCTTCATTTTTCTACTGATTAAGATCATCTAGCCCCAATTCATTCTTATAAATGGGCTATTCTATTTGTATAGATATGGTAGAGGGGCCCATCCACTCCGTTTGTTTCCCTAAGGCACAGAAGATGACCTCGGCGAGGGGGCGCGGGGGGGGGGGGGGGAGGGGGGGGGGGGGGGGGGGTTAAGTTGCAGGTCTGCTATAAATTCAGTGCCTATAAACAATGACAAAGTTAAAAAAAAATAAAAATCCAGAGCTTATTGACATTTATTTTACCTGAACCTCCCCAATTCCTTCAGGAAGTATCTTTCCCATCTCAAGTGATACAAGCCTACCGAGATGTTGCAATTTCATTCGTAATGCTTCACCTATCTGTCTAACAATATCACCTCTTTTTGGTGCAGGAATCTGTGAGGAGTAAACGGAATGCCATAAGAAAAATTAATTCACAGAAGCATAGCTATTGAATGGTGTAGTACTAAACAAATCATATAAGATTCAACTCTCAAGGAAATTTCAACAATATATTAAATGCTTGACTCACTTGCATCCATATTTTTGCTGCTTCACTACAAGCTTGCATGCCTTCATCATAATCTTGAATGGATGCTTCCACTACTTCGGCAATGTTCTGAAGCAAAAGGAATGAAGATTAATGCCATTGTTTTCTACACAGTAAGCATATTGAAAGAATAGCAACTAAACCGAATAGGCAATGACTACAAGGCAAAAGGGGACCAGTCATTGAAAAGAAGTTTGGTAACAGTGTAAAAGTTTCCAACCAACCTTACCAATCTCTCGAAAAGCAATGTGGAAAGGGCGGAGGAAACCTGGGAAAGCTCAGAAAGGCTGAGAATTTACCCCACCCCCCAAGCCAAAAGAAGGACTGACCATAACAAAAGCAAATGCCATAAGAATTTCAGACTATTAGGAGAATCGAAATATTAACCTTGCACCAAAAGAAAAAAGATTGACTGAATGTCACAGAGAAAATACACAATATCATCAACAATAGGTTTCCCAAGCAATTAAAACAAAAGAATGAATTAAATGTAACTTGCAAAGTAAATTGTTTGTACCAGTATACACAATTTACTGACCAATAGCCCTCTTACCAAGTAATGCACGTAACTCAATTTTCTAACTGGCGAGCTCGATGGCGTTGTGCAAATGAGCAGTTTCTGTATTGTACTTTTTCTAAACCCTGAATAAGATATTTCATCCTCCATAGGGACGAGGTAGAATTGTAGTGCCCTCAAATGACACTAAAAAAAAGCAACCCTGGTAGTGCATAGAAACAAGCTGCAAGCTCGTGGCAACTAGTTGGAACTAAATATTGCGAAACATAAGTATTCAGAAGCCCGAAGAAATAGGAAAGCCCACTTCAGAGTAAAAGAACTAGTCGAAAGTGAAGCTGACCCCAAGTATCGTGTGGCTATTATGAAATTAAATAGATTGGAATTGGGGAACAAGGATCGTGTAGCTGACCCCAAGTATCGTTCGAGTTTGGTTGTTGAGATTACAAGAAAATAATGTGTACTGCTCCATTTGATCGTCTCATCTCGGCTCGATCAGATGCGATCAATAGAAAAACCCAAACTCATGTACAGACAAAGATCTTTCCCATAAGAAAACGTATGTTTAATCAATCCTGAACCATCTCATAAGTTGCATACTGAAATTAAACTTGGATTAAGAATGAAAATACCGAACCTGATTGTTTGCTGGATTGACAGAGCATACCACTGGTCCGCTCCCTTTCCACTTGCCGTTGATATAAGAACCAGGATTTCGAGGACCCAGACCCAGCTCTCTCAAAAACTCGTACTCTTTCCGCGCGAAACCCATCTGCACGACAATTGCAATTGCTGAATACGATCAATAGACAATAGAAAGAGAAGCAGATTTTCAATTTTTTTCAGGATAAAGGCTTACATTCGACAAATAAAACGATGAAAGAAGTTCGAATTAATCAACCCGCAATGAAATTAAGCGCTTCAGTTAAAAAACCTGAATTTACGTCGATTGAATCAAGAAAGAGATTTTAAAACTTTCTGCTAGAAAGTAACGAGAGTGGCGTGTGACAACTGACACGATAACCACGGAAGTGGAAAAGAAACGATGGGACGAAGAGTCCAGTCCCATTACGCCCTTTATGTAACAGTAGGGAAAGATCAAACATCAGATAATAATTAATATTTTTAATAATTAATACGGGCGCTACAGTACGTTCGTTATACGTAAGCTTCATCTTATGGATTTTACAATCTGAACCCTGGATCTGATAAGAACAAATGAATAATGGGGTTGATTGCGTGAACAGATTTGGATGATTCCAATAATTGATAGGGGTGGCATGGAGCAGGTACACTGCTTAATGGATTCCACGTATGGATCCAGATGCACTATGGATAAGCCTAATAGAGTATTAGGAAATGACATCAACTGTATTTGGTGTTCGGAATATATTCCTCGTCTTTACCAAAATCCAAAATATATATATATATATATATTCCTCGTCTTTTTTTTTTTTTTATTTTGTAAAATACAACTACATCGCCGGTTTTTTTTAATTAAAAATATTTATTCAACTGCTGTTGACTAGAAAGTGACCCAAGGCACTTTGGAGTTGATATAGTCCTTGGAATATAGGAGATACCGGCTCAACTTTATTGATAAGCGACGAAAAGAATGAGAGGCGCATTTTTTTGGGGAAGGGAGAAGGATTTAACCTGTGTCCATTGTAGTCGGTATATATCTGTAGTCACAGAAAATGAAAATAAAGAGAGAATCCATAGTAAATTTATTAGGAAGGATTAATTTGTAAGACTTTATCATCTTTACACTGAAGATTAATGCGAAAGATAAATATCTTCAGTGTGATCTGTTCTAACCATTGCCCATCCAACTGATGTCCTTCCGATATGCCCTACTCCACACACAAAAAAGAAGAGAGAAGGGAAGGATTTCCCTGCACTAACTGTATTCCCAGACAGAGAATGTGATAGAGTTCTCAATTTCTATCAGTGTGCACAGGACCCTACCCATTAGTATTTATAGACCGACCGTCTCCTTCCATCAAGGATGGACGGTGATCTGGGTGCCACATGTCCCTCAGATCCGACGCTCATAACTCTCCTAATAGGGGATACATAAATGGATTAGTGGCATGTGGGCCACTTACTCACATTCTCCCACTTGGCCCATATTGCCACTTGACAAGCCATTTTAGAGTTATAACTTGATGTATGGCCATACATTAACTTTCGGATCTTTCCTTATGGACTTGTTCTTTATGTTCATCATAAAACTCCCAACCCATGAATCATGGCGGTACATGTCCCAGTATTGAAGTACAATGGAAACACTCCCTTCCATGTATTACAATAGATTGTTTATTTTACAATGAACCTCAATTGTGACTACCCTACTTTATAGAATCAATTCAATAATCGATTCAAGGGTCAAACTTTATTGCCTAGAAAACTTTATAGGCATTTGTCATTCTAAAACTTTATGTATACAACCAAATAAATGACAGGAAAAGAAATAACTTTATTTCGAATCGTCAAAACTTTATATTGCAATATCATAAATAAAACATTCAAAAAACTTAGTGATTTACATAGTCCCTTATGATCCACGTGAACTACATACACCTTGGGCAAAAACCCTTTAATGAAAGGATCAACTATCATATCATTAGTGTCAATATTTTATATTTGAACGCAACGAACTCGAATGTATTCTTTAACAACAAAATACTTTATCTCAATGTGTCGGCAGCGACTCACTGAGCATGTGTTGTTAAAGAGACGTCATCTCCGCGATATTATCACAGTAGATCCTTATAGGTCTTTCACTAAAACTTATGACCTCAAAACTGTGATAAACTACCTCAACCATAATGCCTGAGAAATTGCTTTATAGCACGCCACCACTTCCGCTTCAATAATAGAAGAAGCTGTCTTAGGTTGCTTTACGCTGCGCCAAGACACTATTCCTCTAACAAACAAAAATGAAGCCAGAAGTGTACTTCCTTGTATCTCCACATTTAGAAAAATCTGAATCTGAGTAACTGATTAGCTTCAAAACATCAACATGTCTATATATGAGCATGTGATCCTTGATGCCATGTAAGTACCTCAGTACTTTCTTTGCTATTGTCCAATGTGGCAAACCAGGATTCTTTCGAAACCTACCTAATACTCCCACTGAATATGAGATGCCAGGTACAGACCTGAACATACATCAAATTGCTTACTACTAATGCATAAGGGATATTTTGCATTGTTTGCTATTTTAGATTGGTCTTCGAACATTGCTTCAGACTAAGTCTGTCACCTTTAACAAGAGGTGCTACACTTGATGAATATTGCTTCATCTTGAACCGTTCCAAAACTTTGTTAATATAACCCTTCTAGGACAGTCCTAAGGTCTTAAAAAACATGTCCATGTGAATCTCTATGCCTAAGTCATTGGAGGCTTCACCCATATCATTTATGTCAAAGTTTTGGGTCAAGAAATATTTAGTCTTATGTAGCATCCCTAGATCATTGCTAGCTATAAGAATGCCATCCACATATAACACTAGTATGGTGAAACTAGTTCCCTTGATCTTTATGTAAATGCATTGATCAGCTCGATTCTCCACAAAACCGTAAGAAGTAATCATGCTATCAAATTTCAAATACCACTATAGGGAAGCTTGTTTCAATCCATATATGGATCTCTTAAGCTTGCATACTAGATGATCACCTTTATCCGAAGTAAAAACCTTCAAGTTGATCCATGTATACCTCCTCAATCAGATCACCATTCAAAATGTCATCTTGACATCCATCTGGTGCAGCTCAAGATCATAGTGAGCCACCAGTTCCATAATGATCCCCAAAGAATCTTTTCTAGACATGGACGAAAAAGTTTATTTATAATCAATGTTAGCCTTCCGATTATAACCTTCTGTCACAAGTCAAACCTTGTATCTTTTAATATTGCTATGTGGGTCCATTTTAGTTTTGAAAACCCATTTACACCCTACAGTAGAGGTGTCCTTAGGCAATTCTACAAGTTCTCATACTAGATTCTTTGACATAGATTCCATTCCATCCTTCATGGCATTATGCCATAAAATGGTATCTATACAACCCATAGCCTGTGAAAATAATCGGATCATCTTTTATTCCAATATTAGTTTCACAGTTTTGGATATACACTTCATAATCTGAAGGGATTGCCGATTTTCTCTCTTTCGATGATCTCCTTAAAACTTGTGGTTCAGGATTTGTTTCTTGATTCTGGACCACAGGTTCAAACGACAACCGGTTCCTGATGTGGTGTATCCTGATGTGGTAATTCATCATGAACAGTTAGTGTTGTTCATGAACCACAGGTACCACTGGTAAAGGGATAAATCCCTGACCACCAGATATATAAGGAATTGTCGATACATCTTGTTCATTGAACTCAATGTTTCGACTACGTATACTCCCACTGTTGTCGTCATCCTCTAGAAACTTGGCAACTTTAGACTCTACAATGGTAAGACTATATGAGGGACAATAAAACTTATAACCCTTTGATCTTTCAGAATAGCCAATGAAATATCCACTGACTGTTCTAGGGTCCAACTTCTGAAGAAGTGGATTATAGACTCTTATTTTGGCTTGACAGCCCCATATGCGAGTATGCTTCAAACTCGGTTTCCATCCATACCACAACTCAAAAGGAGTTTTAGGAACCGACTTGGATGGTACCCTGTTCAAGATATATACTGCTATTTTAAGAGCTTCACTCCACAATTTCAGAAATAGATTAGAGTTACTAATTATACTCCTGACCATATTCATAAGTGTACGATTTCTTCTTTCAGCAATGCCATTTTGATCAGGAGATCCAGGCATGGTATATTGTGGTACAATACCTTGCTCTTGAAGATACCGTGCAAATGGGCCAGGTCTTTGACCATATTCTGTGATTCTACCGTAGTATTCTCCACCTCTATCTGATATTACGATCTTAATCACTTTTTCAGTCTGTTTCTCTACTTCTGTCTTGAAGTTCTTAAAGGCTTCTAATGCCTCATCTTTATGAACTAAAAGATAGAGATACATGAATTTAGAATGGTCATCAATGAAGGAGATAAAGTATCTCTGACCATTCAGACAGGGAGTGGAAAATGGGCCACAGATATCTGTATGTATGATTTCTAGTAGTTCAGTTGACCTTCTGACACTTTTATTAGTTTTGTTAGTCTGCTTTCCCTTGATGCAGTCCACACATAACCCTAGATCAGTGAAATCAAGAGTCTCAAAGATTCTATCATTCACTAATCTTTTATTTCTGTCACAAGATATGTGACCTAATTTAAGATGCCACAACTGAGAGGATTTCTCATTCACATTCATTCTCTTTATGCCAATATTATTTACAGAGAGTAAACTACTTTTATATGTTGGATCTAGATTTAAGAGAAATAAACCATCAACTAAAGAACCTGAACCGATGAATACATCATTTTTTTTAAATCCTTATTTTTCCGTACTAAAAAAAATTAAAACACATAACCCAAAGGTGTTAATCTAGAAACAGAAATCAGATTCTTTACAAAAGATGGAATATAAATGGTTTCTCCTAAATCCAACACATATCCGGATTGCAATATCAATCTATAGACACCTATAGCTTCCACTTGAGATTTCATCCGATTTCCTGAATGGATATGTCTCTCAGTTTCTTTCGGAAGTATTGTCTGCAGAAAGCCTTGCATGGTATTGGCCACATGGATTGATGATCTAGAATCAATCCACCAGTTATTTGAATGAGAATCAACTAAATTTGATTCATAACAAACCAAAATTCTCTGAGCTGAGATGTCCCTCATGCGCATGATGTAGTCACACACATCATCCTTACCATTGTAACTTAATGAGTCTGATTTTTCCATTAGAGTGCTTACTAACATCTTGTTTGAACTCACAACAGCGAGCATCAATTGCCTTCATGTAGTCAATGACCTTCTTACATTCAGGAATTGATCCTTTAATGCTCTTGTCGATGACAAGCATTAGGCTCAAGTGGTTAGACCGCTCCCACTTATCATAATGAGCAATTTGGACTAGCGTACTGGAATCCGTAAGAGCAGTGGGCTCTTCTAAACGGAGCGCCATATCCAAATCCATGCACTCTAAGGTTAAATAAATCTTCTATTTCCAATCTGAATAATTTTCCCTAGTAAGCATTTGGGAGACTAATCTGGTTATAAACTGCAAACAACAATAAGAAAGTTTAAATTTATTGACGTACAACTTTATACTGATATCAACCCACATCAATAATCAGTAACACACTAAAATTAATTATAATCTACCTGTGGGCTAAACTTATAATCAATTTTAGTATGTGAAATTTTACACTAAGTTGATTGACATCAAACTTAAGTGACAGACAGATGTATCCTACAAAATTATCTGTGGGCTAAGATTATAGTTTACACTCTCGCAGGGCCCGTATTAATAAGACTAGAATGCTACATTACAATTCAGAAGGTTGTTCCACACCTGTAGGCAGAAGAAGGCTCCCACTGTCTTGTAGTTTCACATTCTACCTTATTCCATCTTCTCACATAAGAAAAGAATATTTCCCTGTGGGGATGCTATCCAGTCCCAATACAAAAGATGCAATTTTCTGATGCCTACCACTAGAAGGGTATTTCAAACTTTTATGACATCCTTAAATAGACACTTATATGTGTTAAAAATATAAAACTAATTATTTCTTTGATTTTAACACAAAACTTTATTATAAGGGCATATTTGTCATCTATGACATTCTGAAAAACACACTTATATGTGTTAAAATAAACCTAATGATTTTCTTGATTTTTAACACAACTTTATTATAAGGGCATTTTAGTCATTTATGGCATCCTGTAAACAACCATTCATAAGTGTTAACATAAGCCTAATAATCTTAAAGAGTCCTTAATGGCTTATTCTTTACTTTATGTAACACTAACATTTAATGGCGTTTGTTACTGTCACTAAAACAGTGACATAAACAACTTACTGTATTCATATAATTAGTGGCGTTTATTATGTAATGTCACTAAACAGTAAGATAAATCATGTACATCTATATACAGTGGTGTTCTGTCTTTAAATGTCACTAAAACAGTCCTTAATACATTCTGTTATGTTTATAGATACAGTGACGTTCTGTCTGTAAATGTCACTACAAGAAAACTAGATTTTTAGCGACGTTCAGAACACACTGTCATAACAATATAGTCACTGTTCTTTAACTTTTAGCGACGTTCAGAACAAACTGTCATAAAAAAAGTGCAGTCACTTATACAGTGACGTTTGGTTCATAACCATATTATGGTGATATATAATAAATATAGTCCAAAATTATTAAACGTCACCATCTGTATAACAGAATCACCCGGTTTAAAAACTTGGGTCAAAAGGGTTTGGTTTGGGTCACGGATTTGGTTCGGTCAACCCATAACCGGGTTTTCTTTATCCGGTTCATATTATTAAACCGGGTTGAAACGAGACCACTAAAACCCTAATTTCATTAGATTTAACCAAAGATTCCCTCAAATTTACAAAAATTGCCATCCTTAAAAAATTTCTCTTCCTCTCTTATCAGACCACCGAACCTAGCAACGGTGGCGCCAGGGATGTACCAGAATATCCGACACTCTCAAACTAATCCGGTGAAAACCGGTCACCGCCAGAACACCTCCAAATGGCCGGAGAGATAGAGAGAAAAGAGGGATTAAATCCCATGGCAACCAGCTTGCTGCGCATGTGGGGGCTGGTCCGCCGCCTCCTTGCGCGGCGGGCTGGCCCTTGCGGGGCTGGCCTCGACGGCCTGGCGGCTGCCAAGATGGCCACGGGCGGCTGGCCCTTGCGGGCTGGCCTGCTGTGCCTAGCGCTGTCGGCTGGCTGCTTGGCTGCCCCTTATGGCCGCGGCCAGTAGATCTGAAAATGGCTGGCTGGCGCAAGGAGCAGCGACGGCTGGGCAGATTCTGCAATGCCCTGCTGCTCCTTGCGCTGCTGGCCAAACATATAATTTTTTTTTATTCATTAAAACTGATTCTAAAATCAGATCGGTGGATGGGTGGCTGAAACCCTGCTCTGATACCATAATGTAAGACTTTATCGTCTCTACACTGAAGATTAATGCGGAAGATAAATACCTCCAGTGTGACCTGTTCCAACCATTGTCTGTCCAACTGATGTCCTTCTGATATGCCCTGCTCCACACACAAAAAAGAAGAGAGAAGGGAAGGATTTCTCTGCACTAACTGTATTCCCAGACAGAGAATGTGATGGAGTTCTCAATTTCTATCAATTTCTATCAGTGTGCACAGGACCCTACCCATTAGTATTTATAGACCAACCGTCTCCTTCCATCAAGGATGGACGGTGATCTGGGTGCCACATGTCCCTCAGATCCGACGCTCATAACTCTCCTAATAGGGGATACATAAATGGATTAGTGGCATGTGGGCCACTTACTCACATAATTAACATTAGGATCACGAATAAGGAGTGCACATAAATCTTATCCCTTTTTTTTCTTTTCACTCCAGAGATAAAGAGCATAAAGAAGTACTTCACTCTTCACTCTTGTAACAGAGATAAAGAACACAAAGAAATACAGTAAAGCTGTTGGATGGCAATGGCAGGAGTATCCATCAAGAGGTATTTTACATTGGGCAATGGCAAGAGTCGATCCATTAAGAGGTATTTTACATTGTTTAATTCTGCATTCAGTTTTACCTCCCTACATGATGGGGATTCAGATTATGGTATCAGAGCTGTTCTTCTGCCGGCCGTCCACCATGAGGTTATTGTCGGTTTTCCCTTTTTCTAATTTTCCGACAGAATTCTGGACAGTAGCACAGCCGCAGCCGGCAACCCGCAAGGGTAGCCAGCTGCAGCCATGCAAGCTGCACAGTCTGGCCCGTATCCTGTTTTCAAAACTCTGGAATATTGCCATCGGCTAACAATGAATAGGGTGTGCACCTGCATGGCTGCCGGCCCACAGGCCAGCAGGCCAGCAGGCAAATCCGCAGCCGCAGGCAAGCCCGTAGGCAGCAGGCCAGCCCGCATGACCTGCAACTTTTCACCGCCTGAACCAGTATACCGGCAAATTTCTGTGATTGATCGGCGGTGGATTTTGATCGTTGTAGCGGCGCTGGAATCGTCTCCGTTTTCCATGCGAAAGACGATGGGTGTTCGACACGTATGGAGCCGTTGCGGCTCCAACGTATTCAGTTAGAACACGTTGATTCGAATAAAGAATATGCGATTCTGTTTCGGTTATATATGGGAATAAACTAATGGCATTTATTTTGAAAATAGGATATTATGTTAGGGGTTTTGGCATTTATTTTGAAAATAGGATATTATGTTAGGGGTTTTTTGGTCTTTTAAGACAACTTAAACTAAGGGTGTCAACGGGCCGGTCCGGGCCGGTTTTGGTCCGGGCTGAATCGGTGTCGGGTTTTATAAGCCCAGCCCAAAACATGTCCATTAAGAGTTCGGGTTGGGTTGGGCTGCGCTGGACACAATAACTAACGGGCTGGTCCGGTGTCGATTTGTTATCGGGTTGGGCTTACTGAGGTGATTTCGGGCTGATTCGGTCCGGACCGGGCTTATCAAGCTTATCGGGCCAATTTTATATGTAAGATATATTACTTATTTTATTATTTCTATCTATAAAATTAGCATCATTCCTTCCATATATATGTAATTCAATAAATTGTGATAATTAACATACTTTTTTCAACTATAGATTCATATAATCTTTCGGATCAATAAGTAAACTATAACAGTGTAATATAATCCATCAAATTTTAAAACCATAAAAATTAAGAAATTGGGTCCGGATGAACCTTACCGGGGTTCGGGCTAGTTCGGGCTTCTTAACGGGCCGGTCCGGTCTGGTTTCGGTCTGGGCTGAAACGGTGTCGGGCTTTACAAGCCGAGACCGAAATTTTGTCCATTAAGGTTTGGTCCAGGCTGGGTTCGGGTTATTTCGGGCCGGCTCGGTCCGTGCTACCGGGCCGGGCCCATTTTTGACACCCTTAACTTAAACGTCTTTTTCTTTAAGGCATTACGGTCATGGGTTTTTGTGTTTTGTTTTATTTAAAGCCCATTGATTTTTATTAAGTTATGGGCTATCATGACCGGCCCAATTGATTATTTAAAAAAAAAAAAGGGTTATTTAAATTTCGGGTTACTCAGACCCGAATTGAATTTATCCTGGATTTACCCGATACCCGTCTCGGGCAGATTCTCTGGTTAACCCGAGACTGCCCCATGCCATGGTTGGGTTGGCTCGAGACCCGGCCCAGATACTTAGATGGGTTGACCCGATAGCTAGAATTTTGCGCCATTCTATGAACCAGGAATCTTGTTGAACCGGACTGGTTTAGTTTGGTTGATCCATTTTGATTTGGTTTGTGATATGATTAATGGTGATATTTAGTGTTTTTAAACTGTTTTGATTATATGTCACATTCATTAGTTACAAACCGAACGTCACTAAAACAGTGACGACACCTTTTATAGCAATACGTTCTGAACATCGTTAAAAGTCCATAACTCTTTTGAGACATTTACGGTCTGAGGGTCACTGTATATAGATAAATAACAATAATAGAATGTTTTTCTCTTATATTGTTTAGTGACATTACAGAATAAACGCCACTAAATATATGAATACAGTGAGGTTGTTATGTCACTGGTTTAGTGACAGTAACAAATATCATTAAAAGTCAGTGTTGATTAAGGTAACAATAAGCCATTAGAAACTAAAGTTATTAGGATTATGTTAACACTTATGGATGTTTGTTTAAAAGATGCCATAAATGACTAGAATGCCCTTATAGTAAAGATGTGTTAAAAATCAAGAAAATCATTAGGTTTGTTTAACAATTATAAATGCATTTTTTTGGAAGTCATAAAAGACAATAATATTTTCTAAACGTAGGCATCACAAAATTGCATCTTTTCCATTGGATTTGGGTATTATCCCCACAGAAAAATATTCTTTTCTTTTGACAAAAGATGGAATAAGGTGGGATGTGAAACTGCAAGACAGAGGGGGTTTTCTTCTGCCTACAGGTGTGGAATAACCTTCTGAATTGTAATGTAACATTCTAGTCTTATTAATAAAGACTTAGATAGATGTATACTATAATATTAACCCACAGGTAGTTTTGTAGGATACATCAGTCTGCTACTTAAGTTTGATAGCAATCAACTTAGTGTAAAGTTTCACATACTAAAATTGATTATAAGTTTAGCCCACAGGTAGATTATAATTAATTTTAGTGTGTTACTGATTATTGACGTGGGTTGATATCAGTGTATAGTAGTATGCCAGAAATCTAAACTTCTTTTTTGCTATTATGTTTGCAGCATTAAATAATAATCAGATTAGTCTCCCAATGCTTACTAGGAAAAATTATTCAGATTGGAAACATAAGATTTATTTGACCTTAGAGTGCATGGATTTGGACTTGGTGCTCTGTGTGGAAGAACCCACTGCTCTCACGGATTTCAGTACGCCAATCCAAATTGCTCACTATGATAAGTGAGAGTGGTTTAACCACTAAATTTTGTCATGAACAATATCGACAAGAGCATTAAAGGATCAATTCCTGAATGTAAGAAGGTTACTGACTACATAAATGCAATTGATGCTCATTTTGTGAGTTCAAATAAAATATTGGTTAGCACTCTAATGGATGAATCAGACTTATTTAAAAACAATGGTAGGATAGATGTGTGTGATCACATCATGCACGTGAGGGATGTCTCAGCTCAGAGAACTTTGGTTTGTTGTAAATCAAATTTAATTGATTCTCATTCAAATAACTGATGGATTGATTCTAGATCAACAATCCATGTGGCCAATACCTTGCAAGACTTTCTGCAGACAAGACTTTCGAAGGAAAATCAGAGATACATCTATTCAGAAAATCGGATACAGTCTCAAGTGGAAGCTATAGGGGTCTACAGATTAGTTTTGCAGTCTGATTTTGTGTTGGATTTAAAAGATACATTTTATGTCCCATCATTTGCTAAGAACCTAGTTTCTGTCTCCAGATTAACACTTTCAGGTTATGTGTTTGAATTTTCTGGTTAAGTCATAAAGTTAATAAAGAACGATGTACTAATTGGTTCAGGTTCTTTAATTGATGGTTTGTTTCTTTTAAATTTAGATGAACATATGAAAGTAATTACTTTTTGTTCATAATATTGGCATAACGAGAATGAATGTGAATGAGAAGTCTTCTAAATTATGGCACCTTAGATTATGTCACATATCTAGTGATAGAATCAAAAGGTTAGTGAATGATGGAGTACTTGAGACTCTAGATTTCTCTGACTTGGGGGTTTGTGTGGACTGCATCAAGGGAAAATAGACCAATAAAACCAAGAACGGTGACAGAAGATCAACTGAGATTTTGGAAATCATACATACGGATATCTGTGAACCTTTTTCCCACTCTCTGTTTGAATGGTCAGAGATATTTTATCTCCTTCATAAACGACCACTCACGATTCATGAATCTCTATCTTCTAGTTCATAAAGATGAGGCACTAGATGCTCTTAAGAACTTCAAGATAGAAGTAAAGAAACAAACTAGGAAGGTGATCAAGATTATGAGATCAGATAGAGATGGTGATTACTATGGTAGAACCACAAAACAAGGTCAAAGAAGTAGTCCCTTTGCACGATATCTTCAAGAGCAAGGAATTATAGCCCAATATACCATGCCTGGATCTCCGGATCAAAATGGCATTGCTGAAAGAATGAATCGTACATTATTGGACATTGTCAGAATATGATAAGAAATTCATGTTTGCCTCTGAAGTTGTGGAGCTTCATGATCCAACTTAGCTCATTTAATTTCCACATTTGAGTCTGATTTATAGAAAGTGAAATCCCATGTAGGTTGGAGTTGGGCTCGCACACATCATGGATAAGAGATTAGGATCTCACTAGGAAAGTGTTGGACTTTATATTGTCATTGTTGGCAACTTGACTGATGTGACTGTGTTGATGAGCATTCAGTCAGAGAAATGAGGAGAGAGAATGTCAGTGTAGGAGAGAGAGTATTAGTGCAATGGCATAGATGTGGCAACTTTACTTGTATGTTCTACAGTGTTCTACATGTGTTTCAGATGGCTTGCAGTGAGTTAAATGGTATTCTACATCAAGTTTGATGAGAGAGAATGTCTATGGACCCCACTGGTGATGTGGCACAGAAACTGATGATGTGACAATAATACTGATGGTGTGACAGAGTTTCTAATAGTGTTGTAGTGTTTCTTGTATTGAGACATGAGAAATTGAAGAGAGAAACAGTAGAGAGAGAAAGAGGAGAGAGAAAAATGTGAGTGGGATCCACAGGTGTGGTGGCAAGGTGACATACCAACACGGCAGTCCACGGCACTTGGCATGCATGCACGCAAAGTTTCGGGTTCAAATTCCAAGGTTTGACAGAGTTTTAATTTTGAACCTATTTTTGGTGGGTCCCGCAATAGGTTCATGGAGATCCGACATTGGAAAGATGTAGAGCGTCGAGTTAGCTTTCCAACGCAACTTGAATCGCTCAATTCCGACATCGGATGATGGAGATATCGCGATTCTCGTCGGATCGCTCGAAAAATGGCAAAAATCCCTGATCTCGGTGAGTGAATGTGATACAAGGAAAACAATAATATTATATAAAAGTTAGAGGGCCTCTTTGCAATTATCAGAAGTTAAAGGATGGCAAGGGAATTATCATTATTTGATAAAGAAACCGATTGGATGGCTAATAATAAGCCACGTCGCCAAGATCCAGATCGAATGGATCTGAAAATGACGGGCTACTGTGTGGCACCGAGATCGCGTCTAGATGCCATCGCGCGCAATCTGATAGTCCGAATGCAAGTTATGATGGTGGTTCATGTTTCATGAAGGTCCGCCTTTGATTTGGTGAGGTGCGCGTACGGTGCGCAGCAGATCAGATCCAGATCGGATGGTCTCGAGGCTTTCCGACTTTCACTGACGGGATGGAAACAATCAGACGGACAATGGGCGATCCCGTCTTTTTAAGATTATCTGACTGCTGAAAGCATAGATTCCATCTCCACCAATCAACGCTCAACAACGCATATAGCGGGCGGTGATCCCGTGTTGCGCGGGCGCACGAAATTGCTCCGAAAGATTCTATTTTGAATGTTCTGATTGGTCAAACTTCAAACCGACATAACTTCTTCATCCTAGCTCCAAATCAGTCCGTTCAAGTTGCAGTTTTCATATTTTTGGATGCTCTATCTATTGGGCGCCATTGGGAGTCAAATTAGGGCTGAGAAAAATTAAAAAGAGCATTTTGAAGGCTAAAAGAAGGATTTCTAGGGTTTTGTGCCATGTGGGAGTGATCAATCACCAACTACCTCTTCTCTGTGCATCAATGGAGTGCTAAATCCCTATGAGAGGTCAGTAGAGCTTTTATTTTCATATTCATGGTGATTATGGATTGTGTGGAAGAGATTTGAAGCCTATAAGCAAGGTGTGCTCTGTGAATCGTTCTCTATCAACATTGAAGACTGTTGAAAAGTACCTGAGAGCAGTGTGAAGCTTCAGAGAGATTGTTGGCCATTCGAAAACATTGTTTGTGAGATTCTCAATTTCTTATCTATTTATGCTTTCAATTTATTGTATTCTAGCGTAGGTGCAAATTGTTGAATACCTAGCTAGTGGGGGAAAACTTTAAGGCAAATTTATAAGCCTAAAAAAATTGTTATTTGCTTCCTGTGGGTTCAGGTTAAGCGTGGTGTGCAGCGTGTGTTGAACACTGGTACTTGATACCTAAATTCTTGGCACATGTGTGCCCTCCTAGTTTTATGCTGGGTAAATTGGGTGTATGTACTTCCTGTTGTGTAGACAGTAAAAGAAAGTGTATTGAGTATATACGGAGCCCGTTGGGCATTACTCTGTGGACTAGCCATCACACACTGTGTTGGTGAACCACGTATATCCTATGTTGTGGACTGTCTTTATTTTTCTATATATTTTGGAGTGCATGGAATGACTTGCAGGATGGGTGTGCAAATCTGGTAGACTTGACCACTGAGTGGTAGCAAGGTAGATTTGCATGCACTTGTGTGTGTGTGAAAAGTTAGGTCTCCATCAGCTCTGGACAACAGTAAATAATTAAGGAGAATTTTCAGACACTGATTCACCCCCCCCTCTCTCAGTGTCATATCAAGTTCATCAGAAAGTGACTCATTGGAGACACGTTCAATTCAGTACACTTACTGTGTTACTTTCAAGCACACGACACATAGCAAAGAATCATGGGAAATAAAATGGAAAGGGCTTACTCACTGCTTAATACATCACTTTAAATCCTTAAGGCCCTGTTTGGTTGGAAGGCTAATTGAAGAAAAGGGAAGTGAAATTAATTTTTAAATTTTAAAGGAAACTTTTGTTATGATTACAACACATGCTATCACATTGCTATGTAATTAATTCCAAATCATTCCATTATTTAGTTATTAATTTACACTTTACTTTGCATCAAAATCCCTTGTATTTAAAATGTAAAATAAATTTTATATCTTATAAGTATCATTACTAAACATGTTAATAAATTTAGGTAGTTCATACAATTATCTTGTGTTACAACTATAAAAGTTTCCCTTTTAAGTTTAAAAATTTCAATTCTCTTTCCTTCAATTCCCCTAACAACCAAACGGAACCTAAGGGGAAATCCAAAGGAAGAGAACTGAAACTTTTAACACTAAAATGAAATATTTTATAATCATTATCCAATATAATTGTATAAAATACTTAATTTGTATCATATTTAGAAATGTTACTTTTTAAATTCAATCTTTATTTTATTTTTTAAATGAAATGGATTTTTTTTTTGGGTAAAGAATGAAATGGATTTCAATATAAAATAAAATGAAAGTTAATAACCAAGTTCATATCTTCGGTCATACAACTTAAAGAAGTACCACCTTGACGTAAAAGGAAAACCTTCCTCTGGTGTATAATGTGTACAACTTATAACGGGTAGGACTCTAATGTAAAAGTAAAGGGTTCGGTTAAATGTCACTAATCAGGTGACAAAAGTTGGTGTCACCAACTGCATTTATTCATTTATTGCATGCCATGGTGAAAACCTGATTATATTGGGGTAGCTTTGGTATTTTAGGAGGAAGTTTTTGGATGCTCAAGTATTGCAAAGCTAGTTGTAAGGGTGCAAGAACTGCACCGATATCAACTCGTACCATTTACATAGGAAATAGCAAACCAGTTAGTAACAGTTTGGTTCTGATTTAGATTTTCAAACCGTTTACATAATAAGGTCGGTGCAGTTTTAAACCGTTTAAAGTTATGTTACACACCAGTTAAACCGATTAATCTCAACCCGATTATGGACCGTTTACACTGGTTAAATTAAATAAAAATTAAAATCCCTAAACCTAAACATAAATGTAAACCACAGGCATTGACTTTGAGCCTTTTGGAGGCTCCTAGGCTTTGAAAAAAGATTTTCTGTAGTGAGGCTAAAGTGGCAACGAGGATCCGAGCCACTCAATGTGCATCAGCACACATCCCGATGCACTTTGAGTGGCTAGAATCCTCACTGCCACTTTGGCCTCGCTACGGATCCCAATCCCCAAAGTCTCTATCTTCCTAGAGGCTAAACCTAGAGACAAACCAAGACTCTAATGAACTGATTCTTGTCTTATTGATGTATTAAAATCAGTGCCAATTGATATTTGTTACAGAACCAAAGCAATTCAGCAGCATCGTATAGAATGTCAAGCTCAAGTTGTTTTTTTTTTTTTTTTTGATAAAAATACTATTTCCTCCCCTACAATATGCGCAAAGGGAAAATTCCCCTAAAATTTTTTGGAAAATCAATCGTCTTCCCATTGACAATTCTACGCCTGTCAATTGGATCATGGATCAGAGCAGATTTTGAAGAAAAAATATCCTAAATTCAAGAAATCTGAATCTCAGAATGAACAAATAACTAGAAATGCAGCAATATCATTAAATCAACTAGAAATCAAATAGAAGAAATCAATATCTTGTGACTCCTCTGATATATAAACGATGCAAAAGCAAAGGGGAAAGATAGCCACTGTCGTTTCCGAAATCGATTATGTCGCCACCAAAAGGAATCGGAAATCAAAAGGAAATGCGTCGTCAGATCGATCTAATGAAAAAAAAAACAAATATATTTATAGGACCCAGAACGGACCCCAGGGAGTGCGGTTGTAAGGGAGTGGGAGAGGGGAGGAGTGGGAAGGGTGAGGGGGAATGGGAGATGTAGACTTACAGTGGCAGGGAGGGAAGGGAACGGAAGATAAGATAGAAATAGAGAAAAGGGGGACCGCATTCATGAGGGATGCAGGGGGCGGCGTTGTTCTTCGAGTGAGGAAGGAACCCTACACGCCACAATAACCTATCAAAATCGAAATCCGACTGGGAGTACACAGGAACAAAGATGTATAACCCACTCAGATGGTTTGAATGGTCAAATTCCAATCAATATATCTTTGTCTGTTATTGAATTTCTTTCAGATTTATCAAATCTGACGGTGCTGGACCTCTCTCCGAACAATTTGAGTTGGGTGGTACCGATAAATCTGACCCTCCTCTCCGGCTTGAGACACTGCAATGGGAGAAGAAATTAACTTCGAATGAAGAGAGATTCTATACATGTTAGGTTCCCGATTCAATACTGTTTCTGCATTTGCTTTTAATCGAGATTTATTCTGGAAGCCATTAAATACGAAATGTGAGAATGCAACACAAAAAAGAGATTCCTTTTTTTGATTGATAGTCGTTGCCGTGGTTGGAACTTGCTTGAAGCTAGTATCCAGTGTTATAAATTATTGTACTTAGGGTTTAAACCAAACCCATGATCCATCCATGCAATTACCATAGAACACAATAGATAAGTCATTAACTATGAATCATAAAGACATACCTATCTGTGAAGATATCGATTCCCATACGTTCCATGACGCTCCAAGCTTTGATCGAAATCCCTCGACTACAGTCTTCCACAGCCTCCATAGGATATCCTGATGTCTCTTGCTAATGGGTGCAGAGAGAACTTATTAACTGTAGCTGTAGGGACTCTAACCCAGTATTTATAGAATACTGTTGTAACCCTAAAATCCTTTCCACAATAGAATTAGGGTTACCAAACTTATCTTATACCATGTGACAAACCAAACCGATTCTATTGTGTTCATTGAACTCCCACTGAATTGACTAGTTTAGGTAATTAATTAAGCCCACATAAATTTAACAATCTCCCACTTGGGCTATATTAATTACAAAACCATCGACAACCAGTGTGGCCATGAAATCCAACATACTAAAACGTCACTAATTTTGAAACATCCATCAAGCTTCCCAATGTGAGCAACAGTGAATAATACACCTCAACATATGGTGTACAAACTTCTGTCAGCCATAACAGAGGTCTACTCAATACATGAATCGCCTGAGATAACGCATGAAAGTAAACTCCCATGTGAGCCCAAACTTGATTAAAGAACCTTAATAAAATACCCCAAAATCTTTATGAACAACTAAAACATGGCATTTAAATAATTCAAAAATATAATACCATACCTTGGCTAGACACCGCCTTTATTATTTGATATTATCCTCTCATGGCAAATCGTCTCTAGCGTGGATTAATATCGCACTTTGACTTACCATCATTATTTGTATGGTTGAATTCCGCCTCTTATCTTGACTGAATAATACCTTATATATCTAGCTGAATACTATCTTGTTTGTCCTTTAGCTAAATATTGTTTGGTGTCCTGCTAAATACTGCCTGATTTATCTTTAGCTAAATACAGTTTGGTTTATCTTTGACATGTCAAACACATAATTATGTATGCAAAATAGCAATAACGTAAATGCTAATATAAACAAAATCATAGTTACAAAAAATGTGTCCATTAAACCATAAGCAATACAATCAAATACAGTAAGCAATGTGAAAATACAAGTATAAACATAAAGAGTCTCCCATTGATTAAGCATATTTAGAGACTCCCACTGATTCCCAGATCTTTGGTCATTTAAGTCTCTAATAAAATTAATTATTTTCAATCATTTTTATATTGGACATACCGTCCCTTGAAGACTCCCACTGACAAAACCTTCATCAGAATCTACAACAATATAAAATCTTTTGACATTTTCTTTACTTGAAGAGATTCGATCTCTATTATTTGAAATACTACATTTCTTATTATTCTTTGAGAAGAACATAGCTAAACTGCTGTCACAACACATCTCAATAAGTTTAGAAGTAGAGTCTACAACCTCCAAATCAGAGAAGAAATTTTCACACCAGATACCTTGCTTGTTATTTTTATATAGAGTTACAAAACCTTACCACCATAACAATGAACCTTGAGCATATATCAAGCTCCCTATTGCATTCCAGATGCTCACACTCAATATCATTTCTTGTATACAATTCTGTCAATTTGTCTACTTTATCGATTTAAGCATCCGTAACTTAATGGTTATACATGCATACTAAATAGTTCGAAAACAATATTTATACTTTAAGAAAAATTCAGAATTTTACATTTTCTGTCATTAGCAAACTCAATATCAGGTATAAAAGTATTTGCTCACACGTTTTTACAATTCAAAGTTATCAGACAGAAAAATATTAGTTTCAACTAGTAAACCAAGTCACTATAAACCAGTGATTAATCATCAACATATATGATTAAGAAGTGAATCTACTCCCACTGATCTATAGATATATATATTGGTCAATGACAATCTCAACAAAATTGAAAGAAGATACAACCCTGTCAAACTTCAAATATCATTATCCGGATACCTGTTTAATCTACAGATTGACTTTATAAATCTACAAAATATATCTTATTTATCCTTACCACAAAACCTTGTGATTAAAGTATATAGGTTTTGTGATTAAAGTATATAAATATTTTCTTCTAGATTTTCTTTGATAAAAACTATCTTTACATCTATCTGGTGCAACTTCAAAACAAAATGCGTAACTAAGACCTCAAAAATTTGAAGTTCTTTTTCTCGTCTCTTTGTGTGATTCCACTTCACTATAAGTTTTACTTTGTAGCAATCAATTCTCCCACTGAAATCACATATTTCTTTTGTCTATATTTTTAACCTATGAGTACGACACTCATTGACAAAAGCATAAAATCCTAAGTCTCGTTATTGTTCATAGTCAACAAATGATCGTTAAACATTCAAGAGCAATTTCATTACTAACAACTTGCTCAAAATCATTGGGATCTTTATTTTTTATCCATTATCAAAAACATCTATTTTGAAGTACAACATGTGATTTGATGAAATCACAGATCTACATGGTCTAGTATATCTCTTCATTGCCTCATCTGGCTCTGCTACTATGACTGAAGCATCGATCTTAATAAATATTTCTATAATCATTTCATTACACTCTAGTAACATTTCTGATATCTCAACTGGTTGTTTCACACCCATTTTCATGTGGTCTCATCAACCTTTAAGTTTCTTGGGTTTATTTTGACATCCCATAGTATGACAACTCAATGTCATAAAATAAACACTCTTCCACGAGTATTATGGAACCATGTCAATTCTACAGTTTCTAACAAGAAGATAACTTAAACTAGAACTGACTAACTAGCACTCTATTAATAATATAAGTTGCAATATCACTTTCCCTATAGAATTAATACATTCTCAAGATTTTGTAAATACTTGTTTAAATTTACCAAGAATAGACCAATATCACATGATCTCCCATAACTCTCTCATTCAGATCTAATAGTTTTAATAGATCCAATAGTTTTAATTCTTTTAATAAAAAATTTTCTTTTTAATTTTCATTATTTGAAAAACACTTATAGACTAAACTGTGATAATAAGTCCTAGATGAAATCTCGATGTCCACCAAGTCCAATAAATCTTTGTTGTGAATAACCTTCATTTATTTTAATCTTGTCATCTTCTCTTTTAATTAATTCTCACATATATACATGTAATAAACCTTGTAAGGAGAATTTCAGAATATTATTTTTTCTAATCTTTCTTTAAACAATAGTTCTAAACCCTTATGACCAGGGCGGAAGATAACAATATACAGTTTAACTTCTAAAGATAGATAATCTAAAAAGAATAAATTAAAGGTTTTGATAAAAAGAATAAATTAAAGGTTTTGATACTTTTATGGGCTCAGACTACGATTAATGCTTAAGTATTCAATCTACTGCACCTTCTTGCTCAGAAGTTTTATAATCTTTATTCTTTTTTCGCTTAAGCCTGTCCAGCTTTATAAATTTTTTTCTTTACATGTCCTTTCTGGGTCACACTACAAGAATTTCATTATACTTAGATCCATTTTATCTTGTAGTTTCTTAATTTCTAATTCTTTGTCATAAAATTTCTGACTATTCCATGAAAAAATATTTTTCTTTCTATGGATTTTCTACCCCTTTCGCAACTTGCCTTTGTCTGAATATATATTATACACTATGACATTAACATTCATATTTTTTCTTTTCCCAACTGAGAGCTCAATCCCTCTTTAGCATAGTTCTCGTGCAGTGGATTTGGTACACTTCTGTTTACTTCCCTATAACTGATGCCTTAAACAGTCTATAAACTGCAAGCAAAACTATTTGACGAAAAATCAATTAAAAATCAAAAATTGAAACCTATTAATAATTGGTTCTGATAGCAATTTCGACACGTTTAGTTATTTGGGTTGATTTTACCTTTATGTGCATCTAACCACACTGATTAACTTGTAATATACCATTTAACAACCTTAGCTAGTTGTCATGGAAGTAGTGGACAACTAACCTAGTCATCAAGTGTTTGAACCATCCTTTCTTAGGGGTGTCAATCGGTCGGTCTCAATCGGGTCTAACCGGTCCCCACCAATTTAACATCTTGCATCGTGATCGATATGTTTAATTAATCGATCTTGATTTGTGAGACATTGACTTGTTTATATTCGATCCGATCAGTCTAGGTCCCTAATCGATCTTATGTTAATCGGTTTAGTCGGTCTATTAATGTCCATAATCGATTATCTTATTCGATTTTATGTTTTGTTATGCTATTCAATTTTATGCTTAGTTATAATCAGTTTATTTTGTTGTAGATCCAACTTATTGATCACAACTTAAATTTCAAATTTTATGATTACTAGCAAAATTGTGCATTAGTGATAGCTCACCTCACATCGGATTGCTCACGTGTCACTCAAACTTGAACCACAATCTATCTCTATATGTTTTAGACTTGAAAAAAAAAGAGAAGGATAAAGTAAAAGTAAAAAGTAAAAAAATGAGAGGAGAAAATGGGTGAGAAAAATAGGTGGAAAAGATTAAAAAAAAAAGAAATTTAAATCGGTCTATAATTGGTCTTTAGTCTGTGTGTACCAACTCGGGCTTTAATTGATCGAGCAATCGTCGGGTTGCACCCCTGGACCGTGAACGATCTATTATTAATCGATCCGGTCAGTCTAGATCCCTGGTCGATCTTGTGTTAATCAGTTTAGTCGGTCTATTAATATCCATAATCGATTATCTTATTCGATTTTATGTTTTGTTATGCTATTCGGTTTTATGCTTAGTTATAATCAGTTTATTTTGTTGTAGATCTAACTGATTGATCACAACTTAAATTTCAAATTTCATGATTACTGGCAAAATGGTGCATTAGTGATAGTTCACCTCACATCGGCCTGTCATTTAAACTTGAACCACAATATATCTCTATATGTTTCAGACTTGAGAAAAAGAGAAAGATAAAGTAAAAAGTAAAAAAATGAGCGGAGAAAATGGATAAGAAAAGTAGGTGGAAAAGATTAAAAAAAAAATTTAAATCGGTCTATAATCGATCTCTAGTCGATGTGTACCAACTCGGGCTTTAATCGGTCAAGCGACGGTCGGGTTGCACCCTTGCACTGTGAACGATCTATTATTAATCGGTCCGGTCAGTCTAGGTCCCTAATCGGTGTTATGTTAATCGGTTTAGTCGGTCTACTAACATCCATAATCGATTATCTTATTCAGTTTTATGTTTTGTTATGCTATTCGGTTTTATGCTCAGTTATAATCAGTCTATTTTGTTGTAGATCTAATCCATTGATCATAACTTAAATTTCAAATTTCATGGTCACTAGCAAAATGGTGCATTAGTGACAGTTCACCTCACATCTGATTGCTCACCTGCCATTTAAACTTGAACAGAATCTATCTCTATATGTTTCAAACTTGAAAAAAGAGAGAAAGATAAAGAAAAAATAAAAAGTACAAAAATGAGAGGGGAAAATAGGTGAGAAAAGTTGGAGGAAAAAAAAAGAAAAGAAATTTAAATCGGTTTATAATCGGTCTTTAGTCTGTGTGTACCAACTCGAGTTTTAATCGATCGAGCAACCGTCATGTTGCATCCCTGCATCGTGAACGATCTATTATTAATTGATCCGATCTTAAGACCAACACGTTTATTAAACGGTCCGACTTGGTGTGGTTTTTAATAGGTTGGCTCAGCTCGGGGGATACGGTGCGGTCTCAAAATTGACACCCCTACCTCTTTGCTGAAATATCAAAACTACCCTTGTATATGGTGGTTTCCGCAGCGGTTCAATGAATGTGCATTTAAGGGAATTGGTGACACCAACTGTTGACACCTGTTGGGTGACACAACATTTGACACCTGCTTCGGTGACACCAACATTTGACACAGGCTTCGGTGACACCAACATTTAACACCGGCTTTGGTGACACAAACGTTTGACACCGGTTCGGTGACACATAGGCTGACCCAAATCAATTTGTATTCTACGTATTTTACCCGGGTAGTTTGCGAAAAAAAAATAAAAAAAATCAACCCCTCATGGGATTCAGCCGCTGACTGCAATTACATCTGGGCAGGAAGTACTGTTCAACTTAAATCGTTTGAAACTTGCAAAATTGAGATTGCTTCGGAGGAAAGGAAAACCGAGGATAACAAAGACGTCGATAATCGAAAATTCTTGGGAGCGTCGTTTTTGGAAAAAATCAAAAGGGGAACAGGACAGAAGGATAAACATCCTGCGGAGTTTCCTTTGTGTTTCAGAAACCCCAAGAGGGAAAACGAACAAGCAGGAATTACACGAAGAAAAAGGTACAGGGCGAGGGGCGTGGAGGCGTTGATTCCCGCGAGTTTCATCTGCTCAAAATTTTCTGAGGTACCTACGTAAGACTTCAATTTTCTCCGATACTCTGAATTTTGTTGTGAATTTATCGGATATATCGATTGTAGGTCGAAGGAAATCTATTCTAATTCCATTGCTTTGATCTCCTAAAGTCAAACTAGGGTTTCCTTCGCCTGCAATGAAACCCTAGAAATTTATGCTCCGAATTCGGTAATTGGGTCTCGCGCTAAGGTTTTTGCTTTATCCATGTCTTATATCTGTCAATAATTTATGAGAGTTTTAGGATTAGGAAGCAAAGAAATGGGAGAACCGAACAGCACGAGACATCGATCTGGTCGATTTTTGTATGGGTTATTTGTTTTGCTCCTACTTTTCTTTTTCTACAATCGGGAAGATATCCGGAGGATTCCGTTTCTCAGGCAAGCCTCTTTAACTCTTCCACTTCGATGGAACTCATTAGACGATCATATAGAAGTGATTCACAGGCAAGCAATGGAAGTTGGTGGTAACTCATCCACTTATAGCGTTGGGGCTGATGAGGTTGTCCAGAATAATTCGATAACAGATGATACATGCATTGGGTTATCTGATTACCAGGGATACAAGAACCGATGTGAGTACCTGAAAGCAAATCCAAAGTGCTCGTCAGGAGGGTTCTTTGATTATCTAAGGTTCTTCTACTGCAGCTGTGAGAGAATTAGCATATTGGGCTACGCAGTTTTAGGTTTATTGCTTGCAGCTCTGTTCTATACGTTGGGTAACACTGCGGCTGACTACTTTTGTTGTTCTCTAGAGAAGCTTTCATATCTATTGAAGCTTCCCCCAACAGTTGCAGGGGTTACCCTCCTCCCACTTGGAAATGGAGCTCCTGATGTGTTTGCTAGCATTGCTGCTTTCGTGGGTTCAGATGCTGGTGATGTGGGTCTTAATAGTGTGTTGGGTGGAGCTGTGTTCGTGACTTGTATTGTTTTTGGGACTGTTTCTCTCCTTGTTGCGGATAAGAAAGTTCAGATTGATCGGAGATGCTTTATCAGGGATATCAGCTTCTTTATATTTACTCTATTGGCTCTTTCTCTGATCTTGTTTATGGGTAAAGTGAGCGTCATGGGTGCAATTGCCTTTGTCTCAATATACATGGTTTATGCTTTCTCAGTTGCCGCAAATGAGATTTTGAGGAAGCATGCTCGGAGGTTAAGGTTGGATGCTGTGACACCTTTGCTGCCAGTCAGAGGAAGTATCTTCTCTCATGGGAGTGAAGATGATGATTCCATCTACAGCTCACTGCTTGATATAGACACTAATGATGACCCACCACATCTTTATACTACATTGCCACAGTGGATGTGGGCTTCAAATTTTGCAATTTATTCCGATCAATCACTGAAATCTGGTTCAGCAGATAACTTGAGGCCTTTATGGGGTTGGAGTGAAGAAGATACAGAGACTGACAGTCCATTGTTATCCTATTCTAAAGTATTTGCGGTGATGAAAATGCCCTTGACAATCCCAAGACAATTGACTATTCCAGTAGTTGAAGAGGAACGGTGGTCCAAAGGATATGCTGTAGCCAGTGCTTTTTTTGCCCCCATTCTCCTAGCCTTTCTGTGGAATACCGGTGATAATGTGGGTTCTCAAAGTGGAGCTGCTGTGTATTTTATTGGTGTTATATTTGGTGCTACACTAAGTAGTCTTGCATTTATCTTCACAAGGTCTGATCAACCACCTCGCAGGTTCCTATTTCCATGGGTGTTTGGGGGTTTCATGATGAGTATCATCTGGTTCTACATTGTTGCCAATGAGCTTGTTGCACTCTTGCTTGCATTAGGTGTAATTTTAGGAATCAACCCATCGATCCTTGGATTAACTGTAATGGCTTGGGGCAACTCAACGGGTGATTTAATGTCAAACATTGCACTGGCGATGAATGGTGGAGATGGTGTACAGATAGCTCTGTCAGGGTGCTATGCAGGTCCTATGTTCAACACACTTGCTGGTTTGGGGATCTCAATGCTGCTCGGGGCCTGGTCAGGGAGGCCTGCTTCTTACATGGTTCCACAAGATAGTAGCTTGTTTTATACAATTGGATTTCTTGTGTTAGGTCTTATGTGGGCTCTTATTGTTCTACCACGGAACGATATGCGTCCTAACAGGATGTTAGGAGGAGGCCTTATAAGCCTCTATTTGATCTTTCTTTCTATTAGAATGAGCAATGCTGTGGGGTTTATCTCACTGGCTGGCCTCAATTGACATTTGGTTTGTTCATGATTATTAGAAGAAAGGAGTGAAAATGTTGATTTACAGACTCGTCAAAATAGAACATTTAGTTGATAAGACCATTGATGTTGGTTCTTTATTTTTATAAAGTTCAGCAGGAGAAGTATTATTCAGCTTTTGTAAATTAAGTTTCTGTATACTTTTCCAATACTATGTATATATAAAGAGAGAGACGATCAACTCCATACATGTAATACATAAAAATGATTTGGGAAAACGAAGGAAAAATAAAAGAAAAAAGACCTTGTCCTGGTCTCTCTCTCCCTCTGTCTCGCCATACCTGTAAGACATTAGTATGAATTTGAATATGAATATGGATTGCAGAGACATTGTCTGTCTGAATTCTTGTTAGTAGGGGATTCTTTACAATCTTTGATCTTCCCATAACTGCCGCTACCAGCTGAAAGCCTTGACTTTTGGTGGAGTTTTCTGGTTCCAATCACTGTTCCAGCTCCAAAAGGTTGAGATGACTCAGACAGATAGTTCTCTTGTGATTCATGCGTCAGAGAGTTAGATCTCTTGCGAGTAAAAGCTCAATACATTGTGGTCCGTATGGTTACATGGGATATGCAACTTGATATTTGGCAAGTTAAAAGAATGCATTATCCATCATCCAATGACTGGTTTAACCGGGTCCTCTACAGAGTCCAAAGTGGTGGATCATTAGGGCTGTGTTTGGATGTCTGGAAAAGATGGTTGTTCATTGTTCCCTAATTTGTTCTTTATTTCCTAGAGTTAAGTCCACATGCATGCAGTACATTAGATTGTTTTTTGGGAAAATTTCTCCCACTTCCCTTGCCAGATTTCTAAAAGGCAATCACCCCCAACTTCACACAAAATGTCTCCCACTTCCCCGATTTTTGAAAATATTTTTCCCAATCAATTAGGTGATGAAATTCATCATCACCAATATATCAAGACAATAAGACCCTTAATGAATGTAAAATGACATAAATATCCTAAGTAAAAATCAGATAGAGTGTAACAGCCTAATAAGGGTGTAAAACTCATTTAAATCATCAATGTTGGAGACAGTAATAACTTAAAGAGACAACTAGAATTGTAGAGACGATCAGGAATTTTGCTTGTGAGTTTGTTTGTTGAAGGGTCCAGTGCAGTGAGATTGTTCCATCTTTCGAGGTCCTCTGGGATCTCGCCGGATAGTCTGTTCGACCAGAGTTGCAGAACTAGAGTCGAGGTAGTATTCATCAAACCAGGAAGCAAAACCAAAGCATCAGTCCCTCCCGATCTTGATCTTACCTGATTCTGAAGATGTCTAGTCGTGGGATAGGTGGGAAGGGTTTGGGCAAAGGAGGTGCAAAGCATCATAGGAAGGTGTTGCGAGATAACATCCAAGGTATCACCAAACCTGCAATTCATCGTCTTGTTAGGAGAAGAGGTGTTAAGAGGATCAGTGGTCTCATCTATGAGGAAACCAGAGGTGTTATCAAGATCTTTCTTGAGAACGTCATTTGTGATGCTGTGACATATACGGATCATGCAAGGAGGAAGATGGTGACGGCCATAATTGTTGTTTATGCCTTGAAGAGGTAGGGGAGGACACTTTACGGCTTCGACGGTTAAAGTGTTTCTTTAGGCATTTTGCTTTCTTTTTAGAAATTAATAGTGATTGTAGATTTTGGTTGTATTTGCTCCTGAATCTTTTCTTTTTTTTTTAGGTAGAGCTCCAAGGAGAATTGAACTCATGATTTCTTCATTTTGAAATGTTAGTCTTTTGCCAACTGAGCAATCCCCTTCCTCGTTCATGCTTGTAGTGCTTGTAATTTAGAAAAATCAATTTCTTTATAGGCAGTGAGATGATCCGTCCATCTTGTTATAGACCAAATCAAGACGATTCAAAGATGTCAATTCATCGATTTCATTTGGTATCTCACCTAAAAATTTGTTATAGCCCAATTTGCCCTTATTCCTTTGGAATTTCACCTACGAACTGGTTCAAAGGTAAAGTAAGCTAATGTTAGACACTCCAACTTTGTGAGGTTCGATATGGAATTAAGAATGCTACCTTTCAAGACATTTCCACGGAGATCAGGAAATTTAAGACCAGTACATAGTCTAATTTCAGTCGGGATTTTGCTAGAGAGCACATTGTTTGATAGATCTAATGTCTCAAGTTTGAAGATCGAGCAGTGAGGAATTTGATCGGTGAAGTTATTGTTGCTAAGATTGAGGAGTCAGAGCGATGAACAAAAAAAGGTTTCCAAAAGGCGGCAAATGTGGCTATGCCGAAGCCCCCTAAAGTTTAGGTAACAGCAAAGGTTGGCAGCGGTTGGAGGTTGTGGTTGGTGGCAGAGGTTTTATTTACTTAAATTAGATTATAGATTTTTAAAATAGATTTTTTTTATAATTTGGAGGATATTATGGTCTTAAAAACATTAGTGATGATCAATTCAATCACCAAATTGATTGAAAAAAATATTTTAAAAAATAAAGGAGACGAGAGATATTTTGTGTCAAATTGAGAGGTTGCTCCTTTTTAATTCTCCTCCAGGAAAGGTGGGATAAATTTTCCCTTTGTTGTTTTTTTATGGGTAAGTAACACAAATTAGATTGTTGCTTTTAAAGTTGACGCAGTTAGATTTGTCCAAATCCTAATTGTGTGAGTTTTGACAGTCAAAAATGTCTTTGCAACCAAATCTGTCTTGTTCCCATCTATGGCCAGCCAAGGGTGGAATTTTAGCTGGCCCACCTCCTCATGTATTGGTAAACAGATCGATTGATCCCCAACCTCTTGGATCATGATCCAAATCGTCTCCTGCCACAGGAGGTTTCTATGGCTGATCCAAAGGCTTGGGGATCAGTCTGCCCGTCTGCCAATATATGAGGAGATGAGCCGGCTGAAATCCGATCCTTGGCAGATGACAGATCAGCAGGAGACGATTTGGATACTTTGGATCCGCTTGGATCAGCCGCAAGACCCTCCTAAGCACGATAGTATTTGGATCCAATGTCTTTAGGTCTTTCTTTCAATAGAAGCATGACCTGCCACGTGTTATGTTATTTCCGCTCCTCTTTTCCAAAGCTACCCCTTTTTTGACATCAAATTTTCATTTCATACCCACAAGAAACAGAGTCTCCGGCATGGCTTGCCTCACCGGCGGTATATGTAACCCAACCGGTTTCAAAGAGTCAAAAGGAATCATCATGTATTGACATAAACACCCTTAAATGCTTTCTTCTGCCTGTTCATACTTCTCAATCACCAGCGGGCCCAGCGGGTGAGCCAAATTACTTTATTACCCTTGTTAATGATTCATCTCCACGCCAGTAATCGGTAGTACTGTAGTACATTTTTTGGTCTGAACCGTAGTACATTTGAAAACGTTGTCAACTGAACAAACCTAGTGAGCCCGGTCGTATTCGTAAACACCAGTTGCGTAAGGGCCAATTTAGTAATTAAACGCACCTTGTAGGGGTATAACTTCCGATCAGCGCGAACACCTTTCGCTTTATCCTCTCCAAAACAAAATAAATCTGCTTCTTTCCTTCTTCTGCAACCTGCAAATCTCTGAAAGGATTCTCGAAGCGTAGTCAAGATGATGCACATGACTTTCTACTGGGGCAAGAAGGTAACCCTGCTTTTCGATTCGTGGAAGACCGATTCATGGACGGGTTACGCTCTGACTCTACTGGCTTGCTTCCTCTTCTCCGTCTTCTATCAGTACATGGAAGACCGGCGGATCCGCTTCAAAGTCATCGCTACGGGTAAGAAACCTTCCACCCCCTCGATTGATACCCCTCTGCTCCTCCCAAAGCTTGCCGGCAGCCGCTGGAGTAATCCCGGAAAGTATGCTGCTGCTATCTTGTTCTGTGTTAATTCTTCCATCGGGTACCTCTTGATGCTTGCCGTCATGTCCTTTAATGGAGGTGTCTTTTTGGCTATCGTTTTGGGGCTCTCTTTTGGGTATTTGCTCTTCAGGATGGCTGATGAAGACCTTGTGGTTGTGGACAATCCCTGCGCTTGTGCTTGAGATCTATCTTAGGTCTTTGATTGTAAGGGGGGAAAATTGTCACTGTATCGTTTAAGATATGATTATCAATTTTTAGGGTTTCGTTCTGGGGTTGTCACGTGTGTATTGAATTTCTCCCCTCCTCTCCCTCATCAATATATTCCATACTTTATTTATTTTCGTTTATTCTCTAATCATTCTCTTGTAAATTATCATCAGAGAACCCTTGAGAAAGAAAAAAAATAGTTTTTTTTTATTTCTATTTTTATTTTTATTTTTTATAACTTTTTCTCTAATTTGTTGAAATTTGAACTAGTTCCTGGGTATTACATGTTATTGGAGTTGAATTCAGAATGCTGAGAGCCCTTTTCTCCTTCCTCATTTACTCATGAAAGAAAACCTCGTTTTACTGATCCCAAGTCTGGATTTAATTCGAGGACCTATAAATCTGAATCCTCTAGTGTCGAAGGACTGAATTCTGTATCAATTGGTCCTCTTTTTTGTGAACCCTAGTAATTTTAATGGATATCATCCATGCATCTGCAGATTTTACATCGGTGGTTTGTGAATACTGTACTGCACCCTCTGATTGAATTATGATTTGATGCTCTGTCTTGTTCTAATTAGTTTCTTTGCTTCTCATCACAAAAGGAGTTCAGTCTTGGTGATGGCTTTGATCTCATGGCTGTATATATTGAACTTAATCCAGTGAAGTCCCCAAAGAGCTGATCACTATCCTCTTTTAGAGATCTGATAGATTGTGTTAGAATATTTCAAAGGGAGAAATTATTCAGTGAAGTACCCAAAGAGCTGATCACTATCCTCTTCCATTGCATGACATAAAAGGGTGTTAGTCTGGTTTGGATTGGTTTTGGTTTGGAAACTTGGAGCTGACTGATAATTAAGTAGTTATTAGATACGATATAACTCCAAGGGCAGGGTAGCAATTAGTGGAACACATGCCTCATGTTATAGGATTTTCAATTGGGATGAATATAGTCATAATCAGAATAGTCAAACACCAAACAAGTTCAACCTGAGAATCAAATGAAGCAAAAAATAGGGGAAACCAAACTTCAATTTTCCTTTGGATATGACATACCTTATCCCAGTTTTCCTTGATCTCAATATCACCACAGCTAATCTCCAAATCATTTTTCTAATTACAGACAATAAAGGGGTAAAATTCCTGATCATGGGGAACAAATGGTTCAACAATGAATGTTGTTATTAGAGTTCTGAGTTGTATATAATCCATTTGTATGGGTGGAGTTGGCTATAATAGAGAATGCCACCTGTCAGGTTTCATGGAAAGCACTAAGCAATCCGCTTTATCTTCCTCTTGGTTGCCTGTCCATCAATCCAAAAGCTTTTTTCAGATAGCAATCTTCTTTGCTCTTTGAGAAGATTAGGGTTGTCTCAAATCATGCAGAGTAAGTTTGAATGAAACATAGGAACTCTAAGCATGAATGTGTTGTTCATCAATCATTATGCTTATGCGACTATCCGTTCTAAACATCTATGGAGGGAGAGATACATTAGGGATATATATAATCTATTGGGGTGATAGAATAGGAACGGTTCCTATTATTGGGAATTGAAGAGATATAAGAGAGAGAAAATATAGGGAGAGGAGATCTACCGGCCAAGATTAGATTTTTGTTTAGGAAAGAGGGGGAGGGAAGAGAGAGATCTCATTGTTTCTAAGAAAGTGGATAAACTAGAGATTGATTAAGAGATATCTATTTAGGGTAATTTGGTGAAGTGAAAAATTATAGAATGATAGAAAGGGTATATTTGTCTAAAAAAAAAGTATACTAAAAAATGAGTTCTTACCTTTATAATAGTAGTAGTATGATTGTATCTTGAACTGAACTGATAAATCGAAACTTGAATTGGTTTACATCTTTTGGCTGTGTACATAGTTTTACAGACAGCCCATCATGCTGCAGCTGGACCAAGCAAAGTGAAGTTTGAACATTCTATGATTCAAGTAACAAATTAAGTGTTGATTAGGTAAACAGTTTATAAATTGTTTGTAAACAGCTCTCCGTATGGCAGAAGGAGCTTCAACCTCTTTAATTGTTTGAAAGCCTTTCACTATCTGTCTTTTTGCGTGCAAAAGCTTCTTATGAAGATTAAAAAATTTTAAGTCTCCATTATTGGAACAAAGGCTTCTATCAACAAAATTGCTGGTGGAAAAGTGATGACATTTCTTTTTCTCATTATTCAAATAAAATAAATAAAATAAATAAAAAGGGGCCCACCACAGTGGTGCCTTGGATGTTGGATGGGGATGGGGGGGAGGACTCGAGCATTAGATCAAGCCTCAAACCCTGAGACGCAGGCTGGAATAAGGTGGTGGATGGTTGGGCATGGATCGTCTGAAGTCATGCAGTCGCATCTGAGCCGTTGGAGTGCATCGGGGCATGTGTAGATGTATTCTCAATGGCTTGAATATGGCTAGAGGAAATCCAAGTCTTGGAAACTCAATGGATTGAATACGGGCTACAGGAAATCCAAGTCCTGGAAAGTTTATCTCAAGCCCTATTATGGGCAAAAAGTGGGCAAAAAGTAAGTAAAGGAAGGAATAAGAGATCTGAACAAGTTGGTCTATAACTTATACACTCGTGTACTCAATCGTTTCTCCCTAATTGGTTGGTGCTTATTATATTAGGTAGGTAATCCCAAGAAGTAAACCATCTGATAAAGATCACCAAACATTTTTAGACTGTTGATTCTGGTCTCAACATTTAAAAAATTCCGATTATGCTGAAACACAACATATGAATAGGAGCTTACTTGTGAAACACATCCACAATATTGCCAATGTAAATGCTGTTTTGCAATTGTACATGCTGTTGCTATCACAGAAGGGAACCATCCTTGATGCACGAGGCAAGTAACCCTAAAAGGACCCCAAAAATGGCAAACTAACTTCTTGTGTCATTTTTAGGGGTAGTAGTTAGGACTTAGGAGTCCTATCTTCTCCCAGGGTGTGGGTCCCACTGGACAAGTAGGTCCCACACTCATGGATAGCGATGAAGTCTCCTGGAGCATTTGATGGGGAGAGGATCCACACCTTCGGTACCATTTGACAAAACATCTACATTTGATGTCACTAGGCAGAACTTAAGCATCCTGATGCATTAAAATTTCAAGATCAACTTTAAAAAAAATAAAAATTTACAATAACAAGAGGCTGAGAAAAATGTCAGGGTCCACTTCAATAGTATGATTCATTCGAGAGAGAGAGAGAGAGAGAGAGAGAGATCTTGTTTGGTAGTTAGGAATTGCTTCAAAAATAGTGAGAGACTTGATCTTCTTCTTCTCAAAACCTGATCAACAATGAGTGGACTCTTCATAGATATTGTCAAGAACAGCAATTACCCCACAAAGAAAAGCTTGGTCAAATCCCGGTTGCACCACCACCTGATACAGATCCTTGCTTACCATCATCATCTGTGCCTCTTTCCTCACTCCAACCTGCAATTATCAACAAGTAAACTCACCACATTAAAATTTTCTTAATCTCTCAGACACAAATACATAAACACAAGAACACATACAAACTAAGTCATGGGTTTACCTGTGCAACAGTTTTACCAGAGGAATCAACAATAGCACAAGATTTATCAGGAAAAGAACCCCTGATCTCAAAATCCCAATCTTTAATGTTGCACCTCTTATGTCCAACATTCACCTTGATGTTCTTCACAAGAAATGAGTTTGGCTCTTTTAGACTAAAAACCAACTTCTCTGCTCCTTCATCATCCACCTTGTAACCCTTCCATTGCCTATGAATCCCTAGTGCTTCAAACATGCTTCCCTGCACATACAGAGGAAGGAATGAATATACAGAGATGACTATGCATCAATGGTGAATTGAAGACATATACCTTCTTGCGAATGAGAAGCAAAAATTCTCCATCAGCACCTCTGAGGATGAGTTCTCCTTTGGTACCTAGAGTTCCACATCCATCAAGCCTGAAAATAATCTTCTGGCTGCAATCTGTGACTACAAAACCTCCTCCATTCACAACATGAGGCCTTTTCCTTACTGTCAGGACTACCTGTGAAGCTGAACAATAGAGTTTGTTGACAATGGCACCTGCTGCCATTTTTTCCTTCTTAAGAGTCCAGAATGAAGAACCCTCTTCTCTCCATTGATATATAACCAAAAGAAAGGGGCATCATTCATCTGCACTCAAACTCTCGAAGGTTTTGACTATTCCATTAACCATAGGTCCTCTCTGTGATAAAGGTTGGCACTTGAATTTGGTGCGTTTGGCTTTTTGAAATTTATTGCTACAATTGCAAAAGATGCTTTGAAACTTTGAAAGTGGAGAGCTTAGATGCCATGTGGAGATTTATAATAACAAGCTTTTGGACTATGAAGCTTTGATGTAGCTTTTGAGGCACTCAAATAAATTGTTGTTTGTGGGCTACTTAATATTTTTCTATATTCTTCCTTGGATAATATAGAACCCTAGTTCTTATAGTTGGAGAATTTCAATCACTGAATTACGATTAGAAGACTGGACAACGGAAGAGGATCTTTTTCCCTTTAACGAGAATAATCTCTCATTGTCTAATGGGTTGAGGGACTAATGATGGCTGTTATCAATTTGGTAATCATTTGAGGTGTCACTTTCCATGGAATCTAATGGTTAGGGAGGGAAAAAGAACCAGATCTCTATTTGTGGCACGGGTAAAATATGGTTGGACTTAGGGTTTTAGCAATCGGTATGGTTACGGGATTAGTCCCAACTGATATCGATAAAATCCCAATCTAGATCAGTCTGTATCGGCTAGGATTGATCCGGTTTGTGATCTATCGATGGTTGACAAATGTCACGATAAGATGAAAAAGAAAAAAAAGAAAAAGGTATCGGATCAGACATAAAGTTAACTAGCTTGCCAAACCTATCATGGACAAAAGGAAAATGTTCAAAAGGAGACCCACCAAATTCAACCGAGAAAAAGGAAAAAGGAACCATGTGGGAGTTAGGATTTAGGACGTTAGCGTTAGGGTTGAGAAATCCCAGCCTAAGATCAGACTGGAGTTCTGGATTGAACTAGGCCATTGGGCTGGCCTAAGATGACTTAGATTACACTCATTTTGGCCCAACTTTTCAAAAACCTAGACCAGCTCGCTTGTTTTGAACAACCATTGGAGACCATAAAATACAAGTGAATTTACCCCCCCCCCCCCCCACAAAAAAAAAAAATCAAGTGAAAAAAGACTAATGGAATTTTTCTAACATATAATTGGACGCTAAAGTCTATATGATAAGGCATGGATGAGTGTCTATAGGCATGGATGAGTGTCTATGTGCTAGAGGATCCCACACACTAATCATTGGTTAAATTTAGGTTAGAATGATCAGAGAAAGTGACTTTAAATTACAAGAATGCGCTTTACATTTGTAGGTTCATTTCCCTAGAGGTATTTTTGTGATTTTTTCTAATGGTGGGTTAATTTTTCTGCAAGGTCCTCCAAGGAAGAAGGGCTACCCCTACATGTAGTCAAATCCTCCCCTCAACAAATTCAGGAGGAAAGGGAGTGTCTCCAATGGATGGAAGACATTTGGGGCTCAAGTGAATCCGAGCAGACAAGTGAGCTGACAAGGGGGTATCGATTCGGATGAAGGGCTTGAATTCACCTGAACCCAGGTGTCGTTCATCTAATGGAGGCGCCCCCTCTCCTCCTGAAATTGTTGGAGGAGAGGATGTGAATCCACCCCTACATAGCCCTAATTTCTACAAATGACAGGTAAAATTTGGCCAATTTTTGTGGGTAGGTTGGGACTAGTTCCCTAATTATATATGTCAAGTTTTAATTCAATTACGATTAGTCATATTGCAAAATAGAAGTTTTAAAAATATTTTTTATTAAACAACAAACTATTTTTTAATGAAAGAAAAGCTTGACACGTGACTATTTGAAACTAAACCCTATCTATTTGTGCCACCCCTTGCATTTTCCTAATGAATTCACCATCGACCACCTCCACCACTAAAAGTGTTGAATATGGTTCTACATATTAAACTTCAACATGATGTCAGAGTTTCAAGTTCCCTCTCATACAAGTAATCCAAAAAAGAGACTATGGTCGTCCAAAAAAAAGTGATCAATCACCTAAAAAAGGGGAGAAGGTAACCCTAGAGGAGCATGTCTTTAAAAACAAAGGGATGATTGCTTACTCGTTCCTAAAGACACGTATATACCACCCAACTGTGGGGCTAGACGTGAGGGGAGGTGTTGAGGATTGTTCCACATATGAGATGTTGATAATAGTCCCACATTGCTTAGAGATTAGAACTTTTGATATCTTATATATATGATAGTCCTTCCATTTATTGGTTCGAACTTTTGAGCTGAAAACTCCAACAAATAGGTGCAAACAACAACTTCCAAAATGGAAGCCTACGACATCTACAAGGATTGTCCTAGGTTTCCCAATGAGATCGGTAAATATAAATCTAATAAAAAAAGAGATGATTGGAACGTTTGTCAACCCTCACTAAGGGGATCCCACGGGGAAGGCGGAATAACAAATGCTATCCAGTTGGGGGAAAGTCGAACTAGCATCTCTCCCCGGTACTTAGGTCAATGCTCAATTGCAATTGATTGCCATCATCACGTCCAAGACGCTTACCCAGATTCTGACCTCAAGTTTAAAAAATAAAATAAAGACTTTTATGCTGCGTTTGGTATGCATTCTAACAATATAGAATGAGAATGGACTAAAATGTGAAAATTTTTTGTTCTAGATTCAAAATGAAAAATCAGGTAAAAAATTGATTTTAGAAAAGACCACGTTCTCTTGTCAAATTCTAGGATCCAGGCTCTAGAATGTCTTCCAAGAATGTATACCAAACACAACATTAATGTACTAAGGTTGAGTTTGGTATGCATTCTTTGAATGTATTATTAGACATGCATTCTTAGAGTGGATAATGAAAAACTAATGTCGAATGAGAATGGGTTAAAGAGCGAGATATTTTTGTTCCAAGTTCAAAATGTAAAATAGGTTGAAGAGCTCATTCCAAAATGGGCTCCATTAGTGAACACATTCCACAATCTAGGAATGAGAATGCATACCAAATACTATTTTATCCCTTTAGAAATAGGGAAGGGTTTTCTGCATTGCCCTCCACCCAAGGGAGGGACTCCATGGTATGGGAGTCATCCACCCTAAAAATGGTATGAAACCCCATCCCATGTATTTAAAGTTATGGTAATATCTACTCCCATTTGGGAGTCATTAGAGTGAGGGTGTCGATCAGTTGGTTTCGATTGGGCATAATTGGTCATCATCAATTGAATATCTTGTACCATAATCGGCATGTTTAACTAATCGGTTCTCATTTGCTAGACATAGACATGTTTATATTCAGTCTGATTGGTCTCCGTCCATAATTAGTCTTATGTTAATCCGTCTAATCAGTTTATTAACGGGCTTTCATGATGCAAACCAACCGGTTTATAATCGATTATGCTATTTGATCTTATGCTAATTTTTCCAATTTATTTTGAGAAATAATTATTTCTCAATTAAGGGTTTATGAGAACATCCCTCTTAACCGTTTCTATATCATCAACTAATAAACTATTAATGTTCAATCATATTCCTAAAGTAGGAGGAAAAGACAACCAACTTAAATAAATTATAATATTATATTAATAGAACATTATGGTCTACCTAAATTAGAGGGTCTATCATTATGTATTATTAGAAATAAAAAATGGATTTATTTTTATCCTATAATGATGTCCCTTAATTTTCGGGAAATAAAAAATGGGGGTCCCAGTGAGAGGGAGAATGGGAAGAATAAACAAGAGTTTAGGTCTTTAAGACTTTAACCTTTAGTGGTTAATATTCCTTTAATTGGTTGGTGTCGGGTTTAATTCATAATCGATCGATTGCACTAGTAAACAGCAAGTGTCTATGCGACTTTTAATCGAATGGTCTGATTCAAAAAACATGGTACCAGCCAGAAATTGACCCCTTACATTATACCATCCTTTTTGTATTCAATTCCTCCATAAATCCTCTCCCCTTTCATTATATGTGGTTTGTTGAGTTTAAAGAAAATAAAAGAAAAAGGAATAAAAACTCTTTTAACCAATTCATAGTTTTAGTTTGCGGTATGAGAATAGGGATTGAGGTATTGATCACTCTCAAAATCAATACCAGATCCGTATCGGAATCGATGGATCGGATTCGATACAGAACTAATGATAATGAGAGAGAGTGACACATGATTGATATACATTATATTAAAAATATTATAAAAATAAAGATATCGGCAGTCTGATGAGGATGGACTTTTACGGACGATCCGATCCGGATTCCGGATACAGCAGAGGGATTATAATAGATTAGAAGGAGGAGGAGGGGGTAGGTAGGAAGAGGAGGAAGGGACTGGAAAAGGTGTCAGTGGGGTTCCTGGGTCCCACATAATGCACAGTGGCATCATATGAATTCTATATATCATGGAAAAGAGTGAGACATATAATGATTGCTTGGTTCTAGGCAGGCCAGTGTAAGTTTCTAGTGAAGATTTTACTTGTGATTTGAAGTCTAGGATTCGTAAATCCTGCACTGCTATTTTTGGTAAACATATTTTTAACTGCCCCTTTTTTTTACATCTGCGCCACTGCGCGCTCAGGTACTAACGTCAGACTCCATCCAGAAGAGACGGTACACTAAAAAGGGCGGCACTTTGGTGGAGATCTCCAGCGGCGGGTATGGTTAAAGATAACCGCCGCAAAATATCAAATTTCCTCCAATGTAATATGTTTCATTTTTTCTTATGTTGCTTTGGGAGTAGTTGAGGTATGTTAAAACTACCATTATATGATGGTTTCAAATCATCTCCTATCAGGGGGTCGGTAAGAGATTCGATTGTGACTAGTCAATGTCCGACACGTGGGCGTCAATTGAATCTTAACCATTCAATTAGAATCCGAGGTGAGAGATGTTGATGGATGACTCGGATTCAACCGACGCTCACGTGTCGAGCATAGGATGATCGCAGGCAAGTCTCTTGTCGAATCTCTTGCAAGAGACAATTTGAATACTTTTATGATATGTTACATGCACAAAAATCCTCTCCATTCCTCTATTCGAATATCGAACAGTTGGGATTACATCAGGATGTGTGCATGGTGTATTCCAGTCATCCGATGTTCAATTGGACGGATAGAGAGGATTTCTATCCTATGTTTTTTACTAAAGATTTCTATCTTATGTTACATAAGTTACGCAGGCGGTTTGTAGAACCGCCGCTGTAATGATAAGTTACGCAGGCGGACTTCAATTTTCGCCTTTGTATTCGACTAGGAAATACCTTTTTCCAGCGGGTTTTAGAAACCGCCGCTTAAGATATTTGGGAATGTCGCATGCCGGCGGTTTGTAAAGAGCGCCGCCATAGACTATTTATTATGAGAGAAACCTGCGTTGTTTTCTTCCTCACCCCTAAACCACTGTAACTTCGTTTTCCCTAAAAAAAAAGCCTTAAACCACCAATCTTCCAAGGACTAGAAGCAATCTCTTGCGAATCAACTATTCAGTCTTTCGACTAAGGAAGGCATATGCCACTGAAAGATTCCACTCTTGGTGAGGGTTCGATGCATTTAAATGCGGAATCATCTCCCCCCATAGCAACCTCCTGTTAGGATCGGAGACGCAAACAGAAAGAAAAAATACGAAGATTAACGTGGTTCAACACCCCATTGTGGGATGCCTACGTCCACGGAGAAAAAGAGAATTCTTTATTGCCAAGAAACCTCTAAACTCTCCACCGCAGTGTTCTCCATTGTCGACCCTCACAAATTGTCACCCAGCCTTTTTTCTAGGGTTTTCCCCACAGAGACAACATATATAGGAAACTTAGAAATCCTAATCCCACTACAATTATAAGTTTATCCTATACATGTAATAGACCAAATTTTAATACAAGTACAACTTTATTAATTGTGTGGACTCCACAGAATACAAGACACAACTCAACACCTCCATCCATACTCCCTCGACTGTTCCGATCGATTTCTCTCCCGCAAGAAACAGAACAGACAAGGTGAGTGATTTTTGCGTTCTCTCTCTCTCTCCCTCTTTTCTGCGTAACGTTTTTCAAAATCGTTGTGGAGTTATCCTTTTTCCACTTCTTTTTGGTAGAGAATAAAATTAGATATTCACATTGGCCAACTGGCTTACATCAGCATTACAAGTCTCAGTTAACCAGTGAGACGACCCAGACCAAAATGTAATACCCGTACCCCGAATCACAGTCTTAGTAATCCTATGAGCCACTGAATTAACTGATCTACGAACATAAGAAAAAGTAATCGATTCAGTCGGGGGGATAAGACCCCGAATATCTAAAATTACATCATCCAAATAACAATCAAAAGACTGTAAAGCAATCCCATTCAAATAGTTAATGACTTCCAAACTATCAAATTCAATTGCAATCTCCTTAAAGCCTTGCTGACAAGCTATAACTAGAGCTTTCCGAATGGCTAAAGCTTCACCAATCACACCACACGATCAAAGCCAACCTCCTCAGCGACTGCAAGCAAAGGATGGCCCAAATGATCTCTGCAAATGAGACCAATAAAACTATCAGTAGAATCCGAAGATAATGCGGCGTCCGTGTTGAACTTGACTATACCCAATGCAGGAGGTTGCCAAAAAGGCAATAAATTTTGAGAACCTCCGGCCTCAATCTCCAATGGATGGGTGGCCATATACTCCTAAAAAAGCTGAGACGCCATTTGAGTAACTTCCATTGGTTCCCATGAGAGATGCTGAAATACCAAACGGTTACGGAAAACCCAAAGAGACCAACACATAAAAGCAAAGAATGACAGAACCTTCTTCATATGCATTTTAGATATCCGGATGGAAGTCGCAACTATTTGAAGCACCCACTGTGGAAAGGATAAAGATGATCCCGTAGGACTTCGCACTCCATAAGTTGAGGCAAACCATGCTGCCTTAGGAAACTCACATCGACAAAAGACATGTTCAATAGTTTCCTCTGCAAGTCCACAACGAGGACAAAGAATATCAATAGGAACATGCCTCCTAGCTAAGGTAGCATTTCTAGGCACACCATTCACACAGGCTTTCCATAGAAAATGGTGGATTTTAGGGAAAGTTCTACATGACCAAATCGTTTTCCAGAGCAAAGGGGGATGAGAGGCAACTGGATTAGGAATTGATACTCCTGTGGAAGGGTGGTTAGTATCATAAGCCTCACGGAAAAGCAGGTGATAAGCACTTCTCACCGTATAGCATCCAGATTTTGACGCTTGCCAAATCAATTGATCATCCCGGATATGGAGAGGTAAGGGGATCTTGCAAATGGCTCGAACTTCCACCGGAGTAAAAAGGGTTGATAGCAGGTCGAGTCTCCATGTATGTGACACATGGTCTATCAAGTCCTCGACCCAAAAACATGAAATAAAAGATGATGGTCTAGATTGAATGCGAAATGAGGGTAACTGGGGTACCCAAGCATCCTCCCAGATGCGAATATTAGACCCATTACCAACCTTCCACATTAGTCCTTTCTTCAAAACCTGCAGGCTAGCGATGACACTTTGCCATAACCAAGAGGGTCTAGATCTAGTGGCAGCCTCCAGAAAGTCTGCATGTGGGAAATAGATGGCCTTGAGAAGCTGAACCCAAGGTGAATTAGGAGATTTCCATATCCTCCAAGAAATTTTACCTAACAGAGCCAAATTCTGATATTTGGGATCTCGAAGACCCAAACCCCCTCGATTTTAGGAAGACAAAGAAATTCCCATAAGACCTAATGAGTTCTATTGGAACCTTGTCCATTACTCCAGAAGAAAGAAGCCATCCCTTGCTTCAACTGGTTCAGTAAACTTGTAGGCCATTTAAAAATGGAGCACGGAAAATTTATACTCGGCAAAGCCACTGCTTTTATAAAAATTTGCTTACCTGCTGTGGTGAGCAAAGATGCCTTCCAATGCTGCAGCTTGTCTAAGGTTTGATTGACAGAAGCTTGGAATAGTTGCGACTTTGGCATACTTAAATCTGTTAGAGCCCCCAAATACTTCAAATGGAAGTCACCATATGGAATATGCAGCAGGTTAGAAAACCACTACCGAAATCTATGAGGAGTACTGTTTGGGCTGAAAACAAGGAAGATTAATTCTTTGCCCCGATGCCTGACAATAGAGATTGATACACTCCTTAATTCTCATAATGGTTTCCAAATAGAGTTTTGAAAAGAGAATACAATCATCAGCATACATAAGATGATTAATCAGTTCATCCACGAATCCTGATAGCTCCAGTAGATTGGTAATGAGCCAAGTGATTTAAAGCCGAGGACAACACATTAGCACATAAAATAAACAAAATAGGAGAAAGAGGATCTCCCTATCGTATGCCACGAGAGGGTTGAAGTTACAATACTCATTACCATTTTAATCCAGTCCGCATGGAAGCCAGTCTGTGGAGTACCTGACACAAGAAATCCCACTCCAAATGCTCATAAGCCTTTTGTAAATCAAGTTTAATAGCCTCCAGTTTTGTTTTGGACCGTTTTTTATGTCTAATATAATGCAACATCTCTTGAGCAATGAGAATGTTGTCAAAGATCAGACGATCTTTAATAAAACCTGACTGATTATGGGTGACCAGATGCCCCAAATGAGTTTTTAACCTTTTAACCACAAGTTTAGAGATAACCTTCATCCCAAAATTACAAAAACTTATTGGCCGAAACTGTTCAACCAATTCAGGATGAGCCACCTTCGGAATCAGACAGATATAGGTGTGATTTAAACCGGTGGAATAGTCTGATGTCTAAACAAAATTAAGAACAAACCTGAAAATGGTACTATGAGTTTCTTGCCAAAAATGCTGAAAGAAGTGAGGAGGGAGCCCATCCGGACCAGTTGATTTGAACGGGGCAAAGCTAAAAATTATCTCTTTGACTTCCTCCAAAGAAGGTTCAGCCAATAACTGTAAGTTGGGTGGCCCACATGCCACCTGGCTCCACCTAAGTTGGATGATTAGCATTAGGATCCTAGGACATGTGGCACCCAGCCACCAGTTTTAAGGAGATCCTCGAAAGAGAGAAAATTGGAATAAGTGATGATCCGATATCATTTTCACAGGCTATGGGTTGTATAGATACCATTTTATGGCATAATGCCATGAAGGATGAAATGGAATCTATGTCAAAGAATCTAGTATGGGAACTTGTCGAATTTCCTAAGGACACCTCTACTATAGGGTGTAAATGGGTTTTCAAAACTAAAATAGACACACATAGCAATATTGAAAGATACAAGGTTCGACTTGTGACAGAAGGTTATAATCAGAAGGCTAACATTGATTATAAAGAAACCTTTTCGTCCATGTCTAGAAAAGATTCTTTGGGGATCATTATGGCACTGGTGGCTAGCAATGATCTTGAGCTGTACCAGATGGATGTCAAGATGACATTTTTGAATGGTGATCTAATTAAGGAGGTATACATGGATCAACTTGAAGGTTTTTACTACGGATAAAAGTGATCATCTAGTATGCAAGCTTAAGAGATCCATATATGGATTGAAACAAGCTTCCCTATAGTGGTATTTGAAATTTGATAGCATAATTACTTCCTATAGTTTTGTGGAGAATCGAACTGATCAATGCATTTACATAAAGATCAAGGGAACTAGTTTTACCATACTAGTATTATATGTGGATGACATTCTTATAGCTAGCAATGATCTAGGGATGCTACACGAGACTAAATATTTCTTGACCCAAAACTTTGACAAAAATGATATGGGTGAAGCCTCCAATGTCATAGACATAGAGATTCGCATGGACAGGTTTCTTAAGACCTTAGGACTTTCCTAGAAGGGTTATATTGACAAAGTTTTGAAACGGTTCAAGATGAAGCAATATTCATCAAGTGTGGCACCTCTTGTTAAAGGCGATAGACTTAGTCTGGAGCAATGTTCGAAGACCAATCTGAAATAGCAGACAATGCAAATATCCCTTATGCCTTGATGGAAGAAGACGGTTGGTCTATAAATACTAATGGGTAGGGTCCTATGCATACTGATAGAAATTTGAGAACTCCATCACGTTCTCTGTCTGGGAATACAGTTAGTGCAGAGAAATCCTTCCCCTCTCTCTTCTTTTTTGTTTGTGCAGAAGGACGTATCAGAGTAAATCAGAAGAGGACACATCGGTTGGACGGACACCGGCTGGAACAGATCCCTACACTACGGGTATGTCGAATCTTATTCCGCATAGACATACATATGGATTGTAGTTTTCTTACAATAACAACTCATTGATTTCTGCAATGACTAGGGGCATCACTGTTTGGAGGATTGCATGTAGATCCGACTGTAACACACCATCTGTAGCAAAGGCATGAGTGGAGTAGTTTTGGAAAGCAATAGAAATGTGATTGACTGAGGAAGTCCACTCACCCGTAGGTAATTTGAGCCGATAAATACGATTGCATTGTCTGCGATGAATGGCTGTGGCATGAAAAAACCTGGTATTCGCATCACCATGTGTCAGCCAGGTCACTCGAGATTTTTGGCGCCAAAAGATTTCCTCTTGTTGCAACAGCTCAGTCAATTGATGTTGTAAAAGCTTCTCCTTTTCCTGAACCACTGAGACTTAAGGGTGACTCTGTACCACTCGGAGCTGAGATTGAATATAATGAAGGTTAGTCTGTAGATGTCCAAAAACAGTAGAGTTCCAAACCTTAAACCTTTGATGAGTTAGCTGTTATGGTGTAGTTCCATGGCAACTTCGGAGGAGCTCTCCTCCCTCAACCAACAACGAGACACCACATTCCTGCAATCTGCATGGGTAGACCACATACCCTCATACCTGAAAGGACGTTTAGTCTAGCGTAGGGGTTTAGTTAGCTGAAGAACAATGGGATTATGGTCAGACCCAATAGTTGCCTTAATAGAAACCATAGCTTTATCAAACTGAGAGCACCAAGTGGGGTTTGCAAAAACCCTATCCAACTTAATCCGAATCTGGGCCAGACCCGAGCGTTGATTAGACTAAGTAAATCTGGGGCCATGAGAAGGCAATTCCACAAAATTACATGCATTAAATTATCTTACGAAAAGGAGTAGCAGCTAGAGAATTAAATGACCTACCACCTTGTTTCTCATGCCAAGAAAGATATGTAAGAAAAACTACAATCCATATGTATGTCTATGCGGAATAAGATTCGACATACCCGTAGTGTAGGGATCTGTTCCAGCTGTTGTCCGTCCAACTGATGTCCTCTTGACGTACTCTGATATGCCGTGCTCCACAACCAGAGAGAAGAGAGAGGGAAAGGATTTCTATGCACTGACTGTATTCCCAGACAGAGAACGTGATGAAGTTCTCAATTTCTATCAGTGTGCACAGGACCCTTACCCATTAGTATTTATAGACCAACCGTCTCCTTCCATCAAGGATGGACGGTGATCTGGGTACCACATGTCCCTCAGATCCGACGCTCATAACTCTCCTAATAGGGGATACCAAAAATGGATAGTGGCATGTGGGTCACTTACTCACATTCTCCCACTTGGCCCATATTGCCACTTGGCAAGCCATTTTAGAGTTATAACCTGATGTATGACCATACATTAATTTTTGGATCTTTCCTTATGGACTTGTTCTTTATGTTCATGATAAAACTCCCAACCCATGAATCATGGCGGTGCATGTCCCAGTATTAAAGTACAATGGAAACACTTCCTTCCATGTATTACAATAGATTATTTATTTTACGATGAACCTCAATTGTGACTACCCTACTTTATAAAATCAATTCAACAATCGATTCAAGGGTCAACTTTATTGCCTTGAAAACTTTATAGGCATCTGTCATTACAAAACTTTATGTATACAACAAAATAAATGACAGAAAATAACTTTATTTCGAGTCGTCAAAACTTTATATTGCAATATCATAAATAAAACATTCAAAAAACTTAATGATTTACATAGTCCCTTATGATCCACGTGAACTACATACACCTTGGGCAGAAGCCCTTTAGTGAAAGGATCAACTATCATATCATTAGTGTCAATATGTTCTATTTGAACGCAACGAACTCGAATGTATTCTTTAACAACAAAATACTTTATCTCAATGTGTCGACAGCGACTCACTGAGCATGTGTTGTTAGAGAGACGTACTGCTGCTGTATTATCACAGTAGATCCTTATAGGTCTTTCAATAAAACTTATGACCTCAAAACTGTAATAAACTACCTCAACCATAATGCCTGAGAAATTGCTTTATAGCACGTCACCACTTCCGCTTCAATAATAGAAGAAGCTGTCTTAGGTTGCTTTACGCTGCGCCAAGACACTACTCCTCTAACAAACAAAAATGAAGCCAGAAGTATACTTCCTTGTATCTCCACATTTAGCAAAATCTGAATCTGAGTAACTGATTAGCTTCAAAACATCAACATGTCTATATATGAGCATGTGATCCTTGATGCCCTATAGGTACCTCAGTACTTTCTTTTCTATTGTCCAATGTGGCAAACCAGGGTTCTTTCGAAACCTACCTAATACTCCCACTGAATATGAGATGTCAGGTCTGATACAGACCTGAACATACATTAAATTGCTTACTACTGATGCATAAGGGATATTTTGCATTGTCTGCTATTTCAGATTGGTCTTCGGACATTGCTCCAGACTAAGTCTGTCGCCTTTAACAAGAGGTGCTACACTTGATGAATATTGCTTCATCTTGAACCGTTCCAAAACTTTGTCAATATAACCCTTCTAGGACAGTCCTAATGTCTTAAGAAACATGTCCATGTGAATCTCTATGTCTATGACATTGGAGGCTTCACCCATATCATTTTTGTCAAAGTTTTGGGTCAAGAAATATTTAGTCTCGTGTAGCATCCCTAGATCATTGCTAGCTATAAGAATGTCATCCACATATAATACTAGTATGGTAAAACTAGTTCCCTTGATCTTTATGTAAATGCATTGATCAGCTCGATTCTCCACAAAATCGTAGGAAGTAATCGTGCTATCAAATTTCAAATACCACTATAGGGAAGCTTGTTTCAATCCATATATGGATCTCTTAAGCTTGCATACTAGATGATCACCTTTATCCGAAGTAAAAACCTTCAAGTTGATCCATGTATACCTCCTTAATTAGATCACCATTCAAAAATGTCATCTTGACATCCATCTGGTGCAGCTCAAGATCATAGTGAGCCACCAGTGCCATAATGATCCCCAAAGAATCTTTTCTAGACACGGACGAAAAGGTTTCTTTATAATCAATGTTAGCCTTCTGATTATAACCTTCTGTCACAAGTCGAACCTTGTATCTTTTAATATTGCTATGTGGGTCTATTTTAGTTTTGAAAACCCATTTACACCCTACAGTAGAGGTGTCCTTAGGCAATTCAACAAGTTCACATACTAGATTCTTTGACATAGATTCTATTTCATCCTTCATGGCATTATGCCATAAAATGGTATCTATATAACCCATAGCCTATGAAAATAATATCGGATCATCACTTATTCCAATTTTCTCTCTTTCGAGGATCTTCTTAAAACTTGTGGTTCAGGATTGGTTTCTTGACTCTGGACCACAGGTTCAAACGACAACTGGTTCCTGATGTGGTGTATCCTGATGTGGTAATTCATTATGAACAGGTAGTATTGTTCATGAACCACAGGTACCACTAGTAAAGGGATAAATCCCTGACCACCAGATATAGAAGGAATTGTCGATACATCTTGTTCATTGGACTCAATGTTTTGACTCTGTATACTCCCACTGTTGTCGTCATCCTCTAGAAACTTGGCAACTTTAGACTCTACAATGGTAAGACTATATGAGGGACAAAAAAACTTATAACCCTTTGATCTTTCAAAATAACCAATGAAATATCCACTGACTATTCTAGGGTCCAACTTCTGAAGAAGTGGATTATAGACTCTTATTTTGGCTTGACAGCCCCATATACGAGTATGCTTCAAACTAGGTTTTCATATATTCCACAACTCAAAAAGAGTTTTAGGAACCGACTTGGATGGTACCCTGTTCAAGATATATACCGCTATTTTAAGAGCTTCACTCCACAATTTCAGAAGTAGATTAGAGTTACTAATCATACTCCTAACCATATCCATAAATATACGGTTCCTTCTTTCAGCAACACCATTTTGATCCAAAGATCCAGGCATGGTATATTGTGGTACAATACCTTGCTCTTGAAGATACCGTGCAAATGGGCCAGGTCTTTGACCATATTCTGTGGTTCTACCGTAGTATTCCCCTCCTCTATCTGATCATCTATCTGATCTCACGATCTTGATCACTTTTTCAGTCTGTTTCTCTACTTCTGTCTTGAAGTCCTTAAAGGCTTCTAATGCCTCATCTTTATGAACTAAAAGATAGAGATACATGAATCTAGAATGGTCATCAATGAAGGAGATAAAGTATCTCTGACCATTCAGACAGGGAGTGGAAAATAGGCCACAGATATCTGTATGTATGATTTCTAGTAGTTCAGTTGACCTTCTAACACCTTTCTTGGTTTTGTTAGTTTACTTTCCCTTGATGCAGTCCACACATAACCCTAGATCAGTGAAGTCAAGAGTCTCAAGCATTCCATCATTCACTAATCTTTTAATTCTGTCACTAGATATGTGACCTAATTTAAGATGCCACAACTGAGAGGATTTCTCATTCACATTCATTCTCTTTATGCCAATATTATTTACAGAGAGTAAACTACTTTCATATGTTGGATCTAGATTTAAGAGAAATAAACCATCAACTAAAGAACCTGAATCAATGAATACATCATTTTTTTTAAATCCTTATTTCTGTACTAGAAAAATTAAACACATAACCCAAAGGTGTTAATCTAGAAAACAGAAATCAGATTCTTTGCAAAAGATGGAACATAAATGGTTTCTCCTAAATCCAACACATATCCAGATTGCAATATTAATCTATAGACACCTATAGCTTCCACTTGAGATTTCATCCGATTTCCTGAATGGATATGTCTCTCAGTTTCTTTCGGAAGTATTGTCTGCAGAAAGCCTTGTATGGTATTGGCCACATGGATTGATGATCTAGAATCAATCCACTAGTTATTTGAATGAGAATCAACTAAATTTGATTCATAACAAAACAAAATTCTCTGAACTGAGATGTCCCTCATGTGCATGATGTAGTTACACACATCATCCTTACCATTGTAACTTAATGAGTCTGATTTTTCCATTAGAGTGCTTACTAACATCTTGTTTGAACTCACAAACTGAGCATCAATTGCCTTCATGTAGTCAATGACCTTCTTACATTCAGAAATTGATCATTTAATGCTCTTGTCGATATTGTTCATGACATGCATTAGGCTCAAGTGGTTAAATCGCTCCCACTTATCATAATGAGCAATTTGGACTAGCGTACTGGAATCCGTAAGAGTAGCGGGCTCTTCTATACGGAGCGTCATATCCAAATCCATGCACTCTAAGGTTAAATAAATCTTCTATTTTCAATCTGAATAATTTTCCCTAGTAAGCATTTGAGAGACTAATCTGGTTATAAACTGCAAACAACAATAAGGAAGTTTAGAATTATTGGCGTACAACTTTATACTGATATCAACCCACGTTAATAATCAGTAACACACTAAAATTAATTATAATCTACCTGTGGGCTAAACTTACAATCAATTTTAGTATGTGAAACTTTACACTAAGTTGATTTACATCAAACTTAAGTGACAGACTGATGTATCCTACAAAATTACCTATGGGCTAAGATTATAGTCTACATCTGTCTAGGTCTGTATTAATAAGACTAGAATGCTACACTATAATTCAAAAGGTTGTTCCACACCTGTAGGCAGAAGAAGGCTCCCACTGTCTTGCAGTTTCACATTCTACCTTATTCCATCTTCTCACATAAGAAAAGAATATTTCCTTGTGGGGATAATATCCAGTCCCAATGCAAAAGATGTAATTTTCTGATGCCTACCACTAGAAGGGTATTTCATTCTTTTATGACACCCTTAAATAAGCACTTATATGTGTTAAAAAATAAAACTAATTATTTCCTTGATTTTAACACAAAACTGTATTATAATGGCATATTTGTCATTTATGACATCTTGAAAAACACACTTATATGTGTTAAAAAAATAAACCTAATGGTTTTCTTGATTTTTTAACACAACTTTATTATAAGGGCATTTTAGTCATTTATGGCATCCTTTAAACAACCATTCATAAGTGTTAACATAAGCCTAATAATCTTAAAGAGTCCTTAATGGCTTATTCTTTACTTTATGTAACACTAACTCTTAATGGCGTTTGTTACTGTCACTAAAACAGTGACATAAACAACCTTACTTTATTCCTATATTTAGTGGCGTTTATTCTGTAATGTCACTAAACAGTAAGATAAATCATTCTGTTATGTATATCTATATACAGTAGCGTTCTGTCTATAAATGTCATTAAAACAGTGTTTAATACATTCTGTTATGTTTATAGATACAGTGACGTTCTGTCTGTAAATGTCACTAAAGGAAATTGGATTTTTAGCGACGTTCAAAATACACTGTCATAACAAATATAGTCACTGTTCTTAATCTTTTAGTGACGTTCAGAAAAAACTGTCATCAAAAGTGCAGTCACATATACAGTGACGTTTGGTTCATAACTATAATATGGTGATATATAATAAAGATAGTCCAAAATTATTAAACGTCACTATCTATATAACAGAATCATTTGGTTCAAAGGCCTGGGTCAAAAGGGAAACAAAACCCAACCAAAATGGTTCGTACTGGCTCAACCAATCCGATCCAACCATAATGGGCCCATATCCGGGTTAAAATGTGGGTCCTCGGGTCGACCATCTGAGTCGGGCCGACCCGATCAAACTATCTAGATCGGGTCGGATCTGGGTCACCCATATATTTAGTAACCCCTTTTTTTATTTTTTATTATTATTTAATCGACCAATGGGCCGGTCATTAAGCCCATAACTCAATAATAAAGCTCAATGATGGCATTAAACAATTAGAAAACCATTACCGTATGACTTAAAAGGTCATTAAGCCCATAACTCAATAATAAAACTCAATGATGGCATTAAACAATTAGAAAACCATTACCGTATGACTTAAAAGGTCATTAAGCCCATAACTCAATATTAAAGCTCAATGATGGCATTAAACAATTAGAAAACCATTACCGTATGACTTAAAATGTCATTAAGCCCATAACTCAATTTCTTTATAAAATAACCAAAGATTCCTTTGAATTTACAATTCATGTCATCCTTATATTTTCATCTTCTTCTCTCTTATCAGACCACCGAAACTTGGAGCGGCGCTGAGGACCTTGCTGGAACATCCAGCAGTCCCCAACCAAAAATCGGCGAGGACGTCGTTCACCGCTAGAACACCCGAAAACGGCCGGAGAGAGAGAGAGAGAGAGAGAGAGAGAGAGAAAAGGATTAACATCCACGGCAAGGTTACATCCCGCGGCCTGCTGGCTGCGCATGGCCGCGGCCGGTTTGCCCTTGCGGGCTGGCCTGCTGTGCCTAGCGCGGCCGACAGTCTGCTCCGGCTCCAGCAGTTTCTGCAATGGCTGGCTGCCGCAAGGCCGCATCATGAACTCGGCAATGGCAGTTGGCCGGCCAAAACAATAGAAAATAAAATTTTATTTTTTATTCATTAAAACCGATTCTTAAAATCAGATCGGTGGATGGGTGGCTGAAACCCAGCTCCGATACCATAATGTAAGAAAAACTACAATCCATATGTATGTCTATGCGGAATAAGATTCGACATACCCGTAGTGTAGGGATCTGTTCCAGCTGTTGTCTGTCCAACCGATGTCCTCTTGACGTACTCTGATATGCCGTGCTCCACAACCAGAGAGAAGAGAGAGGGAAAGGATTTCTATGCACTAACTGTATTCCCAGGCAGAGAACGTGATGGAGTTCTCAATTTCTATCATTGTGCACAGGACCCTTACCCATTAGTATTTATAGACCAACCGTCTCTTTCCATCAAGGATGGACGGTGATCTGGGTACCACATGTCTCTCAGATCCGACGCTCATAACTCTCCTAATAGGATATACCAAAAATGGATAGTGGCATGTGGGTCACTTACTCACAAGATAAGAATTGAAGTCCCCACAACATACCCATGGGACCGATCGGTTAGAAGCTAATCCCTAAATAGTTTGCCAAATTTGATGCCGCTGGTGTTTAACAGGATCACCATAGACACAATTTAAATAAAATGGGAGAAGCTGAGGCACCTGCACTTGACAATCAATAAGACAGTGTGTCCCAAAAAAGACCTGAAGATGGAGACTGTTAGTCCAAAGCAAAACCAAGCCACCAGCAGTATGAATAGGATCGACCACAAAATGATTCCCATAATGTGACCGACGGAACAGTCTCTAAATTTTATCTTGCCTTACCCTGGTTTCCATAAGAAATACAATATCTAGCTTTTTTACACGGAGGAGGTAAAAAAGATTACGAACTGTCAAGGGCCTCCCCAACCCTCGACAGTTCCAGCACAACACCTTCATTGGTCCCCGTGGGGCTGTTTCCCCCTAGCCTCTACGGGGCCAAAAGTTAAAAAATATCCTTCTTCTGCTTGTGATGAAGTTTCTTCTGATTTAAGGGACTGGCGAGGACATTTAGCTCGAGATGGAGCTGTTACAGTAGACTCAAAAGCTATAGAGAATGGTGGTAAAGCAACTGACAGAGGAATTGGATGAACATCCTCAGGGAGAATAACAGCGTGGGATGTTTCTAAAGACAGATCAGAGAACTATGGCGCCAGCCGAAGAATCGAAGATGCCAAATTGGGGTGGTGGGATATGTACTTTCGTATAAAATATTTCTGAGACAGGGATAAGGAAACTGGGCTTACCGTGGAACCCATGGGTTGTAATAACTCCTGGCCAGACCAAAAAACTGGACCAGTGTGGGTCTGAGAGGAGGGACTAGGAATCGCTTGGATTGATGATGAAGGTTCCAAAGACCTCACGGGAATATCGCCACGTGAAGGAGTGACAACCATAGAGCAAGAAAAATCTTCTGAAGGGTACTTAGGAGAATATTTTTCCACTTCTTTAGGAGAGTATTTTGTTGTCCATCCATAATTTGAGAGTTTTGGGGACTCAGTCCTTATATACAAGAGCTTCTGGTTGCTGGTTAAGATTGCCATGACAACACTTTTTCGGTAAAGCTTTGTGAAGAAGACAGAGCAAGTCTTTCTGGAATAATCACCCAAGGTACGTTTACTGCCCTCGTTTCTATACTACTCATCAAACCCAGGTTCTTTCTGGGGTTTCAGAGTCAAGCGAGCAGTTTTGCAAACGCTGGGAGAGCGTTGTCTGTTACGCTTTTTCTCTTCTTTCTTTTTTTTTTCAAGTGCATGCTGCTGTATTCTCTTTTTTTTTTTTTTTTTTTTTTTTTATTTTTTATTTTTTTTATTCTGATATCTTCTTCACTGGTTTCTTCTAATTCTCTTCTTTTTCTGTATCGATATTAGTTCTGGTTAGATAATTTGTGGAGTGTTTTTTGTTAGTTCAAGTACTGAATAGAGAGATTAATCTATTAGTGCTACAAAGCAGATCATGTATATTTGCAGCTGTCACCTGTTGCTTTGGCTTAATTTTAGGAGTTGGTTCTTCTGTTGATTACTTGTTCATCATATTTTTCCATTTATCTGCAGCGACTAGACTTTTGGATGTGCAACAAAGTTTTCTATCAAGCTATATTGGCAGTTTATCTTGGAAAAGCACATGAAGCAAATGGAGCAATTGATGTCACATTACTTGAAGAGCTTTACCTCCAAAGTGATCCATAAGGAGTGATAAGACTATTTGAAAGTGCCTTCACTACATTCCAATCCCTCTGCGCTTGCTGAATATGTTAAAGCATTAATCAAAGTTGATAGGCTGGATGAAAATGAATTACTTAAGACATTGCATGGAGGGGGGTTTAAGAATTGTTCCATTCTTCTGTTGTGAGAATATAAATCCATACTTTCATGTCTTATTGTTGTGTAGAACTGGATGCTTTAGATGAAAATCGTCTTATTTGATGACTGCGGCAACAACACAAACAAATGTACCAAGATGATTAGTACAAAGGTTGAGTCGTACCATGATCGACACGGTCCTAAAGTCAGTATTTGCCCCCACAGGTGCAACTGAGTTGATGATGCAAATCTGATTTGAAGATAAAACAACATGGCTTTCTGCAACAAACTTGCACAAGTTCGATGCACCCCTTAGAGAACTTCAGAGTTGTGCTTCAGATAAAAACAAAATAAATATCCCAAATCCAAATGCTTTAAAGAGGGAGAGAGAATAGTTCCACTAATATACGTAATGATTATATTTTGGGAGGATTCCTCCTCCTCTATTTAATAGGCTAGAGACGTCTCTTGAATGTTCTCCATTGAAGAGTTATGATCCTTCAAAAACTAACGGTCAGATCTAAATATTCACATCTTTCCATAAGGATGCAACCATAGGAACAGATGTGTCCCTCTATCCTAAGGACACATCAGATGCTGACTTCGGTTGATGACCTCAGGTGAAAATGACATAATAGTCCCCAAATCTCTAAGTCATCAAATCCCCAAGTCTCCAAGTCATCAAATCTCAAAGTCTCAAAAAGTCTCTAAATCATCAAGTCTTCAAGTCTCCAAGTCATCAAGTCTTCAAGTCTCCAAGTCTCCAAGTCTCTAAGTTATCAAGTCTTCAAGTCATCAAGTCTCCAAGTCTCTAAGTCATCAGGACCGTCCTATGACAACTTGCAACAGTGACGACTTGCAACTGTGACGACTTCAACATGACGACTTGCAACTGTGACAACTTCACATGACGACTTGCAACTATGACAACTTCACATGTGACGACTTCACATGACGACTTGCACTTGTGACGACTTGTACTGTGACTACTTCACATGATGACTTGCACTGTGACGATTTCACATGACGATTTACACTATGACGACTTCACATGACGACTTGTACTGTGACGACTTCACATGATGACTTGCACTGTGACGATTTCACATGACGACTTGTACTATAACGACTTCACATGACGACTTGTACTATGACGACTCCACATGATGACTTGCATTGTGATGATTTTACATGACGACTTGTACTATGACAACTTCACATGACGACTTGCATTTCTAACTCCTCTCAACGCATCTTATAAGTAAGAAAACTAAAGAAAAATAAAGACAAAAAGAATAATAAAAAATATGTATGTAAATATATAGATATAAGTAAACTATAATAGATATTTAGAAACTAATTTTTATAATAAAGAACAACACTTATTGATGATTGTAAACTTGTTGTCTACGAGCTTTACTGAAAGGTTAAAGCTTTGCCAAACATTAGATTGCTATTTGACTATATCTGTAGTAGGGCCATGGGATTTCTACCGAAGGAATCACAATTAGGCTCGCGATGTGTTGCCGAATTAGATTTTCTTGGTTTCTTTATTTGGATGGGAGCAATGGGGACATTAAAGAACGAATGTCTAGTCTAATTGGTCTGTTCTACCTCTCTCCTGATGGTTTCTGATTTTTAACGTCGTTCTCTCAGTGCAAAGTTTTTTTGAGTGAAATGTACTGAATTTAGAAGCACCAGAATGCTTCTCCACTTTTATTGGAATGTATGAGGTTTTGTCCAGGGGTAGTAAGAGTAATTTTCAATAAATTTTTTAATCATTTGATTGGATTGGTAATGTTTGTGTTCTTTTTCAAATGTATGTGGATATTTTAGTTTGTGATTGTAATGTTTGTGGTATGCGGTGGATTATATATAATTAGGTGATGATAGCCCTTGCTGAGGAAGGTTGGGGAAAAAAAGACGAACCTAATATTTTGCGGCGTTTTTTTAATAAACGCCTCCATAGCTATACCTAAGAACTGACGAAATACCGCCGCTATAGATATGTTTTTCTTTGTAGTGTTTTAACTCAAAAGCAGGTCTTGTCGTGTCATACGCATTTGGTGGCTCTCTCATTTGTCTTCCTACCCTATTGTTATTACCCTTTTCTCCCTTCATTGTTCTTAAATCTTAACCAGATTTTACTTTTGACAGCATCGTCTGTAACAACCCTTCCGCTATGTTTTGTGTTTGGATGTTAAGAAAAAAAAAATAAATAAATAAATAAAATGGAGAAGAAAGTGAGAGACATAAATCAATTATTATTGTGTTATGTTGTTTTTTCTTGACAACATAACCTTAATTCCTCGTTATCATTCTTTTTTCAAACTTTTAGGGTATCTCACGTTTCAAATATTATGATTGGGGTTTTGTTTTATTTGAGATTGTTATATTTTCAACTGCACACTTATTAATTCAGTTTTATATTTTCAATTTTAGTATCTTTTAGGATTATGTAAAATGCAATCAATCGAAGAAAGACATGTGGTATATTGTAGATTGATTACATAAGCGGACACGTGTCCCCATCTCAGCACAACGAGCCACGCACATTGTCATGCTCTCAGGCAGTTAACTACATTCAGGTGGTTGTCTTCACGCGTCATCCTCTTGGAAGGGGTTGAGATGGACTCCATCACGTTCATAAGGAGTCCTAGGATGATTATTATTAAGTTAGCCCTAGGGTATACATCAGACAGTTACAAAGCACATTTACACCGTCACGATCCCCCCTAATTCAAGGAGAATGCACATAGACTCCCAGTTCACCACGATGATTCCCCTAGTATCTCGAAAGGATTCTCAAGATCCCCACAAATGTAAGGAGATGTCATGTAATCCAAGGTCACTCCATGCTCAATAAATACCCTTACCATGAAAGTAAACAGACTGAATTTTTTCTATTAGATTTACTGCAAGGAAACGTCTTGTAATCCGAAGTCACTTTATGCTCAATAAATATCTTTACCCCAAAAGTAAATCAATTAAACTTTTGCTTATACGCTATTGAATTAACTACTTATCCCCTTTCTATCTTGAACTCAGCTTCTCATACTTGACTTCATCTACTTATTGTTCTTGAACTAACTTAGACATCGGAATAACCCTCTGATTATCTAATCCGCCCAACTCGACCCTCTGTCTTATTTCTGTGACAAATGTCGCAATTAGGAATCCGATCAATTTCCGACAACAACAGTACCTTATATCTCTTTCTCCATGATGCACCTCTTGTTAGATTCCTGATGTGTGGGCTTGATCAATTACCTAACCAGTTGTTAAGTGGGAGTTCAATTACTGGTTTGACCGGTTCAGGTCTGGTTCGTCACTGGTTAGAGACTACTAACCCGGGCCACTGTGGGAATGGTTCTGGGTTAGGGATTGTATTATAAATACAATGGTTAGGGTCCCTGCAGCCATTGGTTTTATCTCTCTGTTGCTCCCATACGCACAGAGGCAAAAGGGATCCCAACGAGGCTGTAGAAGACTCTAATCGAAGCATTCAAGGCACAGGAAACGGTCGGAAATCAATTTACAGCAAATGGTATGTGTTCTATCATCTCTTTTATTGTCCATTGTATTCTAGTTATCTGTGTGATGAATTCATTAAGGTTCATGGGAAAATCCATGGGAATAACCCTAACCTGCATTAAAAATTATTACAATTGGTATCAGAGCCACCCACACAGAGCTAGGATCGTAGGTAAAGAATGGTAGAAGTGATTGAATTGAAAAAGGGAGAGATTATTCTCCATAATTTTTTCGACGAACTGTCAAAGTTTAAAACCTTTCAAAACTTTTTCGGACCGGTAAAATTTAAAATAAATTATACCAGATTGTAGAACTCGAAAAAACGAGTCTACCGGTACAAAGATGTTCACCGCCGGTGGCTGGACGCGCCCCCACGTGCCGCCTGAAAAGGCGCGTTAAAGCCACGCGCCGGCAGTTAGATTTAAAAAAAAAAAAAAAAATTCTGACGGCGCCGAGTCATCGCCGGGTCGACTCGGCGCCGGATCGGTAACCCTAACGGGGGTTGCGGGTTGATCGGGCCGAGGCAACCCGGCCGGCGCCAGGCCAAGACCGACTCGGTCGGGCGGCCCAGCCAAGCCGCACCGCCCGGTCGGACCCGGCCAGGGCTGGCCCAAACCAGAGCCCAGCCAAGCCGGCCCGACCTGGCAGACCAAGCCCGAACCCGAAACCCGTATTATACACCGGGTGGGCCAACCCGAATACCCACACATATACCCGATTGTTGACCCGAAAACCCGAGATCACGACCCGTCAGCCAAACCCGAAAAACCGGTATCTGACCCGGTTGTATATTTGGTCGAACCAGCAACCGGTTTGGTTTTGGACGGACCGGTAGGTTCGGTTTTGGTTGCGGTTCGTACCGGTCCAAACTTTTAAGGCCTGTTTGCCTTGCAGTTTTGATCGCATTCACAATCCGACTTTTAAACCGGATTTGTGGGAGCTAGGAAGGTCGGATTGACCTCCGATTTGTTCCGTTGGACTTGGTTTTCAATGCTCTTCAATCTGGAATAGATATTGATACATTTTGATACATTGGAAATAGTATTTTTCCTAGTTAATGCTCTTTTAGAGCTCGATTTGCAGTGTTTCTGCTAGTTTTTCTCAATATTTTTGTATCATAATGATTGTTGAGCTAAAGTGCATGTTTATTTGAATGTTTAGACTTATAAAGTTGATTTTTAAAAAACATTCATGGTTATATATATCCCACTAGAGCTGCAATTTGGGATTTGTTCATATCATGGTAGAACTTGGTGGATTCCACCAAAGTGGTATACCTTGTTTTGTCATGATGTATTCAAATTCAAGCGACTGTGTTTGTAAATGCTTTAAAGAATGACAGTGTTCACCTAAGAGTGGCATTGTCCCAGTTTATTCAAATTATGATTTGTACATATTGTGTAAGAATTAGGTGGGACCACTAAAGTGGCAAGCTCAGTTCTATCATGATATGCTCAAATCCAGAACTTATGCATTTATAGACACAGCAAAGAAGGATAGTGCTCACTTAAATGTGACATTATCAAGATTTTCACTTTTGTGGAAGCAGCAAAGAGCGGCATTGTCCACCCAAAGGTGGCAGTGTCAAAGATCATGTAAACTCATGCACATGGATGAAGGATCTTGACTTTAGGAGTTTCATACACCCAAAGGTGGTGGAATTTTGAGAGTCATTATCCCTTCGCAGGTTATGCACAGATAGTAGAAGGACCAGTGCGCTCTTGTCCCAAAGGATAAGGGTGTAGTTTCGGTTGACTCTACACAGATAGTAAGAGGACCAGTGCGCTCTTGTCCCAAAGGATAAGGGTGTAGTTTCGGTTGACTCTACACAGATAGTAAGAGGACCAGTGCGCTCTTGTCCCAAAAGGATGAGGGGTGTAGTTTCGGGTTGACTCTTCAAAAGGAAATTGACTTGCATATATTTTGTAAGTTTAAATTATCTTGTGTGTATGTTTGCATTATGTCACACATATTAGAGAACATATAATGATCAAACACCTCATGATGCCTGTTATGGCGGGCCAGTTCTATGAATTGGCATGAAAAAGTGAAAGCTAGTCTAGGAATGCTTAACCTAGTACTCAGCGGAGATTCTATTTTGATCTTTAGGAATATTCAATCCCTAAGATCAGGTAAAAGAAAATTGAAATAAGGAACATTGGAAATAGATGTTCAGAGTAAAATCCAAAGAAATTTTGATCTTTAAAATGGGGTGGAGAGATGTTGTATTCTCAAGGTTGTCTGTACCAGTTTTGATGGTTTAGGATGATAATGGTGTGTGAGGAATAATGGTGTGTGGAAACACAGGTTAGAGCTATTAGCCATCACTAATAAGCTCTGAGATATGTGAATCTCTGTAGGTAACTCATTGGAATATTATAGATGATTCACTTGACTTTCACTTCCTCACCCGAACTGCAAAGTTAGATCCTGGTGACCCATAAACCCAATGGACAGAAGATGAGTTGATTTCCTTTACATTAAGAAAGAAATTTCAAAGCAAAGAGAAAGGATTGAATGCCAATGTTATGACGTGTGAGCCATACTCTGACAAATGCAGTAAGTGAAAGGTAGGGTCTTACAGAAAGAAAAACAAATTTTCAAGGAATAGTAAGAAACTTCTGACAAGAAAAATGAATTTATGAAAATACAGGAACTCAGAAGAAACATGTGGAAAAGGTTATAACTGGAAGAAAAGTAGGATATTGAAACTTTCGAGTAAGAAGGTAATGGAGATTGGAGACTTAAGTAATAGAAGTAATCCAAACCTATAAGAGTAGCAAAAACCTTTATTTACTCTCTATAGTTTACCTGGCTATAGAAGTTAGACAGTATATCCTAATTCTATCCTTAGCATAGACATTTAGGACTCTTATCTAATGAAAGACAGTAAAAAGGTTGTAAAGAACAGAATTCTAGAAACCCCTAAAGTTAATGACTTGCTTACTTGTAAGGATTGTTTAAGGGAAAGATGACAAGATTAAGAAATATTAAAAGATATTTACAACAAGGGAATTGTTGGATCTTGTGGACATCAAAATTTTATCTAGAAAATTCTTGTCATAATCGTTTCACTGAATGAGATTCAATAACAAAGAGTGACAAATAGATATGATCAAGAGAACTCGAGAGTGTATTAGCTCATTTGGAGTGATCAATTTCTTTGATCAATTCTGCAGCCTATAGTATTAATAAGGTGCCATGTAAGTTGTTTTCAGTTCAAGTTATCTTCTTGATTGGAACTGTAAAAGTAGCGTATTTTCATAACACTCGTGGGAGAGTGATTATTTTAAGACTTTGAGTTATCATTTTTGGGATATCCTCTAATATCTGAAGGATTCAACAAGATTCATTGGTGATGTTGGTTAGCAGTCACTTCCAAGAAACATAAGTTTAATGAAATCACATGGAAATTATTGTGGAACAATTAGTTGAGGTATCAAAAGTATTATCAGAGTGTAATGAGATAATTATTGAAATTATCTTCATTCAGGTTGATGCATAGCCAAAATACCAGAGCTAGATAAGGCAATGAGGAGATATAATAAATCATGTAGATCTGTGATTTCATCACAAGTTATACCTCAAAAATAGATATTATGGCATTGGACAAGATAAAGATCCCAATAGTTTTAAGCAAGTTGTCAATAATGAAATTGTTTTTGGATGGTTACCAGTCATAATTGATGTATCGTTATTTATGAACATCAATGAGATTTGGGATTTTATGCTCTTGTCATGAGCGGTGTATTCATAGGCTCAAATGGATATGTAAGAAAATGTGTGATTCCAGTGGGAGAATTGATTGCTACAAAGTAAAACTTGTAGCGAAGTGGAATCACACAAAGAGAATGAAAAGTATAGACTTCAAATCTTTGAGGTCTTAGTTATGCATTTTATTTTGGAGTTGCATCAGATAGATGTAAAGATCGTTTTGATCAAAGAAAATCTGAAAGAAGGTGTTTATAGGCTTTACCTAGAAGGTTTTGAGGTAAAGGAAAAAGAAAATCTATTTTGTAGACTTATAAAATCAATATGTGGATTAAGCAAGCATCCAGGTAGTGGTACCTGAAGTTTGACAGAGTTGTATCTTCTTAAAACTTTGTTGAGATTATCATTGATCATTATGTATATATAGAGATCAGTGGGAGTGGATTCATTTCCTAGTCATATATGTTGATGGTTAATCACTGACCAGCAGTGATATGGTTTACCTGTTTAAACCATAGTTTCAATGTCTGATAAATTCGATATGTAGAATGTGTGAGTAAGTACCTTTGTACTTGACATTGAGTTTCCTCGTGATAGGAAAAATGAAACTCTGGGTTTGTCTCAAAGGGTATACATTATTCATGTTCTTGAATGATTGAATGTACATGCATAACAGTTAAGTTGCGGATGCTTAAATCAAGTAAATGAGACAAATTGTGAGTTATGTTTAAGAAATGATGTTCAAAGAGAGCATCCAAGTACGGAGCTTGGTGTATGCTCAAGATTATATTTATTCTCACATAGCCTTTGTTTAGAGTGTATTGAAACATTTTTAGTTGGATCCCTGGTATAGCTCACTAAACAACGAGAATATAAAGGTCATGCGGTACTTGCAGAGGATCAAAGATTAGTGACACTCTTGGCTATTGTGATGTAGTGTTTGGTGATTGCATTGGTGGCATGAATCCCATCTCAGATTTATTGTTATGATGGTAGATGTATCATTTGAGGAAAAATGTAAAGAAGTTTATCCATGCATCACCCTCTTGATAAGGTAAATTTTATAACTATATGTGAAACTAATAAGTAGCATATCCGGTTGAAGAGTTATCTTTTCGACTGGAAGGTTGTAAGTTTAACTTAGGCCTATTGAGATGTATTGTGACAAATGGTTTAGTCCGTGTTGGTCTCAAAGAATAATGTGAAATCTAGTAATTCAAAGCATAATAGAGATCGATTTCAAATCTCTTTAGGTGAGAGAAAAGGTCAAAGAACTTATTTCATTGTAGAGCACATTCGTTAAACATCTTGATTGTAGATTCTCTGACGAAGGTTTTGTCAAGGGGAGTCTCAAAGGGACTGTATGTTTAATATAGAAATAGTTAATTCATTAAATGTGCTTGGTTAGTGGGAGACTTTTCTCACTTTGATAATGATTTAGTTCATTATGTTTATTTACATTGCCTATAGTTTTGGCATGGATATTTATTACCATGGTTATTTTTATTTCAAGATTCATTTATTGCTATGTTGCATATTCATTGACATGTCATTGACAAAGGCGGTATTTAGCCAAATGAACAAGGCGGTATTAAGCCAAATGAACGGGGCGGTATTTAGCCATAGTTCACGACGGTGTGCCAAAGTACAATATTGACCAAAAGGGTATGTGGCGGTTTGTTACGGTCAATATCAAGGTTTATTGTCTCTGTATGTTGGAGTATTTTCCAATTGTTGCTTCGACATTGGTAGGCTTGATGAGTGGATCAAAAGTTTGATGACGATTTATTATGTAATAGGATTCCATGGCCACACTTTTCGACGGTGGTTTTGTAATTAATCTAGCCCAAGTGGGAGATTGTTAGATTCCCGATGTGTGGGCTTGATCAATTACCCAACCGGTTGTTAAGTGGGAGTTCAATTCATCGGTTTGACCGGTTCAGTCCGGTTCGTCCACCGGTTAGAGACTAATAACCCGGACCACTCGTGGGAATGGTTCGGGTTAGGGATTGTATTATAAATACAATGGTTAGGGTCCCTGCAGCCATTGGTTTTATCTCTCTGTTGCTCCTATACGCACAGAGGCAAAAGGGATCCCAACGAGGCTGTAGAAGACTCTAATCGAAGCATTCAAGGCATAGGAAACGGTCGAAAATCAATCTACAGCAAATGGTATGTGTTCTATCATCTCTTTTATTGTCCATTGTATTCTAGTTATCTGTGTGGTGAATTCGTTAGGGTTCATGGGAAAACCCATGGGAATAACCCTAACCTGCATTAAAAATTATTACACCTCTTTCCTCGCTCTCTCTACATCTTTAACCCCCTCCCTTCCCCTTCCATTGCCCTACGCCCTCTCTCACCCTCACCTCCACCCTCCGCTTGCCCCACCACCTTTGTCTCCGTCATTCCGCACCTCCTCCCCTGCACTCCCTACCTCAAGCCCCACTCTCTGCAGTCTGCTCCCTTCCCACGCCCCTTTGCTCCCTCTCGTACCGGCAGTCTCGACTGATCTTAAGACGATTCAAATCTAAATCCATGGTGATCGAATGAAATGAAAGCCGGAAAGGTTTGTTTGTAATTTTAACGAAAGAAAAAGCAGAGGGGCAATTAGACCGAAACCCCAAAAATGCCATTTCCTATTCCCTACGTTATAGTCACGTGCGGCCTGAGGTACGGCGTCGTGCTTTTCGCCCATCCTCTGCAACCACGACGCCATAGACAGAACTCAGAAGGAGAGAGAGAGATGGAGGGCGACAGAACATCAAACACTGACTCCAATTTTGCGTATCTCATGGTTTCGTACGGACATCTGCAAGCTTTCTTGAGGCTGAGGTCCTCTGTATGGTCAATAGAGGGGTGTCGAAGGAGTACAGCTTTCTCTCCTGCAGAGATGGGCGGTGGCGATGAAATTTACTATAAGAAAGCTTCCTCACTCATTAGCCTTTTGCCTGTTCTCTGCAGTTGCGATCACGAAGTGCATTTAAGTGAATGCATTCATACGTTTCTGTTGCTGTTTCAGAGCTTGCAGTACTGTCATTTATACTTGCAGAGGCACTAATTTCTTCTGTCCTGCATTTGGCGTTGCATTGATTACCTAAACCCTAATCGCCCTTCCTTATTACTTCCACCCGTATTCTCCTGTTTCTTTTGTTATTTGTTTCCCGGTTCAACAATTCGGTATTCCTCATAGGCAAGGTTATCTCAAATCCGATCAATGGCTGCTTCCGTTACTTCCTCTGTTCCCTCTCTGCCGTTGCCTTGTCCTAAGTCGCCTCCACGGTATCCCGATTTGTACGGGAAGCGTCGGGAGTTAGTGAAGGTTCAGATGATTGAGAGAGAGATCGGTTTTCTGGAGGTGAGCTCTGCTAGATCGATTCTTTTGATTCTGTTGATGGTTCCATAGCTCTTCCTAATCTGCATTTTGTTTTCCTTTTCCCGCTCAAAATTGGTGTTTAATACTTTAATCAGGTAATAGGTCTTTTAGTCGTTGACTAGTTACTTGGTGAATAGGAAATTTGAAGTCCATATAAATCATGAGACTGGCTGATAAATAGTACTGGAAGAAAAACTGTGAAAGAGACTTCCCTACTCTGGAAATTTATCCTTTCTTAACTAGACGGCATAATTCATCAAAAGGAGGTCCTCGCTTCTTCTTTTCGCAGAAGATTGACCCCGATTTCCGAACCAACCCCTTTCCCATTTTCTCGCTGAAAATTACTATTCACAATTACAAATTGTGGTGGTCTTGGATCATCCTAAAGAGTTCCTACCTTCTTTATGATGGCAAGTAAGCATTAATCTACCCTCGTGTGTTTATCTGCTGACTTTTCTTGTTAGTCTTATTTCTTTTGCGAGATGCATACGTTCTAGATAGAGTTGAGTGAGGCATTCATACACTTACTTGCTGAAATACATCTCTTGTACACGTTGCCAATGTTCTAAGTTTTGTTCGCGTGTCTCTGGTTGACAACCTTATGTTCAATTCACTTTCCTTCTGGTATGTGTCATTCACTTCCCTCTGATTGAACCTTATGTAAGAAGGATCATACGCAATTAGAATTGTGCGTCAAGTTCCAAAATTGAAGAAATTCTGCATTTACATAGAAATGTGCCACCCCTTCATTCCTGTTGTGGCTCACTGAGTTGGGAATTGAGGCTAAGCATAAAATAGGTTCTGCATAGGACATATCTTAGGCAGTAAAGAAGCCTTAGCAGTTAATTCTAATAACCTTTGGATGGTCACATAAAAATTGCTGGAATATGTTAAACATCGAAATGGTCAGATATTTGGTTTAGAATAAGCTAAGCTGTTTGTTTTCTGATGTTCGTTGAAAATACCGAGTGGAAGACGAATGCTTCTCTTTTTTTCAAGTATTGTGAATAATAGCTAAATCTCAGATAATTTAATTGCAAGCAGGAGGAATTAAAATCGCTTGAAGATCTCCCACCTTCCTCCAGATGCTGCAAAGAGTATGCATGTTCCATCCCCTTCCCATTTTCATTCCCTCGTATTATACTTGTTTCCTGTATTGGCATATAGAAAGGATTATTCTTTGATGTTTAGCACACCATGTGCTTGCTTTTACCTTTAATTTATACACGTACTCTATTAATCTGTAATTGACTGCAGGCGATTCTTTTGGCAGGGTTGGCGATTTTGTAGGGGATAACCCAGACCCTTTAATTTCTGTGTATGACTCTTTGGCATCAACCTTTATTTAGTGAAATGTATAATATGATCAAACCATTACAGTTTTTTTTTTTCTTAACAGAGATCAGAAGATTCGTAGGTCTCATCGCATCTGGAAATGGCTCTGGTACTTCTTCTTGGCCATGTGTAGTATGTTTGTTTTGTGTACTTTGGACCATTTAGCATCGTGTGCTTACATCTTCTTTTTGAATATCAGTAATGAAGAATATTTATAATAAAACAGAGCAAAGAATCGAGATAGCTCTTAACAGATGAGCATTGGGACAAAATATGTGGGAAAAAAATGCATCTAGTTAAATTTACATTTCTAGGATAATCATTCTCTTTGGATAGAAATATAAAGCACTATCTCTAATTATTGAAAGGAATTTTCTCATGCACAATGAGAGAGAATTTGTACATATAACTGAAATTGGTATATAACAATTTACTTGTTTAATGTTTTTATCTCTGAGAAATTACTTGTTAGGCTGATGCAAACCACAGCATCTTTGTGTAGAAAGAATGCATTTGTGTCCTTGTTTTCCTTGTACATTAATACTAAGAATTTTAAGTTCAAATTATGTGTTTTTAAGCCTCATTCCTTTTGTTTTATACTTTAATGCAGACTTTTTGAGTTGATGTTTGAAAATAGTTTCTATGGCTTACATGCTCCTACTTGTTGAGATGTTTTTGTTGTCCGTCAGAACATAGTTGTCAAGGCGTCGCTTAGGCGCCCAGGAGGCCTTGTGACGCCTTGGAAAATTGCGCACCTTGGTCGCCTAGGCGACCTGTCAGGCCTCCAACACCTTGGTTTCGCCTTGGTGCCTTGACAACTATGCTTCAGAAGCATTGTGCAAATTAACAAGAAAATTTTCGGTAGCCTAGCTTGGAAGCTCAAGGTTAAAATTTTTTTTATGAAGCATGGTTTATATTAAGTAATGGACCATAATTTATATCAGGCGTGAAAACTTCTGACCTGACCTGTCAACATTGTCCAACTATGACAAGCTTTGGATTGGCATATTCTACATGATTAATAAGCAGCTTGCCTACTTGGTTCTTACCCTCGCTGACTACTTGCTACCCAAATGTGTGTTGCCCCCCCACCCACCCAAAAAAAAAAAAAAGCCAAAAAAATTTCACATAGTCACTAAAGCTCCATTTCTTGATGATTACAAGGTGGAAAGCATCTTCCTCCTCTTCTTTTATAGTCCCCTCCCTTCACTCTCTCTCTCTCTCTCTCTCTCTCTCTCTCTCTCTCTCTCTCTCTCCCTTACCCCCAAAAAAAAAAAAAAAGAAAAAAAAAAACCAGATATTAGGAGAAAATAACTCAATAGAGAATTTCTTGATTGATCTGAAATTCAAATTGATAGTTCAGTTTATTAGGTAGAATAAGACTGTAAAGTGTGATCCAGATCTGATGGCTGCATCTCAAAATATGGGACTTTCCTATTCTAACAAGGAAACTAGAAAGCACCCAGAATAGTTAGAGTTATTGCTGAGAACTCTGGAGATCGAACCAGAGTTCAAAAGATTAGGTTTCAGAACTGATATACAGAGGACAGAATCCAGAACAATAATCTGGAACCAGATTTTGAAAAGTAGATCAGAAATTTGAACGTGGATAAACTCATTGGAGGGATGTTTTGATCCTTACCAACTTGATCTTGTTGCCCTCAGCGACAAACATACATGAACAATTTCACAAGATGTGTGTCCACCCCAAAGTCTCGATAGTTAGCTTTTGTCTTTCAATTGAAAAACAGTGTCGATGAAGACATGTAGGTACATTGTTATGCGTTGGGGACTGTAATTTTCCATGAATTTCCCATATTTCACTTGACGATTGAACTTTTCTTATTAGAGACCTAATCCAGCCTAACACTTTAGTAACAATTAAAATATGGAAACAGACTTCTAGAAAAACCAAAAGACTTGACTAATAAATCTCATATTCTTACCTCCTACCCATATTTAAGTTCATTAAAGTGACCTATTACAATGAAAACCCATTAGCCCAACATATATGTAACCCAACCCAAAACTTATTTCTTCTAAAATAAGCCAATTTCTATCTTTTGTCTGCATCTATCAGACTACCTTGTCATTTGTCACGACAACTAGAGCTCATTTATGATGCAAAACACATAGTTTATGATATACAACCTTGTCTATCTGCTACTTCCTCATGTAGCCATGGAGGTCCGTTCATGTCTAGCCATTCTCTGCTTGCTTGATTGTGAGAAACCCATATAATTAATATGTGATCAACAAGATTAGAAATTTAGAGAAAAAAAAAATACAGTAATATGCTAAAATAGATGCAAGGTTATGTGTGAGAAATGGGTCACTCAGGCTGCTTAAAATGTTTGCTCTCTTTTTGTTTTGATACAAGGCAAAACTGGATTTTGTTGAAACCAGTCGAATTTGGTAAAAAAACTATAGAGTATCTGTTACTTTTTGAACTACCAACTGTTTTCCGCATAAACCCAATTGAGGGTTGAGCCAGAACCAACAAATTTGATGGTTCAGTGCCTGGTGCACTTTTCAGAAATAAGGAAATGGTATTTGTGGCTTCTGGATAAACATTTTGTTTCTTCAACTTCTTGATGTTGGGTGCAAATGTCCCTGCTATCCTGTCTAGCTATAAGTCCCAAGCAATATCTTTATCAGCCTATGAGAACCCTAACCTCCACCTTTTGTGATGCTTTTGAGGTGCATTCATGCATTTTTTGAAATTCAGTAGACAGGATTAAAGCAGTTTCTTCAGAATTTAACATGCCCCCCCCTCTCTTTTACTGGCCCTTTTTCTGGTTAGTGGGAAGTCATGCTTCAATTTGTCGTGGATTTGCTGCTCCAGTAATTGCTCACTTCATCTTGAATTACCAAGCTGCTGTTCATGTCAACCATCTGTAAAATTGCTGCGCTGCCACTGTCTTCAGGGCTGCCAATTGAAGAGAACATCTTGCAGTAAGTGTTGTTGCTCTCTTCCTGTTCTTTCCTGCCCAGATTGCTGCTCATGCTGCAGATGTACATGCTTTCGCCCTAAATGTACAAAGTTGTGTTATTGTCCCAATTGTACAAAAACCTGGTGTAACCCTTGTTATCTGTGTTATTAGGAATGCTCCTGCACTCTTTCCTATGTCACTTCTTGAAGTTAGAATTTTGTTCTATGGGATTACAAGAAGTACTCTAATAAATGAAATCCAAGGTGTAATTTTTAAAATAAATTACAGGAGTAATAAACTGTGATATATTTTTAGTGAGATATGTTCTCTTCTTTCTGGAGGCTTTCATTGTTTCCACGTAACGGAGGAGGATAAGGAAAATTTTGCTGTAAAATCGGATTTCCTGCTGTTGGTTTTGATGGAGAATGCCCAAGAAAATGACATTAAAAAAAAAAAAAAAAAATTTCGTGTGAAATTTTACAAAGAAAAAAAATATTAGTATTGTAAAATTGGTTTGTACGAACTCGATTTTGGTGTTCCATAATCAACTGGGTGGGTGGGTGCTTCTTTATAGCTTGTTTAAACACAAGTCCGGGTGTTAAGCCGGTTTATTTGATGTGTTTTCTGAATCACTGGTCCCTGAAAGATGGTGAGGCAATAGAGAATTCAGCCCTCTTCGTAGATGAGGTGGTATAGCCCATTTCACACTCGCCCCTACTGTCAAGTTCATCCTTGTAGACCATTGTGACTTTACCAAGGAGTTGGCTTCATCAGTCTTCACTCTGCTGATCCACACGCCAGCGGCATAATGCCCTCCCCCATTCTCTTCTTTTCTCCCTGAAGATCTTTTTCCTTTATGGGTTCGGATCCTTTCTTGTAGTTGGAGGAACTGTGGCAGTTGGAGTTCACTTGGTACGCATATCAATACATCGGTATGTAATGTTGGATAAAATCCAGCTGTTGAATCACAACTAAAGACGCTGGACAACGGATCCGCATCGTCTCCTCCTAGTGGTTTGGGAGGACAGTGGCAACCTATCTTGGATGGTTACCACGTGGCTCTCGGTGAATCCGAGACTCACGTTTGAGCCGACACCCAGCCTACAAGCCAAGCCGACAGAGGGTGTCGGCTCGAACATGGATCTCGGATTCACCGAGAGCCACGTGGCAACCATTCAAGATAGGTTGCCACTGTCCTCCTAGAACCACTGGAAAGAGATGATGTAAATCCACTGGACAACAGGAGATTTTTTTCTTATGTGTCAACCATGCTCCTACTCTCGAGCACTCCCATTGGTTGGGCGTGGGGATTCCTTTACATGTCGGCAGTGTGTGCTTGTGGCGACCCCTCCCTTCTATTAAATATAAAATTATAATAAAAATAAGCAGATATCCACAATATTCGTTACTTAAAAAAAAATCTGAACTTCATCTTCAATAGATTCAATGGAACCTTCAAGTGTTTTATTATTCAAGAGAGACGACTAGATGTGGAAGGGGTAGCTTTAAGGTGGACACAGGACACCCATAGTGAAGCCTTGAGGGAGAAAGAAAAGGAAGGTGGGTCCTCGAGATGATAGGGGATGGATGAAACTTTGGCAGATTCAGGAAATTTGATTCTTCATGGGAAGTTTTCAGGATATTCGTTTTTTTCATGGACAAAAATTTTCATTTAAAATTTAAAAATTTTAATTTTCTTTCTTTCCATTCCGCTTGCAACTAAATAATGTCTCAGGAAATTTTTTTTCTTTCACGGGCAAAGGGGAAGGAAACCAATAGGTATATATGCATGGATAGATAAAAGTTGACGTTTTTACCACAAAAAAAAAAAAAAAAAAAAAGTATCTTTATATTTCTGTGTTTTACTTGTTTGATAAAATTATACTTGTTACGGTTGGAAATCGCTCGTCGATCCGCACTCTGAATGACCTGCAATCCCAGAGATGAGACAAAGGAGTTGGACGCCTAAGTCCCGGGTACACTCCGATGCCTAAATTAGATTCCCAAGGTAAACAGTCAAGAGATAGCAAAAAACTATCTCCAGTTTAAAGAGTGGGACGATGAGAGAGTTTGAGCGTGTGAGAGGGATGAATAATAATAGCTTGTAACTTAGGGTTTACCTTGAGGGATGACCTCTACTTATAGATCGTGAAGAAGCATGGAGGTACCAGGACTCAAGGGAGTAGACTGTCAATAGGATTGCCACGTGTCGCTCTGTGGGACACTCATGTGGTAGGCTCCGAGTAGGAGTCGGAGACCTTAGCCAAGGAAGCTAGGTCAGCTCTGGGACTGACACGTGTCAGCGTGTGAGTAATGGCCAACCGGAATAGTCAGTGTCGTATCAGACTGAGAGAAGGACTCCCCGGAGGTAGCATAATCACAATGGGACTCTGGCTTCCGACTGAAAATCATAACCGAGTAGGACTATAACTCCGAGCGCTACCCGAGAGGCCGTATGCATGACAGGCCGAATACATGATGCCGAGTGCGAGACACAATGAGCGCTCAGGCTTTGAAGGCGCAACTTAACACGTGTAAGATTAAAAATAGAAGGGATTTTTCCCTCTTAATAGATGCCCCTTGCACTGTCGGATGCAACGAATTCGATAGTGCAACAAGTTAGCCGTTGAGAAAACCTACGCCTATAAGGCCGATTGCAAGATTGATGGCTGCATTGAATGACTCCGGGTGCTCCTGAGTTGAGGCGGTTGCATCAACCGTCTGCACGATTGATTGAGGCGCGGGGCTCTAGGTGTAAAACTCGGGTTCCGCAAATAAGATCGACCGTCGATCTTTTAATTTGACGTGGATCGACCCTTGATCCGACGGCCACCAGGAGGCGGTGTGCCTCGAGAAGGAGCGCCATTAACTGTCGCTTGTCTTTGAATCTGTCGAATGGCTGAGACTGAAGCGACATAGATCGACATATTGATCCGACGGTTATCGGAAGGCTGCGTGCCTCGAGGAGAAGCGTCATCATTACGCATGACGTCAGACTGTCACGTCGCGTCCGGCGCGGCAGACGACGACCAATGGTGCTAAAGCACGTGTTCGGAACCCGAAGAGACGGTTCACGGTCACAGGGCCTATAAATACTCTTCTATTTCATTCATTCAACCATTTGCTTCAGTTGCAACCGGAGTTTCATCAGAGCACTCGGAGTCTAGTCGAACTTCCCCATTTTCGATCTTTGCTTCTACAGTCGGAGTTCGATTTCTTCCAACCAGTAAGTTTCCTCACATTTCCTTTCTTGTTTGTTCATGCTTAGTAGCTTTTCTTCCAACAGTATTACTTCTTCCGGTAGAGTGAGAATGAGTGAGAAAATGGCCTTTTCCCGAACTTCTTCTTCTTCTGAGGGATCATCCTCCTCCAGGGAAGGATGGTCCGCTGCCTCCAAGGCTTCCAATACGGTTTCAGAGGAGGAACTTGAGAAGAGTTCCTCTGAGGCCGAAGAGCGTGGTCGCCCCGCGGGCCCCACGGCTCAACGGGCTTCTCGTCAGAGAGGCGGCCGACCATCAGTAACTGCATTCGGCACCGTCCCAGCATGGAAGGTGCCAAGTAAGATCAAAACCGAAGCGACTTTGTTATCGGTCTGCCGGGCATACCAGCTCGTAGAGCCAATGACGAATGTCCGCGTTCGGCTCCCAACCTCCAATGAGCGGGCCTGTACTGTGAACACGTCGGAGATTTGTGTGTACGAACACACCCTGAAGTCTGGGCTTCGGTTTCTCCTTCACCCATTAGTTGTAGAAATTCTTCAAACCTACCATATCGCCCCCTCCCAGCTTGCTCCGAACGGGTGGCGATGCATATTTGCCTTCATCCTGTTCGTCCGTCGACTGGGTGAGACTCCGACCTTGAACTTGTTTCGATCGGTCTTCCAGTTGGCCAGTCTGACCGAGGCTCGGGCTATGACCGAGTGGTACTTTTTCAGCCAGAGGGGCGGAAAGAAGCTTCCGGCTATCACCTAAAAGCCCTCCTCCATCCATGGGTGGAAGGACAAGTTTTTCTTCGTGGGTCCTCCCGCGGACGGCTTAGCTCTTCCTCTGTCGAACGTTTGGCTGGTGGTCGACGCCACGGGGTTGAACAAAATCCCCTTCCTGACGACGGAAGAGAGAAGGGTCAGCGCAAGATGATGGCCGGGAAGACTGTGCGCCTCTCCGACCTTGCGGATCTCGTGCAGTTGGCCGAGCATGGTCTCCTCGGTGAGTTTAATAACATTAGGACTCAGACTATGTACTGCTGCTATCTTGATGTTGTCACTAACTATTTTCTTCTTGCAATGAACTTCAACGACGATAAGATCGTTGCCCGGATCATGGCCAAGCGGACGGTCGAGGCAGCAAAGGGGGTTCAGTCGGCTAGCGGGCAGGAGGGCACACCTCCACGGAAAGAACCGAGGACCACGGTCGAGGCAAAGGGCAAGGGGCCCATGCCCGAGGGGCCACCGAAGAAGAAGATAAAGTCGGCCGCAGAGCTTCCGACCGACATATATAAGACAAGGTCGGCCCCTAGGCTCGGCCGTCAAGAGGAGACAACGGCGGGGGCTGCGACGAAGGAAGTCCAGCCCCTTCAGGTGGTCGCTGCAAAGGAGACCAAAGCCGATCAGGGCGCAGTGACGCCTGCGGCGAAGAGGGCTACCGAGAGCCCGAAGGTGGTTGATCTGACCGGGGCCATTGGGGCCTCCAAGGAGGGAGCCGGGTACGCGACCCGTCAGAGGGGTGGAAAACAGGAGGCTCCGAAGTCGACGGACTCGATCTTCAAGAGCACAAAGGCGGCTAGAATCATAGTCACCGAGGGATGCCTCCCAGCGGATATAGCCTTCACCTCCGACTTGTCAAACAAGGTCTATAGACGAGCATTCACAGCGTGCAGTCAGGTAATATTCGGAGTCTTCATTTCTTTCTTTTTTATTCATGTTCATTTTCTGAGTGGTCCCTTTTGTGCAGATGAGCAATCTTCTGGCCGAGGTCAGCGAGCGGGCTGCTCGGGCCTTCTTTGACCTTGACGAGAAGGGGGTCTTGAGATCTCCCTGCGCGAGGCTCTGAAGGCTACCGAGGAGAATCTGACCAACCAATCCTTGGAGTTCAAGGGCTCGTTGCAGAAAAAGTCACCCTCCGGGCGTCGCTGGACAAAGCCGAGGCCGCCCTTGGCGAAGAGCATAAGAGAGTGCATTCGTCCGAGGAAAAGCTTCGGTCATCCGAGGACAAGCGGCGGAAGGCCGAGGAAGATCTGCAGACTAAGCAGCAGGCGAAGCTGGCACTGGAGGAGAACCTTAAGAAGTCCGAGGAAGAAGCCAAGGCTGTCAAGGAAGCGTTGAACAAGGCCGAGGAGGATCACCGGGAGGCCTTGTCTCGAGTTGTCGCCGATTACAAGTCTTCGGCTCAGTACGAAGAGGACGTCGACGAGGCCGCCTGCGTGTACTTTGAGAGGGGGGTCAGGTATTTGAGGGAACAATTAGCGGATAAGGGCGCCCTCAAAATAAATTGGTCCGAGATCCCAATTGTCGCCCAGATTGATGGGTTGGAGCCCTCGGATCCTGTGGAGACCCCGCTCGACGCTGAGGAAGTCCTGGCAGAGCCGAAGGCCAACCGAATGCTAGAGGACGATCTTCCCCCCTACGAAGTGCCGGAGACGCCGCTCGTGGAGCTCCTGGACCTTGCGCTGCCAGCCGAGGATCAAGTAAATCCGGCCGCTGAGGAGAACCGGTCTTGAAGAGACCACTTGTATAATTTTTTTAACTGTATATTTGTACCCCTTCCTTCTAGGGCCTTGATCAATAAACATCTTTTTTTTTTGTATCTGTTGTCTGCCAATGTTTTCTGCTCAGCATTCGGTAGGCCAAGAACACTATAAGTAATTAAAGTAGCTAGGGCTGGTAGCTTGTAGTAGAGTCCGAAAACGAACGATGTCGAATCCGGCCGTAGACATTCCTTAGAAAAATGGCTAAGGCATTGTTACACTTGTTGTCTTGACTGCCTCTTACCCCGGAAGTGTTGTCAGCTTGGCGCTTAGGCTGGCCGAGGGCACTTAGGTATATCCGTGCAGCGCGACGTTTGGGAGACGAGTATGGTTTGCCCCAGCTGGGCTACTGATGTCCGATCACGTAGTTAGAGCGATGTTATGTGCTACCGGAGTCGGTGTGTGGGCCGTGGTGGGCAGACACGAGCATGGTCTGCATGCTGCCATGGTCTGCTTGTGGACCATTGTATGCAGATACGAATGCGGCCTTCATGCCACAGTGGTCAGGAGGTACGAGTATGGTCTTCATACTACCTTGGTCTTCTTGTAGACCGTGGTAGGAAGATACGAGTGTGGCCTTCATGCTACCATGGTCTGCTTGTGGACCATGGTCGGAAGGTACGAGTATGGTCTTCATGCTACCTTGGTCTACTTGTGGACCGTGGTAGGAAGATGAGTGTGACCTTCATGCCACCATGGTCTGCTTGTGGACCATGGTCGAAAGGTACGAGTATGATCTTCATGCTACCTTGGTCTGCTTGTGGACCGTGGTAGGAAGATTATTGTGACCTTCATGCCACCATGGTCTGCTTATGGACCATGGTCGGAAGGTACGAGTATGGTCAAAATTTCCCCTTTGAGGTAATTGCATTATTCTGTTTCATGGCCATAGTCACGATGGAAGCGACAGAAACGGGAGTGATCCTTATTCCTCCCGTCGCCGAGTGCTTTTGGCGGTGGTCGGAGGTTCCGATCGTTCTTGATTACTTCGAGGATCTCCGTCATCGAAGAGTTCAGCGGAGTGTAATACTCGAACGTCTTGTAGGGGTGCCGGTAGGTCTAATCTTTACCGGACTTCTGCTTCTTTGGGTCTCCCGAGCTCGGCGTCGGGTTAGCCGTCTTGGATCTTTTCTTGTCTGCAGGCTTTGGTTCGGCCTTCAGATTATTCACTGTTATTTTTCTGGGCCGTTGTCGTCTCGTCTGTGGAGGCGTACTTTTCGCATCTGGCGAGCAGGTCATCCAGGTTCTTCGGTGGCTTTTTGGTAAGGGACCAACAAAGCTGACGGTCGGTTACGTCGGCCTGCAGGCTAGACATGTGCACCGCGGGCTCGACGTCTTTGATTTCAAGCACCTCTGTATTGAATCGTTTGATGAAGTCACGTAGGGACTCGTCCTTCTGCTGTTTGACAGTTGAAAAATGGTACGGCGTCTTCTTGCGCACTCGGCTTGCTTGGAAGTGCGTCAAGAATTTGTTTGATAACTGTTCGAACGATGTAATGCTCTTCGCAGGGAGATTGTTGAACCACGTACGAGCGGCCCCCCTGAGCGTTGAAGGAAACATCCGGCAGATGAGGCTGTCGCTCAGAGGGTAGAATAGCGTTGTGGAGACGAATGCGTAGAAATACTGTTCGGAGTCGGTACTTCCGTTGTAGGAATCCAAGGCCGGCATCTTGAAGTTGTCAGGAGGGGGTGCCCTCATAATCTCGTCCGAGAGCGCCGTAATTGCAGTATAGGCCGTTCTCGGCGGGGCTACCCTGTTTTGCTCCACCTGCTGAAGCCGGGTGGTTATCTCTAATAGACGCCGCTCGACCTTGGACTGGGGCGTGTTCGGAGGTTGAGCACCAGTCCCTGGTGTCTCTACATTAATTCTTTCCCAGCGGAGGGCATTGAGGAAGGACCCCGGGCCTCTCACCGAAGGTGGCGCAACTGGCACCTGGTGTTGAGGTGGTGGGGGATACCGAGCGGCGGACCCGGCCACGCTCCGTCCAGGAGCTCGATCTGCTGGGAGGTTATGTGGCAAGGCGTTTGCAGGATCCGCCCTCGCCCTTGGCGGATGGACCGCTGGTGGAGCTTCTGGTACGCGGATTCGGTACCGGGAGAGGATTCTCCCCTCCTGACGCCGAACTGCTTGCTCGAGCTCCTCTCAAGACTCTCGCAAGCTGCTCGATTTGTTGCTTCAGCTCATCAAACTGCTGACGAGTGAAGTATTGGGGAGGAGGTAGCGGTGGTGTTACCGTCGGCGTGTGGCTCGAAGCTGGGGCCGGAGCCCGCGGTGGTATTGGTGCTGGTGCGGGTGCAGGTTCTGGTACTGGTGCGGGTGCAGGCTCACGGTCCGCCCTCGTCGTGCTTTCGGTACTACCCACATGCACCGATGTCTCAGAAGGGGCGTGCGACACCCGTTCTCGAGTTCTTTTGTGAGCCATCGAAATCAGAGTTTTCACGTGCTAATCTTCAAACTCAATCAAAAGATGGCCCCACGGTGGGCGCCAAACTGTTACGGTTGGAAATCGTCCGTCGATCCGTGCTCTGAATGACCTGCAATCCCAGAGATGAGACAAAAGAGTTGGACGCCTAAGCCCCGGGTACACTCCGATGCCTAAGTTAGATTCCCAAGGTAAACAGTCAAGAGATAGCAGAAAGCTATCTCCAGTTTAAAGAGTGAGACGATGAGAGAGTTTGAGCGTGTGAGAGGGATGAATAATAATAGCTTGTAACTTAGGGTTTACCTTGAGGATGACCTCTACTTATAGATCGTGAAGAAGCATGAAGGTATCAGGACTCAGGGGAGTAGACTGTCAATAGGATTACCACGTGTCGCTCTGTGGGACACTCATGTGGTAGACTCCGAGTAGGAGTCGGAGACCTTAGCCAAGGAAGCTAGGTCAGCTCTGGGACTGACACGTGTCAGCGTGTGAGTAATGGCCGACCGGAATAGTCAGTGTCGTATCAGACTGAGAGAAGGATTCCCCGGAGGTAGCATAATCACAATGGGACTCTGGCTTCCGACTGAGAACCGTAGCCAAGTAGGACTATAACTCCAAGCGCTACCCGAGAGGCCGGGTGCACGAGAGGCCGTATGCATGACAGGCCGAATACATGATGCCGAGTGCGAGACACTCCGAGCGCGAGACACTCCGAGCGCTCAGGCTCCGAAGGCGCAACTTAACACGTGTAAGATTAAAAATAGAAGAGATTTTTCCCTCTAAACAATACTCTACAACTTTTTCAACTGTCGGAGCCAGGGAACCACAAAACAAAGTTATTAGTTATTACTACATAGATAATAAAGAAATATTAATCGTTAATTTAATTGATAATAAAATAAAAAGGGTAAGGAAAAATGTACCTAAAAAATAGATTTCAAATTACCAAATTACCCATCAAATCTGTTCGTTTAGTTAATACTAAAATAAAAATATGTATTATCGAAGGGAGAGGAATTTTCCACGATACACATTTTGATATGCAAAAATTGATATTTAACCATTGTTAGAGACATTATCAGTCTCAAGGAATCCCTTCCTATTTGCTGTATTTCCTTTATTTCTAAAGGTGAGAATGGTGTTGCCCATGTCCTCGTTACAAAGGCACTTACCATCTCAGGTTTGGTAGTGTGGCCTGTCTCAGATTCTTGGATTCAGAATCTGTGCTGTAGCTATAATCTGAACGATGTTCATTTGATTTCTCAATAGATTTGTTTTTCACCAAAAAAAGAAAAAAAAAATGAAGCCTAGATGGTCAGGGGCAAGAGAGAGAAATTGTTAAGGAAAAAAAAAATTGATTTACATGTACTTATATCTTTCCTATAGGATCTCATCATCACCGTCCATATCTAATATGTCTCACACTCACAGCAACAATGATTGGGTGGTGGTATAAAGAGTACCAATACATTACACCTGATCCAAACTCCAACACAAATAAAGAAAAAAAAAAGACTTATATAAAAGATTGTGGGAAAGAATCTTGAAGAAAATGAAAATGGTGTAATAATTTTTTTTTTTTCTTGAGAGGGATTAAAACCTAAATTTTTGATATTTTGGTAATTTCACAGAAAAAAATAACTGTGGTGAATGTGAAAGTGGAACATCAAAGACATCAAGAACTGGCTCGGTGTCGTCTGTGACGACGGTTCATCTTGGCTTGATTGGGAGTTTTATGGTCTTGGGCAAAAGATTGATTGAGAGTGTGTGAGGCACAAAAGCCATCTCTATCAATCTACGCTCATGGAGGAGAGTGGCGAGATAGAGAAGAAAGTATACTTATACCGACCGAACACTGTGACCACTACTGATCCACTGAGCTCCAACGAGAGAATCGGCAAAGACCCAAAGGGTCAAAGAAAGAAAGTGGCCGGCCTGGCCTACTTTGTAATTGTGGGGGCCAGAGTTGAAATCATGAAATGCCCCCCAATCGTTATCAGAAATTGTGGCCAACTGTGCACTCCTCATTTTTTATGGTATTGATTGATACATCCTACCCTCGAATCTATTTTGAGATTCATTATCTTGATTGTCTTCCCCAACCCCACTGCATCACCACTGCTATTCAGGTTGAATGAGGTTACGATTCACAATTATTCCCAATTCCGGGGAGAAACCAGAAAGCTCGGAAAGGAGGAGAGCAGAAATGAAGAGAGGAATGACTATCCTACCTTCCGTCCCCTTCGTCCTCTCTTTCTTTCTTATCCTCTGCCTCTTCCCATCTGCGATCTCTTCTTCAGACCAATTGGGATTGGAGTCGGAGACGAAGACCTTCATCGTCCACGTGTCGCTATCACAGAAGCCGCTGATGTTCCAAACCCACCATCACTGGTACGCCTCAATCCTCCGATCTCTCCCTCACTCCCCTCGTCCATCCCAAATCCTCTACACCTACCAACACGCCGTTACCGGCTTCTCCGTCCGCCTCACCCACTCTCAGGCTGCCCAGATTCACCGCCTCCCAGGCATCCTCTCCGTCATCCCCGACCAGATTCGCCACCTTCACACCACCCACACCCCTCAATTCCTCGGCCTCGCCGATGCTTCCGGTCTCTGGCCTAATTCCGATTACGCCGACGATGTTGTTATTGGCATCCTCGACACAGGAATCTGGCCTGAGCGCTCCAGTTTTTCCGACTCTGGATTGTCCTCTGTACCTTCCGATTGGAAAGGCATATGTGAAACCGGCCCTAGTTTCCCTGCTTGTAACAAGAAGATCATAGGTGCCAGAGCTTTCTACAAAGGGTATGAAGCTGCCATAGGAAGGCCCATGGATGAATCTGTCGAATCGAAATCTCCCAGAGACACCGAAGGTCATGGCACCCATACTGCATCTACGGCTGCCGGAGCTGCCGTTAAAAACGCTGGTTTCTACCAATACGCGGTCGGAGAAGCGAGAGGTATGGCGACCAAGGCAAGGATTGCTGCATACAAGATCTGTTGGAGCAGAGGTTGCTTCGACTCCGATATACTCGCCGCCATGGACCAAGCCATTGCCGACGGTGTCCATGTTATCTCTCTATCCGTCGGAGCCAATGGCTATGCCCCTCCTTACGACCACGATTCGATTGCGATCGGAGCCTTCGGGGCAGCCCAGAAAGGCGTGCTTGTTTCCTGTTCGGCTGGGAACTCTGGCCCTTCTCCTTACACTGCTGTCAACATCGCTCCATGGATTCTCACCGTCGGTGCTTCCACCATAGACAGGGAATTCCCAGCAGATGTAATCCTCGGCGATGGAAGAATCTTCGGCGGCGTCTCTCTTTACTCAGGCAATCCCCTAGATGGATCTGATTTACCCCTCGTCTACGCTGCCGATTGCGGTAGCAGGTATTGCTATACAGGTTGGCTCGATTCCTCCAAAGTAGCAGGGAAGATCGTTGTCTGCGACCGCGGCGGAAACGCAAGAGTGGAGAAAGGGAACGCCGTCCAGATAGCCGGCGGAGTTGGGATGATCATGGCGAACACCGCCGAGAGTGGGGAAGAGCTCATCGCTGACTCTCATCTCATCCCTGCAACCATGGTTGGCCAAATCGCAGCGGACAAGATCCGTGACTACATCCAATCGAATCCATCGCCGACAGCCGCCATTGTCTTCCGAGGAACGGTCATAGGGAGGTCACCTGCAGCTCCCAAGGTCGCTGCCTTCTCGAGTCGTGGTCCGAACCACCTGACCCGAGAGATTCTCAAACCGGACGTCATAGCACCCGGGGTCAACATCCTTGCAGGTTGGACCGGATTTACCGGTCCAACCGATCTAGACATCGACCCTAGACGGGTTGACTTCAACATCATCTCTGGTACCTCAATGGCCTGCCCTCACGTTAGTGGATTGGCTGCTTTGCTTCGGAAGGCCCACCCATCGTGGAGCCCAGCTGCCCTGAAATCTGCCCTCATGACCACTGCTTACAATATCGACAATGTAGGCAAGAACATCACCGATCTTGGAACGGGGGATAAATCCACACCGTTCGTCCATGGTTCTGGTCATGTTGACCCAAACAGAGCCCTAGACCCTGGGTTGGTTTATGATATGGGTGTCAATGATTACGTGGCATTCCTTTGTGCCGTTGGATACGATTCAAAGCGGATAGAGATCTTCTTGAGGGACCAGTCTCCGGTGGACTGCGCTACACAGTCACCTAGCTTAGCTAGTCCAGGTGATCTAAACTACCCATCCTTCTCGGTCGTGTTTGAATCTGAAACAGACGTGGTTAGCTATAAGAGGGTGGTTACGAACGTGGGGAGTTCAGTGGATGCGATATATGAGTCTAAATTGTGGAGTCCATCAACGGTTGAGATCAGTGTTTCGCCTAGTAAGCTAGTGTTCAGTGCACCAAATCAGAGTTTGGAATACACGATAACATTCTCCTCCAGATCGGGCAAAGATCTAACGGCCACAGAACCAGCGGTATTTGGTGGGATTGAGTGGAGTGATGGGACCCACAGCGTGAGAAGTCCGATCGCGATCAGCTGGCGTCAGAGTTTCGTATACGACATCTCATCTTATCAGTCCGGTAGTAATGTGGAATGAAGGAGAGTTCTGATTAATTATTTGGTTTGTCAAGTGCTTGTAGAATCCTACAAACGAGAGATTAATGCATCTCAGTTTTATTTAATCAGTTTATTATTAATTAATCAATGGTTTAATTGTTTTAAATCATACTCGAATCCATTAACTATGTGTAAAATCAAAATCGAATCAATTAATTTTGGTTTAAATCCCTTTCAGTTTTTTAATTGATCAGATTCAGAATTAATACTCTTAACCCAGGAATTCAAATCGTCTCCTGTTAGGAATTCGGGAGGAGACTTGGATGCCCAACACGTGAACGTCAACTGGATCCGAGTCCTCCATCCGAATTAGTGCATAAGTCGACATCCCCTGTCGGCTATCCTTACCGATTCTGATAGAGGACTCAAATTCAACCAAAGCCTATGCATCAGGCATCGATTGATGACAGTCGAATCTCCCAAACCCCTGCGACTAGACCATTTGGATCCTTAACCCAATCCACTCAAAAGAAAAATTGAAAAGTAGTAGTCAGTGGCACTGTGTTACTGGAAGGATGTAGGTAGGAACCAACGTTGAACATAAAATAATAAGGCTTTGATACACTGGAACTACTTTACCATAAAAAAAAAACACTGGAACTACAAGTGGAAAAAAATTAAAAGAGAAAATGATGAACATATCCGGATTCAAATCCTCTCCTCCAAGTGATTTTGGAGGAGGGGGATGCTTCCGTCAGATGGTTGACACGTGGGGCTGAGGTGAATCTGAGTCCTTCATTCGTGCCGACATCCTTTGTCGGCTCAGCTTATTGATTCAGTGTCGACTAGAATGGAGGGCTTGGATTCACCCCAGCCCCACATATCGATCATCCAACGGGTGCGTCCCCCCTCCTCCCGAATCACTGGGAGGAGAGGATGTGAATCCCTACATATCATGCATGCAGCCGTCCCAATCTCTATTTATTTTAATGATTTTTTTTTCAATATGTGGGCCCCATATATATAACTTGTGAGGCGTTCCCCTCCCCATGTGGATCCACATCCTCTCCCGCCTGAGTTTGGACGGAAGACTTGATGGTCTAGATGGATGGCCGCCACTGGCTCTCGGGTGGATCCGAACCCTCCATCCGAGCCGACACCCCCGTTGGCTCAACTTGTCGGCTCGGGTGTCGGCTCGGATGGAGGGTTTGGATCCACCCAAAAGTCAGATGGCGGCCATCCATCCGGGTCGTCAAGTCTCCCACCCAAACTCAGGCACAAGAGGATTTCTATACTCCCCTTGTTACTATTCATAAGAGATAACATTAAAGTGAACACCTCCCAAGAGTTGATATGAATGATTTTTACATCTAATAGTAAAAATTGATCTCATATTTCTTTACCCTTTATCTTTTATTATTATTGTTATCATTTTATTTATTTATTTATTTATTTTATAATTTTACATGACAAGGAGACACATTTGAACATGTTTGATAAAAGAAAAAGAAGTCATAGCATGAACATTCAATTAAAGTTTGGGAGAGAAGGATAGAAGAGATTGATTAAATAGATTAAAGTTTAGGTTCAAAATATGATTCCAATTAAACTAGTCCAATCATGAGAATAGACTTATAAAATTATGGTCCAAAGAAGGTGTTAGGTACGTTGTTGATACATCAGGTTACATCAATCTTCTTATTCACACAATATACTAATTAATAGATAGATATAATCTATAGAATATATAAAACAACTCTAAGCTAACACACATAAGAAGAAAACCCTAATTTGCATAAACAAACTCTAACCATGATGGGGTTCTAGCATAGTTACTTAGTATGCATGAACAACAAAATCATGAATGCATGCACCCTGCAAATCAACGACTCCAGTTCAATCATTAATCTTAACAAAGATGCATACGATGTATGTAATTCCATAAATCTAATCAAAATTATCTTACTAAATCAAGCAAGAAAAAAGATGATATTCTAAGGGAATGTTAGGGAGATGGAAGAACAAATTATAGATTTTGAGAAAATGTGTTAATGTTTGGTTGGTGGGATTTTAGGTTTTGTTTTTAGAAATGAATCACCATAGTATGCAATTAAGCATGCATGAAACAGAAAGATCAAATTTGGACTTGGAGGTGCCATGAAGCCTACTGATGAGAATAAATAACATCAGCTGACAGATGCTTGACGTGTGTCATGAAGATGAGTTATTTGATAGTCAGGGGTAAATTTGTCCTATCAATTGCCAAAGGCGTGCAGGATACCGTTATCACATCATTGACGCTGTATTATAAACAACCACTCTACTAATGAAGGGAACAGACCGAAACTGCCCAAGAAATGGTAAAAGAGAAAGGGCCGGGAACTTATAACCCCTCCCTCTCTATAAAACTATCCAAGCATCATAAGGTAAGGGGTCAGATTTTTCTACAATCGGAGACCACTCGCTCACTTTCTACGATTACTTCATATTGATTGTTATTTGTTTGAATTTTACTTAGGCATCGGAGGGATTTACCCGAATCTCGAATTCAAACACTTTTATGCTTATCCTGTCTTGTCATTTGCAGCCTAGATCGGATCCCACCTGAAGATCAGTTTGGATTTTAAGGCAACACACACCATGCCATCACCCAAAGAGGTGTTATAATATACCTACTTCTTCCCATCATGAACAATGGGCAAAGAGGATTCTAAAATATAAAATATATGAAAAAAAATGTAGGATACATAACTAGACTTAAAAAAAATATCACAAAATTGGAATTGCGAAGAAAAGCAAAGGTCAGCTCAGAGTGTAACCATCGTCCACAAAGAATATATGTCACTCTTTAAGGTAACTAGTTGGTCTGCAATGTAAGATATTTTTATGGGCTTAATTAATTATAAGGTTAGTTGATTCAATGGGAGTCTAGTTACGGGTAAACCGGTATAAGTATGATTGGAGATGACCAACCTGGTCCACTGTGGGACTGATCCAGGGTTGGGGGTGGTATTATAAATATCAATGGTTAGAGTCCCCACAGCCACGGTGTTATTTTCTTCTCATATCCCCATACGCAGAGAGAAGGTCAAGGGATCCCGACAGGCTGTGGAAGACTTTGATTCAAGCTTTCCAACATTCAAAGCATTCAAATCATAGAAGGTAAACGGTCGAAAATCAATCTACAGCAAGAGGTATGTCTCTAATCATCTCTTTTCAATACCCATTGTATTCTAGTAATCTGTGTAGTGTGTTTGTCAGGGTTCATGAAAAATCCCATGGAAAAACCCTAAGAGGATCCAACTAAAATGATTACATGCAATTCTCAATAAGCCTTCTCTTTGGGGATTCAAAGTTCGTTCTCAACATAGAATTAATGCTATTTTTATAGCTTAAGATTTCTTAGAATGAGTTTGAATCACCTGCATGTACATGTACTTTCCATGGGATTAATGCTATATTTAAACCTCAAGAAAATCTTTGGATTTTAGGGTGAATAATCACCATTCTAAATTAAATCAAGGACTCAAAATGAATTAATACTCCAATTGCCATAAGAATTAGGTTTAATACATCACCGTATTTGGATGTTAAGAAAAGAAAAAGAATCTAAAGAAGAAAGAAAAAAAAAAGAATCTAGAGAAAAAGACAAAAAAAAAAGAAAAGAATCAAAGAATAGAAAAAAGAATAGAAAAGAAAGAAAAGAAAAGAAAATTTGTTACTCTTGGCGTTTGGGTCGCGAAAAGAAAAGAGAGGTTTAAAGGTTTGTTTGTCTTATTAAAAGCTATTCAGTTAATGAAATCGGTTTGAAGTCTTATTTCCCTCTTCTGGTGTGGTAGTCTCTAAATCCCCAAGAAGTATGAAGGGAATTGTGGTTTGGTGATAATGATATGGTTGATAGAAGGTCGCATGAAGAACCCTATGTGGAAGTTAGGTGGTATTGAGTTGAGACACACCTCCTCAAGCATGCAATGTTTAAAACAAAGGCATGAGGATTCCATTACACACGGATGGCAGTGATGGTCCATGCTAAACCATGTTACCACCTTCACCCTTAGGGCAATTTTTTTTTCGCATTCGTCGAGTAGTTATCATAAGGGCAAGTCTTGGTATGACAGTAAAGTTATCATATTACAATCAGATCGCCAATCTCTTTACATTCATTAAAATGCCCTTTTTATTCATCAGAGTAATTATCATAATAGTACTATTAATCATTCTTTATGACACATCATAGGAATAGGGCGCATGATCGCATAAAGGAAATAGATGGTAGATGATATGGTACAACCAAAACCATGCCAAATCTCCCTAATGTTGATAACTGGAGTGGGACCCACATGCTTCCTATGTGTAACTTGAGAAGGGTCTTAACTGTATATAGCGTGCATTGGTGACTTGGTGTGGATGGGGATCCACATCCTCTCCCGCCTGAGATTTGGTAGGGGAGTTGGCGGCTCAGATGGATGGCCGACACCTGGCTCTTGGGTGAATCCGAGTCCTCCATCCTAGCGGACACCCTTGTCGGCTCAGTTTGTCGGCTCGGGTGTCGGCTCAGATGGAGGGTTCGGATTCACCCGAGAACTAGGTGTCGGCCATCCATCCGGGCCGCCAACTCTCCTGCCAAATCTCAGGCGGGAGAGGATTTCTATACTGTGGATGGCGGGGCAAATAAACAACTTTTTCTTCTGTCCATATATAATTGACAGACCAACTTTCTCTCCTCTATCTATTCATTCGTCATTTTTGGTAGTTGGATGGGATTCTAAAACACAGGAAATGATAGTTCATCTCTTGAAAAAAGAAATAATAATGACATCTTAATGGTGGATGAGTGAAGATAAAACTCTCCACACAATTGAATATGGTCAAAGTGATGGTGGTAAAAAAAAATTGCTTAAATCGAATGAGCAGTTTCTTTTACTCTTAGTTTTTTTGGTATCATTTTTATTTTTGTTTTTAATTTATCTATTAAAAATCAATATGAAAATCATTTTTGATCTAATAATAAAAATTTATTTGGTAACTATTAGGCATAAAGGATTGTAGAATGAAAAATATATTTGATATGACTATCTGAACTTTCTGAAGAATCATTTTTATAATCTTCTTTTTCCTCTGCAATTAGAAAAAAAACCCAACAGAGCTCCTATTGAATTGGATTGGGGTGTCCGATCTAATCACATTCCTTCACTCTCTGTCCTTTGTTGGATCTTCCGTGAGAAGTGGATATGTGTGTAGAAGTCTCTCTCTCTCTCTCTCTCTCTCTCTCTCCCTCCGGGGAAACCACTTGAAAGGTGAAATCTTTAGGGTTTTATAAGTTACTTGTACAGCAAAAGTTATTTTTGGTGAATTACTGTCATTGTCTTTGTAAGTACTCTGATATTCTTTGTTTTGTATCAACTTTGTTAGTGATATCTACCGCTTGGGCCAGCTTGGGACAGCTCATAGCACTAGCTGCCAATCTTATACTCTATTTTTGGGTAGTTTCTAAATTCTATATGGTTTTAAATTGTTTTTATTATCAACTCTGATCATATTGGTCTTTAGCTCACTTGTAGTTCTTGCAAAAAGAAAAAAGGGATACCGTAGTGATGGTCGGATGGAGACACCTTTTGGCTACTTTGATGCCTAAGTCAGTTTGAGGGACAAGCAATATGGGACAAGTAAAAAAAGTTATCCCTTTGAATGAAAGGAATTCGAGTAGCTAGCTTGCTCTGAGCTCGAATGCTAGAAAAATGACCGTGTGTTTACCTGGGCATGCTTCCTCTATTTATAGGTTGGGAGTGACTTGGATATGGGAGCTGGACTTGTCTCCTGTTGCGGTGGAATATCCTCCCTGGAGCGTGATTTACGTTTATTGATTTGACGATCAAGTGATCTTCTGCTGAGTCATGTGACAGTGGGATCTCCTTCTCAAGGTTCCGTTGACTTTCTCTTGGTGGATATCTGGGGGGGAGTTGATCTCTGTATTTATACGAAGGGACCCCACTCATACGTTACAGTACAGCTGGCATGTAACATGTGGATCTACATATCGAGGTCCGCTTGGAGAGATGCCGAGACTGCTACATTGAAGAATAGTCGGGGCCTCCATATTGATGAGGTGTCGAGGCTTCTATCCTTGTCGAGGCCCCGAGGCCCATAAGATCGCGAAGTTTCGAGGCCTTAAGGGCATGAGGCCCTGAGGCCTTCATGATACCGAGGCTCTGAGGCTCTTCAAGATACCGAGGCTTCGAGGCTCTTCACTATTCTCATTGGTGGTTCCGATTCCCCAAGAACTGCTTCTTCTTCAGCCTTCTAGGGTTGGCAATGTGTGCGGGGCCCTCCTTGCTCGGGTTTTAATATATAGGTGCCGAGGCCCGATTGAGGGAGGCGTGACCTCCCATATCAGTTTTCCTTTATTGAAATATCTTGTTAAGAAACTTCCTTATGATTTATCGTGGTTTCCATATTGTAAACCTCATTATCTCATTATAAATACAAGTTGTGAAGGAGGAAAGGGCACATCGATCGACTCTTTCCTTCAGAGTCGATATTTCTTTTCTCCCTCTCTTTTTTTCTCTTCTCTTTTCTTCTCACATGACTTTCAATATGTTACAAACTTGTTTCATTCTTCTTAGATTTCTCTATTCTTCCAGTTCTGATAGATAATTTCATTGCATCTATTCAAAGTTTGCTTAAATTTTCTCTTCTCTCCCCCCAAGTGGTGGACAAACTGACTTTCATTTCATAAACCCTCGTTCATTACGTACAGTCTCTTATGTCTTCCATTATTGAGTGGACAAGGAGAAGCAAATTAGAGTGTGAGCTTGGTTTTATCGGGCTTTTGAATCTTGAGGTTCACTGGGCTAAGTTGGTTTACATTTTTCTTCGTGTTACTTTAACACTGGCAACGAATATAGAATTCGTGGTATAGTTGGGGCAGTTTATCTTGCTTGGCTTTGGGGATAATTGAAGAAATCAGTCTTGACTCTTAACTGGGAATCCATGTCTGTATTCTGTTTTCCTATCTCGGAATTTGTTTCTGGCTACCACAGACCCATCACAAAGATAGCTTGGGTTATTGTAGAATTCACTGGAGCACTTGGTAGGAATTGCACAGGGATGAAGATATGACACCAACAGGACCAGGGAAGTATCCAGCATCCCATCCACCTAAGTTAATTCTTACCTTTCTATTTTTGAGCCGTTAGGAGGATGTTATGAATAAAATAATATGCTGATTTATCTCTACACTTGTTAACATTAGAGGTTTGGTGTTCCCTCAAAGTAATCAATTGCCTGATCTTTTCTTTTTTAGATGTTCAAAAGCAAGGGATTTTGATGCAAAATAAAATGTAAGTTAATAATCAAATATAAAATGATTTGGACTTAATTATTTAAACATGTGATATAATGAATTATTTTTTTAAACTATGTTTAAAATTTTCATTCTCTTTCCCCTTAATTCCCTTGCAACCAATTAAAATCTTACAGAAGAGAAAACTTTCTCTGCATTTCATTTCATGGGGTGCATTCCAGAGGATTACGAAATGCAACATTGGACTTTTAGTTGGAGGCTTTCTTAGCTGCTGCATGTGATTATCTGATGTCATTATCTCTTCATATGAAATATTTATTACCCTTGAAACAGAAACTACTACTAGATAACGAGTCAAAGACTGCGTGTAACCAGAAAGTAAAGATCACGCTAGGCTGTGGTTTGTTGACAGTCTTGGAATAGAAAGTTTGCATTTTGTCATCAGTCTCATGGCAATAGCATTTAACTGCGTGTAGTTTTCACAAAAAATTGATATTTTCAGGCACCACCAAATAATAAATGAATAGTAGAAATAATAGTAACATTAATTTACCCCCTCCAATCGAAGAAAAAAAAAAAAAAAAAACAGAAAAGGAAAGAAATGTGTTTCAATTAATACCCTTATGGTCTTCTCCTGAGGTTCAAAATATGCTAGGAAGGACCTTCGAAACATATTCCATGAGACTACATATTCTTGTAACAACCATGCCTCGGTGTTCTTCCACCAATGATATGATGATCCCTATAGTTGGTAAGTGATGCATAGCACCCTTTTGGCATTAATGCAGCCCAAATTCTCAAACGTTTTATCCATCTGCTTGATCCACTCTCATGAGCGAGCTATGTCATCAATTATTCCACAGAACCTCGGCAGTCTAATCCTTAGGAACTCCTCCACTGGGCTGTCTGATCTTAGGTGAGTAGGATCTATTCCTGTCGTAGAGGTGTTCACATTTCGATTCTTGGTATTACGAGATACAGGCCAGGCATACTTGGTTAGGAACCCATCTCGAAAAATCTTCCAAAAAATTTCAATGTACTTTAACTTCAATTCCTGTTCCATTGCTAACCACCACTGATATGGTGCTTCCTTTAACTGGTAAACTTCGCATTGTACCTATTGGGCTTCAAAACATTTTAAAAGTCCTAGCCTCTTTTCCTTACTCTGGATCCAATATATGGGCTGGTTCAGTTCTTCAGTCAACCCGGTAAACTCCATGGGTTTCAACTTTAGGAACCCGTGCCACGTACGTTGCACATACGCCTCTCCTTGGCCGCTTTCCTCTAAGGGAACCATAGGTGGTTGGTTACTGTTGGGACTCGAACCATTACTCGATCTGCTATGAGTTGGACTACCCCGGTTCATGGTACGGTATGGATTTGAATGGTCATAGGGTGCCATTTAAAATTTCTTAACTCAAATTTCCCTGTGACACGTTGTCATGGTTAGTAACATGTTTCTAATCACATAAGAAGGCTTAATGGTGGACATTACTACTTAAGATTTAACATCATTATGTTCCTTAACAGTGTTATGACCCAAATTGTTTCCTATATAATTTTTAATAATTATTTTAAACATGTTCGTGAGAAACCATTGAACTAAATCACATTAAACAGTATTATGGGATTATCCGGTCGACATGCTAGACTATACTATATCGACCGGCTTTCCGTCCGATAAATTCTAGAAAGGGTATTCAGAGAATTTCTTCTGCCATAGCTTGCTCACATTAAACTGGAATAACTAGACCTTCTTTCTCTCTCTTGAAATTCAGCTCCTTGATATCTATGTTCTTTCCTGCTCCTGCTACTTATCTTCTTCTTGTGTTAATCTTTGTTGGGCAAGGTGGGAAACAGCTTGCAATGTTGGAAGGGTGAGAGGAACAAGAAGAAGATCAAAGGATCTATTGTGTTGATGAAGAAGAATGTCTTGGACTTTAACGACTTACAAGCTTCCGTACTCGATCGGGTTAATGAGTTATTGGGAAAACGAATTTCACTGTAACTCATCAGTGCTGTTAATAGCAACCCAAGTCCGTTCTTCCTTCTTATCCTTTTTCCCCACCCCAACTGAAAAAGATTCTTCCTTTTTCTTTTTTCTTAAATCGTTTTATTTTAATTTTTGTTCCCACAATGAAATTCTTGAGATAGAAATTGCAAGAAAACTACTAATGAAGTTGAATTTTTATTTTTCTAATTGGGTATTGAAACGAAATTTCTCAGAGTAGTCCAGATTGATTCAAGGGGTACTCAAGCTTAAAAATAAAAAAAAATAAAAAAAAATTGATGTATTCTCATTAGAGAACAATAATGGTATTATTATCATTTATGTATTTTCTAACGGCTGACATCAACAACTAATGACTCTGTTAGTTGCTTTTGGATCTTTTTGATAAAAGTTTGTGTAATTTGAATGGTAGGTGATTTTTAAAAAAAACTTAGATAGTAGATGACTTGCCCAAATCTTTTTGGGTAGTAAGTGAAAATTTCCCTGAAAATAAACAACCTGCAAGTGACTATTTATTCTCCCTTTTTTTTTTGGTAACAAATGAAAAAAGAAAAAAACCAGATTTACACACCCTCTTTTTCCGCCCCTTCCTTTTTTTTTTTCGGGTAAGAAATCTGTACCAGTCAGGATCAGCATGTTCAATAAGCATAACTGTCAAGCTACATGCTAATGGATACAAAAAATGTAATGATTTTGTTCCAAGTAGAAGCCAAATGAGAAGCTTTTCACATTGCACAGGGCAACTCTACATACTAGGAGGACCATTACTAGAGATTTATCAATAGGACTCTTCAACTGTATCAGAAAAAAAAAGCTTGTAAACGATAAAGATTACCCAGAGAGCAGAATCACTTGCTTGACAGCAGCCAAAACAAACTGAGAAAGATGACTGTGAACAGAGGCAGGAAAACAAAAAGGAGATACGCTTGCACCAATACAAATACCATTTCATTAAGAAATTGCAGACCTGCTAACCCAAAGAGAGAGAGAGAGAGAGAGAGAGAGAGAGAATCATTCATATACCACCAAAACTTGAGAAAAACATAAAACTGTTCATTTGTTATACAGAAGGGAGAAAAAAATTCGATCCCAGCATTAATTCGTAACATCTCCACTCTTACTGTGATTTGCTTTTGGGTCTTCCGCTTTCATGACATCACGGCTCAAGGTTAGATGTTTGACCTGGAAAACCCTGGAGTACTAGAGCTTTGTCCTCTGAAGACTCTCTGTCTTTAATGTCAAGATCATGGGAATGGTGGCAGTTTACAAAGGGAAGGATACACTGGATGACAGAATACATGTGGTCATATTAGTAAAATTCAAGGGACCTAAAGCACTCACTTTTAGTAGTGGGACTGCATTCACCTTTTCTCTGTGCATCTTCTCACTCTCAAATTAATGAAAGCATGCAGTGTAGGAGAAAATCCCACATGCAGAACTCAGAAGAAATACAATGCTGACACAATCGTAAGCACAAGGATACTACCACAGTTGCTATTGTTGGCCCTGAGTTTTCAGTGATGTTAGCTCGCTTTCTTGCTCCAGGTTTCTAAGCCTTGTAGAAATTGGTAACCATCTACGAAATCTCTCCGGCCACCACCTGATCAAATGTGAAAACACAATTAATCCACATGAAAATTTGGTTGACCAAGAAATACCATCAACTGCTCAGATACCTTATCCCAACTACTTCGTAAGTTTTACTAAGACAGAGAAATAAAGGTAATTTATTCTCTCTATAAAAAAATATAAAATAAAATACAGGCAAAAGGTTATATGCACGGTCATGCATATAGCCATCAGATCACACTAAATGGGGAAGGGTAAAAGGGAAAAAAAACCTATAAAACAAACTGTTGATCCATTTCCCGCGCGTGCATATTCATCCCTTCCCCTAAAATAAACTATTCTTTATAACATACATGCAGTTTGAATTACAAAAAACAGATGTCAACAAATATGAGGAAATCTAAAGTAAAAAAAGGGGTAGGTAAAAACTATGGTCTGCTGATGGCATGGAAGCACAGGTGGTGGGCATGATGAGAGATTAATTAGACCAAAGTCAGCTGGACAGAGTATTTAAACATCTGATCTACCAGAATATGCAGTCCCACAGTCCCTGTAGCCTTTTGGCCAAGATAAATTCCACATCTCTAAAAGGGCCATAGTTGCCTTAAGTAAAGTTTCCCTACTCCACTAGCGGGTCCTCTTCAATTCTAAATGCAAAGAATGACTAATATTAAAAACATTGCAAAACAGCCCTCTGCAAAGTATCTTAATCTCTAAGATATGCCCAGAAGACCTGTGACTTACAGCTCCAGTCTCTCATGAATTGCTCGTCGCACAGAAGAGTTAAGACCATAGGCAATCGAGTTGAACAAACCCTGTACCACCAGCAACTGAGTCAACACTCACAATCAAGGAGAGAGAAAGAGGGGGGTTATGAATAAAAGAACAGAATACTTATGTAGATCAGTATAACCACAACAGACTGTTGTTACAATTCACAATCCAATTAATAAACACCTGCAGGAGGCAAATATAATAAAATAACAGTATATTTATATAGATCAGTATAATCACAACAAGCTGTAGATGCTAACATTAACAATCCATTTGCAAACACCTGCAGGTGGCACATATCATGTGTTCCACAGGGTTGAAGATGATAGAAGATAGATATAATCAGTTGATTTAGCTTGCAGTAAGGTGCTTTTGCCAGGAAACATGGGTCTAGAAGTCATTTTACAAGAAAAGGGTAGCCATTTTCAGTCGGCAGAATAAGTAGTGACTGGATGTACCATAAAGACAAATATTTCATTAGAAAATTAGATTCTTTAAAAGATGAAATTGAGTGTGGTACAAGTAAAGGAGACATGACTCTCAAATACATCATTACAAAGTACAAAACTCTATTAAATGAATCAACTGTCTTTGTGATCCTGAGAGAGAAAAGTGCAATGTTCCCATTATGATGGATAGAAACCAACCTTGAGGTGTAGGCATATTTCAACTCCATGCCCCACGAAAGCCAACTAAGTCAAGAATAGATGTTGAAAGACGAAGTTAATCTACGAAATTGGGTGGAACCTTGCCACAGTTTTCTGGATCAATAAAACCTAAGAAGTATGAAAAGAAACAGATCGAGAGTCCTCTTGCACAGAAAGTGGGATTCCAATAGTTGCATAACCGACTTGTTCCCAACATATTCAATTAAAAACTATTATAGGGTTATCTGATCTAGAAATATGGAGCAAACAAATTTCTCCACAGTGAGACAGCAAGCAAAGGCCCTGATTGGGCATCTTGTAGCAGATATATAGTTGGCACTTGGCACTTGGTAATCTATTCTCTCAGGAATACCATTCTCGACCGTCATATCAGAAACCATGTTAAAACTTCAGACGTGTAGGGGAATTGTTAACCAGGAAAAGATACAAAAACCAGACTGTTGTTCAAGAGACATACCATAAGTGCAGCCGTTCCAACATCAAGTACTGAAAGCCAAAATATCTTGTGGTTTGGTTCTATGAAATCATGAATACGGTTAATTGTGCCAAACGTCCATGCCCCTATAAGAATCAGCGGATAGTAACCCCACCGATTTAAAGCCTATATAGAGAAAGGCATCAATATGAGAAAAAAAAAATTAAAAAAGTTAGAATTTCCTACAAAAAAAATTCAGTTGAATTGACATACTAACTAGAATACCAACAAACATCAAAAAGACAGCTACCAAGGAAAAATGTACATCCAATGATAAGCAGGCTAATAGTTAAAGTATACCTCGAATTTCAATGCAATCTCAACAAAAGTTGCTGAACCAAGAAATCCTAGAGGGGGAAAAATCTTTCCTCTAAAATTTACAGATCAACAGGAGATCAAAATAAGTTTACTCTCCGTCATGAAATAAAGAAACAGTTGAATTAAGAAACACTGGTTTGTCTCTTTTCTACTTCAAGATATGCAGAAAGAAATTTTGCCTCCAAAGTCTTGACATAAGTCATGAACCCTGTTTTCTCTACAACATCGGGTTTCCCAGTGAATTAATTCAAACAAGTTAAGAATCCATCCAGGTGATAATTATCTTAAAGCATCATTGAGTTGTGATTTTTCTTGGGTTTATTTTAAGAGCTACCGTTTCCTTCACGGCCACATATATGAACCCTTTTTTACACAGGACTCAGACCTACCACATAACAGACTAGATGAGCCCAATTTGTGGACAGATAGAAACCTAGGTCCCTGCTGACTGTCAAGTTTCAGCCCAAACAGTTTTGCCAAAGAGGCAAAATAGGGCTTAAAAATCTAGAAAAATAGGAAAGTACATGCGCATGACTTACATGAAAATAGATGCCAATACAAGAGGGAATTTGATTGAATTTCCATCTGAAATTTGACATGTGGCCTATCTAGACCATACCCTATCTATCCAATGGTTTGAAATTGCCACATGGCAGAATTAGGGATCCCACGGAGAGAAGCCTCTTTACATTAGACCATGTAAAAGCAAAATTGTCGTATTCTAAAACTTGGTTTCCATTCAAAATAATATAATCTCTACACATTCCAAACCCAAGTTGGGATTGAAATTTTGATTTCACCAGGAATTTCGCCCCTGGTTGAGACCAAAATATTTTGTCAAAAAGTAAAATTCCGGTCAGAATTTGGTATCTTTCAGCTGGAAGTTTTGATTTCCGTTTCGGAGGTCAAATACTCAAATGGTCATATTTGGCCTGAAACTTTAGGGAAATCTTAATTAAGCATCTCTAAACATGTGTGAACCTTCAAGATTAAGAAAGACCACACCCAAAATGATAGTTTACCTTTGGACCCTAAGTTGCTAGTGTATACCGTTTGTATTGTATCATTATCATCACAAAAGCTTATTAGTGGAAAATTTGGCCGAATGATGCTTCAAATACACCTACATGTTGAAGTGGATGCATAGTGAACATTTAAACCTTTAAACATTGATTCAATAACAAATGAAGGATTTGGCCAAAAAAATTGAGACGTTATAGCAGTTTTGGAGCTTGTAACAAAATAAAAAATAAGAAAAGATGGAGAGAATCGATGTGTTCTGTTCCTCTCCTTGTAACTTGTTTTTATATAAATAGAAAACAACTATTAGCTAGGATCTAGGACTCTACAAGTCAGAATCCTAGTCACAAATTGAGGACAAAGTAAACTCAAAATAGGAAAAAGAAACTAATAAAACAAACTAATAAACTAATTAGGAGTCAATATACTAATAGGAGTCCAAGTCCTAGAAACTAATACTAATTACTTTGACTAAGTCAAAGCAGTGTAGGGTTACAATTTTGTTATGCTAACAACCCTCTCAAGTAAGAGCACGGGAGAATATGAAACCTTCATCTTGAAACAATGTAGCAGCAGAAGTAGCAGTTGTAGTAGTAAAAGCAGCAGCATTAGTAGTGGCAGCAATAGTAGAGCACAATATAGGTCATTGTGAACCAAGTAGTAGTAATAGCACAACATAGGTCACTGCGAACCAAGTAATAGTAGCAACAGCAATAGCAAGAGCAGCAATAGTGGTGGCTACACACCTAACGGAGAACCTTAAATGACTCCCAAAACGGCAACACAGGGAATTGCTCTAATACCAGATAACAAAATAGAAAAATAAGAGAAGATGGAGAAAATCGATGTGTTCTGCTCCTCTCCTTGTAGCTTGTATTCATAGAAAATAGAAAACAATTATTAAATTGAATCTAGGACTTTATAAGTCAAAGTCTTAGTCACAAATTAAGGAAAAAATAAACTCAAAATAAAAAAAGAAAACTAAAAAGCCTAATTAGGAAAAGGAAAATAATAAAGTAATCTAATAAACTAATTAGGAGTCCATATACTAAAAAGAGTCTAAGTTCTGAAAACTAGCACTAACTACTTTGACTTACTAACTACTTTTTGACTTAGTCAAAGTAGTGTACGGTTACAATTTTATTATACTAACATAACTATTGGGCAAAAAGGGAGAAATGTCAAAATTTCGGCACAACGAGTCAACATCAAAATAGTGTTAGAAATTTCAGCGAAATGACTGAAATCTCGGTCAAATTCTGATAAACTAGCTGAATCAACAAGCATTTAGTTTTCGCTGAAATATGTGAAATTTCGGTGAAATTTAATACAGTAGTTGGGATACCATTTAAATAGAAAGCAAACCGGTCTTCAAAGTCATCAAAAGAACTTATACCTTGTATGCCAAAATTCCCTACAAGATGCTCATTAAAAGTTTCCACTTCATGTTTCTTTAATATCTCTCCTTCACCAAGATTCTTTGGCCTTGACTCCTATTGCAGCTAATATAAAATAATTCTTGTAAAATAGAGAGAAAAAGAAGACAATGGAAGAAGGAGAAAGAGAAGAGGAGAAACTGCTATAACTCTTGGAAGTATCAATAATAATAAGAGACTCCCATCTCATTCAATATATATAAGCACTCAACCCTAAAAGGGTAGAAAAGTCGAAACAAAAGAAAGGAGTGGGAGGCACTAATCCCGATAGCCTTTTTCCCTCCTTACAATATATCATAACACTCTCCCTCAAGTTGCAGCATATATTCAATCTACCCAGCTTGTTACATATATAAGCAATCTGCTCGCTTCCTAAAGACTTGGTAAACACATCAGCAAGTTATTCTCCTGTACAAACATGGTATGGAGAAATAATCCCTTGCAAAAGCTTCTCACAAACAAATGACAGCCGATCTCAATGTGTTTTGTCTTTTCATGAAACACAAGATTTGAAGCAATATGAATGACAGCTTGATTATCACACCACAGCTGCATGGAAGACGTGTGTGGAAATCCAAGCTCAGCTAACAACTGTTTAACCCACATTAGCTCACACATGACATGTGTCATAGCACGATACTACTTTCCATTGGACCGAGCAATAACTGTCTGTTTCTTACACTTCTAGGACACAAGATATCTGTCAACAAAAATATAGTATCTAGTAGTAGACAATCTATCAACAGGAGAACCGACACAATCAGCATCCAAAAAAGCCTTAATACATCCATGTCCATGATTAGAGTACAGAAGACCATGACCAGGGGCCTTCTTGAGATATTGTAAAATACGAATAACAACATCCTAATGAGGTGTCCGAGGAGAGGACAAAAACTAACTCACAGCACTGGCCGGGAAGGCTACATTCGATCGAATCACAGTGAGATATTTAACTTGCTAACCAGTCAACTATACCTCTCAAGATCAGTCAGAATATCAACCTCATCAGCTGTAAGTTTGATGTTATGATTCATTGGGGGTATCCATAGGTTTGGACCCTAACATCTCTATCTCTGTGAGCAAATCTAGAACATATTTCCTCTGAGAAAGAGAAATACCTTTACGTAACGGAGCCACATCAACTCCAAAAAAAAATCTTCAAGCAACCCAGATCCTTGGTGTGAAAATGTTGATGTAAATGAGTCTTCAAACTGTTGATACTTGTATTGTTATCTCCTGTAATCATTATGTCATCAACATAGACAATGAGAAAAATCCTTTCCACTCCAGAAGATTGTCGATAAAACACCAAGTGATTATTCTCACACCAAGATAAGCCAAAACTGAGAATAGCCTCTGTGTAATGACCAAACTATGCCCGAGGATACTGCTTCAACCCATACAATGATTTCTTGAGCCTACACACCATACCAAACTCCCCCTGAGCAACAAAACTAGACAATTACTCCATACAAACCTCTTCATGAAGATCACCATGTAAGAAAGCATTCTTCACATCCAACTGGTGAAGCGGCCAACGATGAAATGCAGCAAGAGAGATCATAATGCGAACATAAGGTAGCTTGGCTACAAGAGAAAAGGTATCTAGATAATTAACACCATAGACCTGTGCATAGCCCTTGGCGACCAGTCGAGCCTTCAGAGAACCAGCAAGGTTGACCTTCACCACATACACCCATCGACAACCAATAGCAGACTTTCCCACAAGGAGGGGCACAAGATCCCACATATGATTCTCCTCTAAGGCCAACAATTCATCTTCCATAGTTATCCTCCAGCCAGGACTGGACAATGCATCTACAATAGACTTAAGAAAGGGGGGACTCTCAATAGTGGTCAAACAATAATGAAATGAAGAAGAAAAACCAGACAAAAACACAAAGTTTGAAAAGGTGATAACAATTGGTTCAGCCAACCGAGAGGCAAAAGAAACCCTAAAGAATATTGATCTCAACGCTCGGTTAAGCCAACCAAGCAGCACAAAAAACTAGAAACTGAATGCTCAATAACTGATCTCCTTCAAACAGAAAAACCAAACCAAAAAAGAGAACCACGAAATTGATTAAAACAATCGATCTGATCTCAAAGATAGAACCAGAAAATAGGGACAGAATATCAATCCAAACAACTGATCCAACTAGCAAGATCAGATTTCCAGACAAATTCGAACAAGAAAATTTCTCCAAGAAACCAACCAGAAAAATCAAACTTCTCCAAAACTGAACAGAAAAATAAAACCAGAAATTCAATTATTGCAATCGATATTCACCACACACCTATACTTCATATCGAACCTCTACAACGATCCGAATCAACCACCAAACACATATTACTATTACAAAAAATAGTTTGTCGGATCAACAACCAGTCTCCATTAATTTTCTATCCAAACAAGGGGTCAATATACCCCTTCTTCAAAGTAGATGCAAACTTTGAGATTGTGGTGGCAACAAGTAGATTCTAGGATGTATTCAAAGGTAGAGGGAACAAGGTTGATGAGACTTGTAGCAGTGTTTACGAACCTTGCTTTGATACCATGTAAAATAGAGAGAAAAACAAGACAATAGAAAGAAGAAGGAGAAAGAGAAGAGGGACTGCTGTCAACTCTTGGGAGTTTCAATAATAATAAGAGACTCCCATATCATTCAATATATATAAGCACTCAACCCTAAAAGTGTAGAAGAGTCCAAACAAAAGAAAGGAGGGGGAGAAGCGTTATCAGGATTAGCGCCTAGCCCGAGAGCCCTTTTCCCCCATTACAATATATCGTAACAGTTCCTATAGTTCTTCACACTCATTCTAGCAAATTTGTATTATCACACTTGGAGCCTTAACTCACCGTCATATTTAGTAAATTAAAAGAAAACAGGAAGGATCATGGTTCAAGTAATCAGTAACAGATCCATAGGGTCGGCCGATTCATACCGGTTTGAACCTGACTGATCACCAATCTGATCCTATTTTAATATTATTATTTACCGTATCGGCCACGTGTCAGCTTCCCATTAGATTCGGACACCGTCCGGATTGGATCAATTTAGACATAGCCTATACTGTGTCCGATACCTGGATTTAGAACCTTGGGAAGGATGGCATTTATTGATTTCCCATGACAATGAAGAGTCACAACCGAAGCTAGTTATTATTCCACACCCTATCAGGTACAAACCATATACACTCTTGATTACCTAATGAATACCATACAGTTTAAGGTTTGGGAAAATATCCACTAACAGTTCCCTTGAAGGCCAAGTCCTCCTTCTAACCATACCAAAACCAAGTCCACCCTCTTTCAATGTATTTGGATCACCATTCAGTGAAAGAATTCCAATTCTATCTCAATGTCAATATAAGTCATAGATCTGTTAGGGCATTTTAGGACCGGAGATAAGTAAAAAGATGCCCAGAAGGATGGGGCAGAGCATGAACAAGATCTCAAGCAACAAGAAATGTGAACATATTGCTGGGAAGGAAAAGTTTACTGAGATAAAATTTTGATGATAAATCCAATGGTCTAAAAGTAAGAAACGAACCAAAGTTAAGTCATCGGAGGATAACTAGAAGAGCATTCCAAAATAATGAAAGATTGAAAAAAGAAAAGGGGAACAAAAAAAAAGGTTGGAAAACATTTACATTGTCTACATCATAGAGGAAAATCATTTTAACTACCCTATGCACAAAAAGTAACACCAGCATAGAACAGTTGTCAACACAGTACCTTCATATCTGCCCTTACTTCTGACTGATGTGATCTTTCTGACATACCCACCGCCATCTGAAAGTTTCAAGACCACTGTGTAAGCATAAATTGGGATGAACAAGTATGAAAAATGCATCACAACACTAAACAATTCTAGCTTATCCAACTTTCTCAGTCGACATTAGATTTTTTGTTAAATTCAGGGTAGGAATTACATACACGGGTTGCATTATTTAGCATACGTATCACTTGAAAGTATGTAAATCCATTGAATAAAATTGCACCCCAAAGTGGAGCATAAAACGTTATGAAGTGAACCACCTGCAGCAATAAATACAACAGAATCAGGTTCAAGTGACAAAAAATGACAGAAAATGATGTTGAATGAAGTTCAATGAAGGTGAACTGCTTAAAAACTAAAAATAAATGAGCGATATATTCCTTCACGGCCGTGGAGAGGGGCTTCTCTTCATGGTCACCTTTCTTTTTGCCATGTAGAATGATCAGATGGATCCCAAATCTCGTGGATCGGTAGACCCTTAGCTCCCTTGCTCACTTATCAAGTTTCAGCCCAAATGTAGTTGCCAACTGGCAAATTAGAGTTTTAAAATTTTAGTACCATGGGAGAGTGCACAGTGGTCGGAACACCCTAGGTGTGCATGGACATGCCAATACATGGGGTATATGGTTGAACTTGAGTCTTAACATTTGACTGGTAGCCTATCCAAATGTTCCCTAGTCTATCCAACAAGAGGCATTGCCATGTCATCCTGCCACATGGCAGAGTTAGGGGTCCCATTGAGATAAGCCTCTCTACATGGGACCATGTAAAGGCACAATTGCCAAAATCAAATATCTACTATCTCATAAACAAGATCATGAAATTAAACTTGAGATTAAATGTATAATAAACCTAAGATTTTGCAATATTTACTTTGCATCTGATGTCTCTTCTGTCTTCTGTGCTAAATATATAGTCATTATCTAGGCTCATGGATGAGGAATCGTGAAGCTCATTAAAAATAAAATCGGGTCATACTTTGTCTGAGTAGATTTTGGGCTTCACGGCAGCATTGCAGATGGCTTCCTAATATTAATATCACCCTTTCTCCCAGTCACATTTTCACCACATGAAACAAAATAAACTTTAAGTCTTCCACTAGGAAATTTAATCCTGGTAATATTCCATTTGGAGAATCAAACTATGTTTCATACTTCCATGAATAATGGCAAGAAATTCTGAAGGCCATATATCTACATTGACATAATTGTGAGCTTACAAGGACAAAAACTTTTACATCTCCTACTTCCTAAATAATTGAACAAGGCAATAAATTTATCCAGGAAACAAATTAACCACGCATTGATCAAGCATGTTTGCAGCTACAACCAAATCGTTACATGCCTTTCCAGCGCGTCCTGTTTCTGTCCAACACCAGACACCTAAGCGTTCAGGGTCATTGCCTATAGAGCGGATGACAGTCATAACCAGTGACGTTCCTGCAGCAAGGGATAAAAAAAATAAAAGTATGATTTTTTTTGGATGAATAAATAATATATCAACAGCACCCGAATAAGGGAGAACAAACCTAGGTATCCTAAGGATAAAGCCAGGCTCCTTACAAATAAACGCTAAGGCCCAAAACAAAGCCAAAAAAGAAAATTACAGGCCACATCAATCAGTGGCCAGATTCCAGGAAGACAAAATGAACCTATTTCTATCCGTAACTGGAGAGGAGGAAGATAAGGGTCTTAGGATTCCACGCACATCAAAGTAATAGCATCCCAAATCCGGGCAAATGATCTAGCTTTAACTGCCCATTTTCTAAGGTTCCTCTCAAACCAAATATGGTACCCCGTCACCACAAAAGCAAGCTTGACAAGAGATGCAATAAATAATTCATAAAATAATAATGCCACCAACTTTCATTTCTATTTCTGAATACCCCTTTTAGATATCTAGTTGACTTAGCTTGGATTCATGGCACCTACATCACTTGAAAACTGAAAAATAAACTACATAAAGATGCCAACTTAGAAAAGGTTTAACTACTTATCCTCTTTATATAAAAAAAAAATTGGAGTATTGTATGGAGACTAACCCTAAGAGGCTAAGACAACTTCAAATTAAGGAAAATCAATTAGACACAACCAAACAACTAAACAAATCCCCAAAACCCAAAAACTAATCATATAACACAGTTCCACAATAAAAAAAAAATATGACACTATAATAGGCCATAGAAAATGGTCAAGCACCAATCGCCTTTGGTTGAAAGGGGAAGAGAGGGTGTGGGGGGGGGGGAGAGAGAGAGGGGGGGGGGGAAGGAGAGAGCAGCTCTGGTTTTCAACACCATACTATCAGAATCAAGCTTCCAACTCTCAGTCTCATAAGATCCTATAAATATTTATGTAAAGATGATGAAAGCAACTACACTCTAGTAATTCTTCATCTTCTTGAGATTCAAGAAAATGAAGAAAATAAAAGAATAGTAGTAAATAAAAACAATGAATTAATTCCTAAAGGGGGAGGCAATTGAAAGAAGAAGAGAATAATTAAGTTGATGTAATGGTGTGAACAACAAGTTGTCCACACTGCCTATGCTTGACTTTGAATGGCCCACCATTGACCAATCAAAGCAGTTCAACCGGCTATCTTGAAGGGAAGTAAGCTTCAGACAAACATTAAGGCTCTGCCTGTTTCCAGGTAAAAACCAAATAAAAGGAAAATTTTCAGACAAGTTACATGGTCTTTACCCAAAAACAAATGGAGCCTAAATGGAAAATAAATCACAAGTTAATGTAATCATACCCCAGACATACAAGTGAAACATGGGCTCCAAATCTTCAACATCTGTTTTATGTCTAACAACAGTACGGTGAAGAGTGAAAGCTATCGTTGTAGTCCACAAGAAAGATGCAACACAAAAGAAATGTGTGCTATAGCCTTGAGCAAAGCAAAAGAATCCCTTCGATGGGTCCCTGCATAAAAAATGGAAACCATGAGCTTTACATGTGTAAGCAGAAACTACACGCATTTTGACAGATTGCTGAAGGATGAAATTTTTCAATCAAATATAGTGTTAAGGACACAACATGACTTGATGCAAGGAAGCATACCCAACTAAGCTGAAAAAACTGCAAAGCATATCCTGTCAAAGAGAACATGTTGTTAGGAGCAAAAACAAAAGCTAAGAAGAAAGAACACCCATATTGAAGATATCAGATCAATGAGCCGATAGCATTCAACAGGAATGACAAGAACATAAATGAGAATTCAGGCCAGCTCATGAACTCATAAAATGGAGGGAGCTCAGCAATTTAAAGAACATTGATATGATAACAGAAAAATTACTAGCCGTGCAAGTACAGAATATAAAACTGTCAGTTTAACTGAAATTTTAGCCCCGAAGAATTTGGGAAGAAAAAAAAGGCCCATTGGCAAATGATTAAAATGGAAAGTATGATTGAAAGTTAGTCTTCAAGGAGCTCAGGAAATATATTTACATACAATGAGGAAAATTGATATCCTGCATTATTTTTCTTTCATAATGTATTAAAGTATGTATGCAAATAAATTTAACACCATGTAGCAACAATAATCACCTTCCACATTTTTTTTTCCCCACCCTAACGGTCTACAATCTGTTAGTTAAGGAATCAAATTGAATTGGCAAGCTTTGGCTGACCTAAACCATGCTTTATTCCCCAACCCAACTTGAACAATTGACAGGTGGGGGAAGAGAAACTCAGAGAGGGATAACAAAATATACGAGAGGAAAATCATCATTGTACAAAGGAAGGATGATCCATTCGCTAAATCTAAAGCTTACCATCCCAATTCTCCAACTAATTTGGTCATCATGTGGAAAGGGACTGAAAATAAACATAAATAGAAAATTAACTAATAATTTATCACAATAATGACAAATCATTTATGAGAATAAATGTTTATGAACATTTATCACAAAAATGTTTATGAACTATTTATGACAAATCATTTATGAGAATAAAATCACAAGTCATAAATAATAACCGTTTGGTACCACTAGACATAAAGAAGTAATAATAGATTATCACAATAATGATAAATACCTTCAAACTTATTTGTAGATTTTAGATTATATTAATTTATTATAAATATAAAGAAATACCATAAATCATACCAAACAACTACAAATGTCATCATGTATTATATAATTAATCCTACAATACATACCAAAGAGAGCCTAAGGCATAAAATTACTCCTTGCACCAAGCCAGTATATGAGTGCGTACATTTTATTTATTTTTCCTGCCATGTTTGTATTATCCTCAACCACTATAAGTGAAAAACTAAGAAACCCTAACTTCAAACCACTCCACCATTTCTTATGTCTCATTTCACAACACTGAAGAACTCAAGGTTGAAAGTGTAACATCTCCAACTAGAATAGAGACGACAATCAATTTTCATCAATTTGGAAATTTTTACTGGAACAGAAATCAAGCAGTGTCCATTGTTAGATTTGGATGCAACTGACATCCGTATCAATGGAATTTGTATAAATGCCACTGAAATTCCTATCCAACATAAAGAACTTGATAGCACCTACATTGGCACGTTGGAAGCACTACCAATCGATTTAATAGAAAAAAAAAATTTTGTTTCCAAATTCTCAATTAGAGATTAAGAAGATAATAGTTTTTTAAGTTCCAAATTTTTCATGCATGAACATGGCCACTATTGAAACTTTTCATGGTACATAGCACAACTGTAGCGCAAGAATATGCATTTGAGAGAAAGAAAAAGTTAAACAACAAGAAATTACAACCAAAACATAGATCTAATAGTAAATACTGAAGAACGAAACTTATTACTTTCTTCGTAAACCTAATTACACCACAAAAAAAAAAAAAAAAAAAAAAAAAAGGTAACTTTCTAAACTTCAACTCTCATATCAAATTAACCAAGGCAAGATCATATTCCAAGTGAGATCCGTCCGGAAATAATGGATTCGAAACCAGTAACTTCATTGTTTTACACATAATCTCGAAAGCAATTGAAAGAGGGTTTCGGGAAAGGGTTGACTTACAGAGAAGGCAAGAAAGAAGACGAGCTTGAAAGAGAATTTGCGAAGTTCCTTGAACATAAGGTAGCACAGAACGATGAAAGCCGAGCCAACGAGGGAGAAAGTTGACGCCCCAGCATTCACAGCCGTCAGAATCCGGCGATCGTGTGCAGTCAGAATGAGCATCTGCGATGTTGGCATCTCAGAATCTGACTGTGCGTACCGACAAACTGACAGAGAAGAGCACCGAGTAGAAGCAAAACAAGTCGTAGGCTCTAAGGAAGGAGAAGCAGTGTCGATTGTCGACTATCGACTATCGACAATCGACTATCGACTATCGACTATCGGTCCCCCCCCCAAAAAAAAAAAAAAAAAGTGAAATTACTATTTTACCCAAAAGTGGATTTCGATGTGTAAATCACTCAAGCCCTCTTTCTTTTTCCACTTTGTTGGGAACAGGAAATACAAGCTCATGTAATTCCTATAGAATCCGGCAACGTGTGGCTTTTTTCCTAAATTGGACAAAATTACTTAATTAGCCTTTTTGGTTTTAATTTACAATTTCACTCTTTCTATGTTTATTATAACAAAAAAGGAAATATATACAAAGAATGAGTTTGAATTTATTAATACACCTACACCACTCTTTCACCCTCATCATCTATCTTTTTTTAACATTTATGTCCCCCTGATTTCCCGTCTCCTTTTGAGTTCAGCTCATCTACGTATATATGTACTCTCTATGGAGTCCCATCATCCTCGTGTAGTATGAGACCCACCTCTACAGTACATGGAGGGTGAACTATTCCCTTTTTTTTGAATTTGACAAGATCGATCCGTTTCCCTTTTTCGCCCTATCAAGTCATTCTCTCTCTCCTCTTGGGTCACTTCACTTCCTCGGTCAAAAGCAATGAAGTTTTTCCAATGTGAATAAGAGAGTATTAAAGGACTAAACCTATGGTATCATTTAGACGATTCTTCTTTCTTCATCTTGCTCTTTCTCATGAAATGGAATGTTGATCTTATGGGATTAACACGTACTTCTAGCTTTATCTTGGTTGTTCCAACAATATAGTGGTCCACCATCGTGACAATCCCTCTCTAACCTTCTTTTCCAACCATGTACAATCCATTTCCTTCTCCCTCTTTTATCGGTAACCATCCCTCTTTCTTCTCCGATTGAAACTATCTTGACCATTTTTTTTCTCTTTCAGATAGTTAGGCCCCCAAGGGGGAGTTGAACTCATGACCTCTTTGAATTGTTGGTCTTTAGACTCTTTACCAATTGAGCTACCCCTTGATAACCCCCCAAGGGAAGTTGCATTCTGATCTCTTTGAGGTGTTGGTCTTTTACCAACTGATCTATCCCTTGATAGTTAGGCTCCAAAGTTTTGAGAGTGCTCGAATTGGATTTATAATTTTGGTTTTGAGAGTCTGCAACCATGATTAACACCCCAAGGTCACCACCGTGGATCCACATCGTCTCCTCCCTGAGATTCGGGAGGAGGGGCGGCGACCCCACTGGATGGTCGCACGTGGAGGTTGAATGAATCCGACCCCTCCGTTCGAGCCGACAAGCCGAGCCGACCAGGGAGTGTCGGTTCTAACGGAGGAGTTGGATTCATCCGACCTTCACATGGCGACCATCCAGTGAGATCGCCACCCCTCCTCCCAAATCTCAGGGAGGAGACGATTTGAATCCCACCACTGTCTTCTCCACTGGGATACAAGAAACATGCCAATGCAGATTTTGGATGCTAGTTGGCCTTTGGTGGTGACGAAGACGAAGGTGCAGGTGCAGGTGCAAGCCACGCGATTGCCAATGCCAAGGGTTAGAATCGAAAAACCTAAAGAAATCAATATATTATAAATTTACTATATTTACCCTTTCCATCCAAGTGAGTGAAAGAAAGGTCATGGTGATGGGCAATAAAGTAAGACTACAAATTATGTTTGTAAATTGCATGGTTACAAACAGCTGGACCCACTTATTTTACTTTTTGACCATCCAACCTCATTAGTCATATTCACTCATGAAAGGGCCCGTCCTCGTGACACCGGCTTGTGTCAAAAGACCTTTGACATCGATTCCTTCTGTGGTACATTGGGCCTCGTAAAAAAGAGGTATTATAGAAATTTCATAAATAGAGATACCTTTTTAATATTTATATATTTTTTTTTCAGAAAAAAACTGTCTGCAACTGAGTTAAATTCCCTCTGAAAAGCATAAAAAAGAAAAAAAGAAAATTCCATTCTGAATATAAACAAAAGAACAAACAGAGAAATAGGACTGCAATGAAAACTGGCCGCCCCAAAAGAGGAGGCTGAGACAAACGTTACTTAAGGGTGATGATGATGATATATACCCCCAGTTTGTTCAAGTTGTTTATATTTTCCTCGAAAATGAATTTGTTTTTGTTTGGGAAAAACACTCTAACAAGATCGTACTCATTCTGAAGGCTCTTTGACATGGAAAAGTATTAGGTCAATCCTACCCATGTGGGGGGATTGAGGGATTCATGCTCCAATTAACATCTGAGAACACCCATGGATACCCAACCCTGGATAACTACTTCATTCCTCCCTCCAATCAATCGGATTGTCCTTATCAAATGGTAGCAGACCTACTTAATTACCAATACAGAATGGAATTTTCTTCTTCTCCTTTCTATTTTCCCCAATGCCTGACTGTTTATTTGTCCCTTCCACAAGAGCAGGGATCCTTTCCCACTAAATCTGCTTATCATCATTATGTCCAGAGCCATTTAACATTGTCACGGTCTACGAATAGTCTGAATCGCATAACATGGAAAGAAATCTGGTCATGGGGTGGCTTCAAGACCCAAAGAATTCAGTTTGGCCTTGGGAGTTTTTGCTTCTTTATTACACACTTCCAGCTCCAGAGCTTCAATCTCTTCTATCTAAAACATATTTTATTTTCATAAAAAAAAATTGTTTTGGTTTTTGTTTTGTTTTTTTCCCTTATTTTTTTTATTTTTATTTTTTTAAACCCCATACTATCAATGGATGCACATCGTCTCCTCCCAGTGATTCTGGGAGGACGCGGCAACCTATCTTGGATGGCTGCCACATGACTCTCGGTTGAATCTGAGACCCACGTCTCAGCCGACAACCCCTCTCGGCTTGACTTGTCGACTGGGTGTCGACTCAGACGTGGGGGGTCTCGGATTTACTGAGAACCACATGACGACCATCCAGGGCAGGTTACCACTATCCTCCCAGAACCACTGGGAATACAGGATGCGGATCCTAGTATCAATATTGCTTAAATAATTGAATGTCAAATGAAACTAAGCACGGTCATTTTTTAGTTTCAACATTTCCAACCAGCTTCGGCAAAACAAAAAATCATCTCATGTCCAGTTCATCCAGCTATGATTCAACAGCAACCGTGATTCAACGGCTGAACTTCACCAGGCACACATACTATCACGGCTGGACGTCACCAAACACACAAACCAATACTATACCAATGTATTGATATGTGTACCAAATAAACTCCAGCCATTGCATCACGGATTGATGCCGTCCAATGATTGAAGATTATATGAGCCCCTTCAGCAACAAATTGCAAACAGTCCTCACTCCGAGCTCCTGAAGCACACTGTCTACTGATGAGTCAATAACGGAAATTTAAGTTCAATTAGCAGCCAGAATGCATACTGGTATGGTCATTTATGCTCAACTTTCATTTTTCCGATTGGTATTCACTGCAAGTTCGGAATCCAACCAAAAAAACATATTTACGAAGACAATTGCAACCTATCGTGATGTATCCCATTAAAGAACTTTGAATATGTACATAATACATATCCCACCAAACCCACTGTGAAACGTCGGTCAGGTCCAAAATCATAATTACCGACGTCAGAAACATCAACAGATAGAAGAGTAATCAGTATACACGTAAATAATCCAGGGTTTCCTACTTCAAGCAGCCGAATTGCTTAGCATTCTCAGATTATCAACAAAGATATATTAAGGAGACAGATGTTTGTAGATTGGATGTTTATCTACTTCAAGCAATTAAATCAACTGCAAGAGATGACAATTCCCATCGCACCATTTCCAAATCTAGTGGCCATACTTTTGAAACTCCCACTCACTATTATCTGCAAATGTAAGACCATATCCAATGTATAGATTCATTAACATAAATCATCGACATTAGAGACAACATGTAAAGGAGGAAAGGCAACACATACCTAATGGACAAACTTGACGGGTCTTGAGCCATCGGCTGATACAGTGGAAGTGAAACGCATGGTTGCACACACCTACGGAATGAACCTTGTTTTATAATTGGGTACAATAAACAAAGACAGGTACACAGTACAACAATCATCATCCCTGTCTTCCATCCTCAAATTGTTTTAAGAATTTTTTTTTTCCTCCCAAAATCCACCACAAGTCAAAGCAAAGATCAAGCCATCTAGTTCATTTTGACTGGGGAAAATAAAGGAAAAAGATACAAGGATAGGTATAAAGCATACGATCAATCTAGAACAAACAGTGGACAAAGTATAAACTCAATTAAAGAGCTATCTTACTAATCGAAACAACAACAGAAGAGTACAGATCAAGTGGTTTGTATCCCCCCCCTCTCTTTCTTTTTCTTTTTTTTCCCTTGCTTAATTCTCTTTTAAGCTGCTTTCTCAACTCCTGGAGGCTGGAAAGCTCTTTGGACCTTAAATCTCATCATTATTCTATATACCTTTCATCCCCGTTGTCAATTCCTTCAGATTTTTGTTCGCTCTTGGGGAAGAACTTTCTAATACATGCAGGCAGTTTTGTTGAAAACTACACAAAGCGCTTATAATTCGTTATATCTTTCAAACAATTATGGTCAGAAGACTAATCAGGTAGCCTAGAAATCAGATAGCAAAAAATCAGTGCCAATCAAAAACAAGGAAGCTCCAGAAGATAAACAAGACAATCGGGAGCAAATCCTATGCATTATGTAGTCTCCCTAGGATTCTTCCATATTTCAGAATCAGAACATCAAAATCTTGTCAGATTTACGGAGTTGTTCCCTATCCTAATAGACCACCAAAACATTATCAAAATCTTAACAGGATGAAAGGAGTCTCTTTATTTTATTCGGAGTCTTTCCTTATTGCGTTCTATTTCTGACAGGAATCTTTATTTTTTGTTTTCTTTATATATTGATGTAATCGACGAGTTTTAGCAGATTAATGGACTGGAATATAATATTGGCGTTGAAGTTTCAAAGGTTGTTGAGCTACCCCCTCCTATGTGACCTGTGGTGCAGGTCAATGCTCTCTCCCTCTTCTCTCACACACTGGTTCTACCTCTTTCTCCCTAAATCGGGTAAAAAAAATTCATTGTTTTCTCACGATTACCAATGCAGACGGCATTAGGCATAAAAAATAAATATGAAAACAACCCAAAAGGGAACGGGAGAAAAAGGGACAAGATGGGAACAAAATAGGTAACGTTGACAATAGGGTAATTTTAGGGAATCAAAACGAAGAAAGACAAAAATAGAGAAAAGGGGAAGGGAAGGGCTGGGAAAGGAGATATTGAGAGAACCGCTAAGAGGGAAGGGAAAGAAAGCGAGAGAGAGGAGAGAAAGAAGCTGTTGAAACAGAAAGGGGGAAAGGGAGTTCCGTACCTGAGAGAAGGAAGAGAGAAACCGAGAGCAAGTAGAATATTTTTTCTTCAATAATAATCATCTTTATGCATTAATAAAAATGCCTTTAAATAGGCTTACAATCCTAATAAGAAAATAACTCTAAAAACCAATAATAAAAAAAACTGCTGATTATTTAGCCAACACAATTTAATCCCAAAACAGAATCATGAAAAGATAAATAACAAACTAAATCAATATCTAGCCATGTACCCCGTCTAACGGGTGGGGTCCACATCACTAATATAAAATAAAACCAATCATGCAACAAACTAATAGATAACCATGTCTACAATTAAATAAATGAAATAAAGAAATAGAAAATAGCCCACGCTTAATTAAACTGATTTAAATTTCTCAAAAATAAAAAATACATATATCCCAATAAAATTCCCTAGAGATTCCAATCCAATGGATCCCAGCCTGCATTAACTCTCGCCCGCTAAAAAAAATTCGAGGACGAATTTTGTAGAGACGAAGAAACAATCACATAGGAGACACATCTCTAGCTAGTCCGTAACAAAAATCTGGTAACGAACAAGTGGTAGGGATATAGTCTGCAAGTCGAGGAGTCCGTCCTTCTAAGAATGACAATGGAATCATATTTTGTGATCGCATCATCATGAACGAAATCACCAAAGAAATCCTTTTCAATTGTTGGTTGCAGAATGTCATCTTGAACTATGCTCTCAAACTGTACCACACTCACAACCTCGCTCTTGAAATCATCTACCATAGTAACATCAATAGGGAATTCTGCCTTGTCATCAAGAGTTGTTGAAAACGCTTCATTGTGTACATTGGCTTCATACACTGATGCTTCCGTTTCAGGTGGAGGCATTAGGTCCTTTTTTGATACAGCATTAAATTCTTTTGCTATGAGCGATTCTGGAATACCCAAACGTCACTCTAACCGAACCAGACACCTATCGGGGTTTTAGGCTCTTTGGGTAATCGGGTAAATACTGGTGTTGTACCTTTCTCGAGAAACTCTACTGGCAACCAACTTTACCTGATTAGCATTTATGGCTTCTTGGCATTGTGGAAACATTCTTGCCAATTGCTTAGTTGTTAGAGGGTTGTAAGAGAGGTTCGACATGTTTTTATAATTTCTGCAGACACTCTAGCCTAAGCTCTGATACCAATTAATGCGGACGGCATTGGGCACGGAAGGGATATCCAAAACAACCCAAAAGAGTACGGGAGAAAAAGCGATGGGAACAAAATAGGAAACGTTGACAATGGGGAAAATTTAGGGAATCAAAATGAAGAAAGACAAAAATAGGGAAAAGGGGAAGGGAAGGGTTGGGAAATGAGATATTGAGGGAACCACTAAGAGGGAAGGGAAAGAAACCGAGAGAGAGGGGAGAAAGAAGTTGTCAAAACAGTAAGGGGGAAAGGGAGTACCGTAACTGAGAGAAGGAAAAGAGAAGCCGAGAGCAGGTAGAATTTTTTTCTTCAATAATAATCATCTCTTTTTCATTAATAAAATTGCCTTTAAATAGGCTTATAATCCTAATTGAAAAATAACTCTAAAAACCAATAATAAAAAAATGCTTATTATTGAGGCAACACAATTTAATCCCAAAACAGACTCATGAAAAGATAAATAACAAACTAAATCAATATCCAATCATGTAACACGTCGGGGTGGGGTCCACACCACTAATATGAAATAAAACCAATCACACAACAAACTAATAAATAACCACATTTAAAATTAAATAAAAGAAATAAAGAAATAGAAAATAGCCCACGGCTAATTAAACCGATTTAAATTTCCCAAAAGAAAAAAAATCAGCTACCCCCCATAATAATTTTGAAACATCACCTACCACCCACACCTTTCAAAAAACATCAATTACACCCAAATAACTGATGGAGGTGACGAAAATCAACGTTAGACAGTTTTACCTTTTATGTTATTAATTTGAAAATTTTAAAAGCTAGTAAAATTACTAATATAACCCTTCTCTTCTTTTTCTTCTTTTTGTCTCTTTCTTCTTCTTTCCTCTTCTGCTCTTCTTCCTTTCCTGGTTTCAATCTTTCTTCGACAAACCCCTAAAGCAAGAGAAATCATCTCAGAACTACTTTATGGTTCAAGGTCCCCCTGATTTCGACTCTTCCATTGTCCATATTCCTATATCCGCCATTCTTCTCCTTAGGCTTTATAAAAGGCAAAGGCGGCAAAGTTAATCCGAACGATTTCTTCTTTTGGGAAGGTGACAGACAGTTCTTGCGATGGGAACGATTTTGATCAATCGTCACAAGGTTTTCTAGGCTTGTGATTGTGATTTTCTGTTTGATTAGTCGTCACCGCCATTCACGATGGTAAACGATTTTGATCAGTCGTCACCGTCATTCAAAAATATACAACAACAATTTCTAAGGCAGTTCCTCCACCAAACGATTTATTCCATCTGCTTGTGGTCAAATCAGCCGATGATTCTGAGGCTCTTGGTTGGAGAGGAGGTTTATAGTTTTCTTCGTTGGGGAAGAGAGAAATGGCTAGTAAGAGGAAGGAAAAAGGAATTGAGAGTTGGCCTTCAAATTTGTTTTCCCAGCTCTCATGCTAGAGGACTCCATTTCTATTATCAATTTTGTCATCAGCGGTTCTTGATTCTGGGAGATTGAAGTTGCGATAATAGGGAGGAGAGGAACAGTCGCTCAGAGAAGGGAAGGAACAAAAGGGTCTACAAATCAATTTCTTCTCCGTTCACTTCGCCGGCATGGTCAACTGATAATTTCTGCACAAATCATTTTTGATATCCGTTCACTTCGTCGACGTATTAACATTTTCTTTACAACGATTCAAGTGTTTTTATTTTGTTGTTTGCACAGGCACAGACTATCATAGATTGACATCAACGGTGGTAAAAAGGTAACGATTCAGATATCTCCTTCAATAGATTGACAGTCGTCTCCTTCGCTCTACTATGTGAGATGCAGAGGCAGCAATGGTGTGCGCAAGGTAGAGAGAGAGAGAGAGAGGAAGGGGTGGTGCAGGAGGGTGGAGAGAGGCTATGATGGGGGGGAGAGAGAGAGAGAGAGAGAGACTGGTATCGTCATCGTCGGCGAACACAATCGAAGAAAGGTTTTCTCTTCTTTCTTCCGTTGAAGTCGGGACTCGGGCTTACCATTTGGGGGTGTAGGGTCAATTAACTGAAGGAGGGTGAAAATGTCTTTAAATTATTTTTAGGGTATTATTGTCCAATTCAAATTCGCTTATGGATGACATCAGCAACTAACGGGATTTGTTAAACGGAATAGATCTATTTGATTAACGGTGATAAAGTTTGGGTGGTAGTTGATGTTTTTTGAAAAGTGTGGGTGGTAGGTGATGTTTCGAAACTATTATGGGGGGTTATTGATTTTTATTCTTTCCCAAAAAATTAAAAAAATACATAAATTCCAATAAAATTCCCTAGAGATTCCTATCCAACGGATCCCAGTTTGCATCAATTACTCTCTCCCTCACTATTTCTTTTGCTTCATTACTCCCCTCATTATTTGACTCATTAGAGGGCGTACCCAATGCACGAGGCTACCTCCATGGGAAGGGTCTGACGTACGCAACCTAACCCAAGCTTTGTGGAGAGGCTGTTTCTGGATTCAAACCCATGTCTACTAGGTCAAAATGGAGCAACCTTACCATCGCCAAGGACCACCCTGTATTCTTTGCCTCATTATTACTCTTTTTTTTTTTTCATCCCCATGGTAGGAAGTTTTTTCCTTTTTTCTTCTAAACTTTGGATCATTTTTTTTTTTGGGGCAAATCTTATCTCTTCCCTCTCACGTTGTCATCTCTCTCCTATTTTCCCCTCTTACCTATTTTCAATAGCATCAATCCATCCATCGCAATCTTAATTCTAGTTGGATATTTCTTTTAGTAAATCTGAAATTTCAGTTACTAAACCCATTATTTTCCTCATTAAGTTTGAGCCATTAGATCTAGATTCAGATCTGGTCATATTATCCATCAAATTAGTATCGTCTTTTATCAATACTGTACTTGAACGGTTGAGCCCATCACTTGCGGACACATCCCTTTGATCTACATTTGGTTGTGATGATGCTCTAGGAAATTTTATTGGGATATAAGTATATTTTATTTTTGGAAAATTTAAATCGATTTAATTAAGCGTGGGCTATTTTCTATTTCTTTATTTCTTTTATTTAATTTTAGACGTGGTTATCTATTAGTTTGTTGCATGATTGGATTTATTTTATATTAGTGGCGTGGACCCACACATTGGATGTGGTACTTGACTGGATATTGATTTAGTTTGTTATTTATTTTTTCATGAGTCTGTTTTGGGATTAAATTGTGTTGCCTAAATAATATCCAATTTTTTTTATTATTGATTTTTAGAGTTATTTTCCAATTAAGATTGTAAGCTTATTTAAAAGCAATTTTATTAATGAAAAAGGGGATGATTATTACTGAAGAAAAAAGATTCTACTTGCTCTCGGTTTATCTCTTCCTTCTCTCAGATACGGTACTCCCTTTCCCCCTCGTTGTTTTTAAAGTTTCTTTCCATTCCCTCTCAGTGGTTCCCTAATATCACCTTCCCTTCCCTTCCCTTTTTCCCTATTTTTGTCTTTCTTTGTTTTGACTTCCTAAAATTATCCCATTGTCAACGTTTCCTATTTTGTTCCCATCCGTTTTTCTCTCGTTCCCTTTTGGGTTGTTTTCGATATCCCTTTTATGCCCATTGTCATCCGCATCAATTGGTATGAGGCTAGAGTGTGCAGAAATTATAAAAACATGTCGAACCTCCCTAACACCCCTCCAACAACTGAGCAATTGGCAAGAATGCTTCAACAATGCCAAGAAGCCCTAAATGCTAATCAGGTAGAGTTGGCTGCCAATAAAGCTTCCCAAGAAAGGTACAACACCAGTATTTACACTCTTACCCGAACAGTCTAAAACCTAGATAAGAGCCTGGCTCGGTTGGAGCAAAGTTTGGGTATTCCAAAATCACTCATAGCAAAAAAAATCTAATGCTGCATCAAAAGAGGACCCAACACCTCCACCCGATATGGAAGCATTAGTTTATGAAGCCAATGTACACAATGAAGCATTTCCACCAACTCTTGATGACAAAGTAGAATTCCCCATTGATGTTCCTATGATATATGAATTCAAAAGCGAGGTTGCGAGCATGGTACAAGTTGAGAGCATGGTTCAAGATGACATTCTGCAACCAACAATTGAGAAGGATCTCTTCGGCAATTTCATTCGTGATGATGCGATCACAGAATATGTGACTCCATCGTCATTTTTGGAAGGACGGACTCCTCAACTTGCAGACTACATCCCTACTACTCATTCGTTACCAAATTTTTGTTACGAACTAGTGAGGGATGTGTATTCTCCGAGATTGTTTCTTCATCTCTACAAAATTTGAGGACGAATTTTTTAAGCGGACGAGAGTTAATGCAGGCTGGGATCCGTTGGATGGAATCTCTAGGGAATTTTATTAGGATATATGTATTTTTTATTTTTGGAAAATTTAAATCGATTTAATTAGGCGTGGACTAATTTCTATTTCTTTATTTATTTTATTTAATTTTAGACGTGGTCATCTATTAGTTTGTTACGTGATTGGTTTTAAATTATATTAGTAGGGTGGACCCCACCCCTTAGACATGATACATGACTGGATATTGATATAGTTTGTTATTTATCTTTTCACGCGTTTGTTTTCGGATTAAATTGTGTTGTCTAAATAATAGGCAGTTTTTTTATTATTGGTTTTTAGAGTTATTTTTCAATTAGGATTGTAAACCTATTTAAAGACAATTTTATTAATGAAAAAGAGGATGATTATTGTTGAAGAAAAAAGATTCTACTTGCTCTCAGTTTCTCTCTTCCTTCTCTCAAGTATGGTACTTGTTATTTATCTTTTCACGCGTTTGTTTTCGGATTAAATTGTGTTGTCTAAATAATAGGCAGTTTTTTTTATTATTGGTTTTTAAAGTTATTTTCCAATTAGGATTGTAAGCCTATTTAAAGGCAATTTTATTAATGAAAAGAGGATGATTATTGTTGAAGATTCTACTTGCTCTCAGTTTCTCTCTTCCTTCTCTCAAGTATAGTACTCCCTTCCCCCTTGCTGTTTCAACAGTTTCTTTCCCTTCCCTCTTAGTGGTTCCCTAATATCTCCTTCCCTTCCCTTTTCCCCTTTTTCCCTATTTTTGTCTTTCTTCGTTTTGACTCCCTAAAATTATCTCATTGTCAATGTTCCCTATTTAGTTCCCATCCCTTTTTCTCCCGTTCCCTTTTGGGTTGTTTTCGAGATCCCTTTTATGCCCAATGTCATCCGCATAAGGTTGCTTTATCATTCAACAACCAAACCAAACTTCAAGTGTTTTAGGGAGAGGACCACAGAGAGTCCCCTCACATTATCCCTCGTTGGAGGATATTTTACGTACTATACTTGACACTGGTTTAAATAATAATCGACATACTGATGATACATAGAAGGTGAAGCTTGAGCTCAAGGAATACAATGGGAAACTCCACCCCCAAGCATTCTATGATTGGCTTGCCAGTCTAGATGATTACTTTAACCGGTTTAAGTTAACAAACGACGAAAAATTTAGACTTGCACGAGCTAAACTGACAGGCCCAGAAAAGGAATGGTGGAAATCCAATGAATAAGAAAATCATGGTACAGCACTACTTCATGAAGGGAGATGAAGGAAGAACTATGAAATAAATATCTGCCACCCAGATTCAGGGCTCAATTGCATGACCGGTGCAAGGTCATACAGCAGGGTACACTTTCTATTGAAGAGTATATGGAATAGTTTTTTGCACTAGTCTCACGTACAGGAATTGATGAGGAAGAAATCCAGTTAATCCCATGATTGAGTCAGGACACTGGCAGATACCAAAAACCAAGAAGGAGCTGAATCTGCATGACCTATATGATGTACATGACTGTTTCTAGGGAGCTCTACAGGCAGAAGAAAATTTATAGACTCCCACTAGGAGGTTCATTTCTCAAGCTAGGGAATATGGGGGAACCCTACGGATGCTAGACCTACAAGTCAATCTTCTAGCACCCCTACAGCAAGAGATAGTAAGGGTAAAGCACCTATGGACACCAACAACAACAACACAAAGTGCTTCACTTGTAAAAGTTTGGGCACAATGCCAATTTCTTTCTTACGATATATATATATATATATATATATATATAGACTTATCCATCTGATGATGATGATGAGGAAGGTGAGGAAGCATAATCGGTCACCAAACCTTGATTGCTGAGACTAAAGGTGATAATTGGTGCAGACACTGCATATTCTACACTGCATGGCTAGCAGCCTTAAAATGGAACCAGTAATTGTAGATAGTGGAACCTATGTCGACGTAGTATCTCAAGCCTCTATCGACAAGGCTAAGCTACATGGAGAAAAGCATCCCCAACCCTATAAGATTTCCCTCTTAAATGGTAACTCTTTGGAGGTTAACCAAAGATGCTCCGTTCCACTCAAGCTCCAAAGGTGAAGTAAGGTCTGATGTAATTCCTATGAAGGTGTCGGGTGTTCTACTAGGTCGACCTTGAATGCACAACAACTATATGCTATTTAGTGGCATCAAGAACTGGTGCATAATCTGGTTCAAGGTAAAGTACAATATTTTCTAAGCGATTACCATCTCAGCTGAATCAAATAGACAGGGAGCATGGAGGACTAACTATAAGCAGGATGTTGAAGGAAAGAAGTTATTGCCACTAGGCCCACTACCACAGAATGGGTTTACAGAATCCAGCAATGGTTCAGGACTTATATTGGCTCTCATTACTAGGGAAGTAACCCCTCAGCCTAAGGTTAAGCATCCTAAGTTAATATGGGATCAATTTCTGATTTTCTAGATTTTGTGCTTTGATGGTTTGGCAGATAGCTGCCACCCATGCGTGATTGACATTCAGCAACCTGTTGATCTAGTGCCTGGTTCAATGTTAACTATGCTTCCCACTTACAGATCCAAACAGAGCATGCAGAGTAGAAGCGACAGGCTGATGATTTGTTGAGAAAGAAAGGATTTCATAAGGGACAGTTTGAGCCCTTATGCAAAACCTGTTTAAGGGAATTGGATACTGAAGAGGATTATACCAGACAAGTTTTTCCTCATCAAGGGTCATCTATTCAACCAGATGCTAAACAGAACATTCACCAGACCAACAGAACACACCAAGAAGATATTGAATCTTCGACTAAGTGATCATCTAGACACCAGAGCCTCTGAAGACCATAATGCCCTGGTAGCAAGTTGCATTGGGAAACAACAGCATTCAACTAAATTGACATAAGGGAAGAGAAACAGATGCTTGGAGAAACCTATCAAGAAAAATAAAAAAAAAATGCTTGGAGAACAATATCACAAAATATAGCGATTAAAAGCACCGGGCAGTTGTAAAAATGGGCCGCAACAATAAGATAATACTATCAACGCTTTGTTCAAATAATGATTGGAAGGACTTCTAGGGGTTAGACAAGATGCATACCCCAAGCTACCGTGCACTCCTCACTAGTCGCGCTAGCTTGATTAGCTTGGCACTCTATGCCTGATCAAACCAAGAAAGAAAACGAAATTAAAATCAACGGACGCGTACGTTATTAAAAAAAAAATCGAAACAAAAAACGCAGATGAATAATTAAAAAGAAAGTATCAAAGGAAACGAAGAAAAGAACAAATCAAACGAAATTACTCACAGAGATCCATTATATGATTCCTGCAAATTGCACAGTTATCCACAACAATATCTGCAACCACACAAACAATATAAAACCATACTGAGGGCAAAACCAGAAGAATAAAAAAACCCTAATCACCCAGAAGAAAAGTAGAAAAAACGCAACAAAAAAAAAAATCATAGGAAAAGGAAAAATAGTATGTGATCATAACAACAGAAAAATTAGGGTTAGGGTGATATTCTGCAATAACTTCCTACCCCAAGCCCAAAGGGCAACGGCATTCCACTTCTTAATCTCGAATCGTTTCGGCTTCTTGGTTGAAGATGAAGGACCAGCACCTGACGAACCCTCGCCAACGGGAACCATGTTAATATCGGTGTCCAGAGACGCCATGAGGGAGTAGCGAGGAGTGACCCTTAGGGGAGGAAGAGGGAAGCTTTTCTTCCTTTTTCAGTTCTCACCTCACCATATGAAAAGTATTAGGAGTCTAATTAGAGACTATAATAAGAGGGAATGCGCGTACGGTATATGAGTTATATCAAAACGCGTCGAAAAACGGAGAAAATCAGAAAATTGAAAAGGAAACAAACGGAAAACCCAAGCCCGCCCTAAATTACTCCCATGGGCCAGGGCCAATATTTCGAGCTGAGAAATCTCATTCGTGGTTAGGCCAGTCTGGGTTTGGATTGAGCCTACGATATGGCCCAGCCCAACTTACACTTCACTGTATATGTATTTGGGTGCCGTTTTGGTCCTAATGTGCTGCATGACTCTTGGATCGTCTACCTGCATCCGGGCTGTTGAGAGTATATGTATACGTTCCCCAATGCACTCCAACGGCCCGGAGGCCCCGGACTGCAAGAGCTGCACGATTGTAGGAAATCCAAGTTGGTTTTTTTTTATAAGATACACGAGGAACGGGAAAAAATCGTATGGCAAATTAGTGAACCTCCGTTTGCAATTTCGGAAACATATACTTCGCAAAAAACAAATATAAAATCTGGAAAAAGTTTTTTGTCCAGCTATGATTCTTATGCGGTTTTGCCGTTTTACATGAGCGGTAAAATGACCCATACACATCTTTTTGGATACTTGTATCTAAGAGTGTCAAAAATGAAACCGAACCATCAAACCATTAAACTAATTATTAAATGGTTCGACTATAGTTTCAAAAATGAAGTTATTTAGTTAATTCGATTCTGGTTTAAAGAATGAAACCGTTTAAATCGACTATTTAGAACTGTTCAAACCGATCAAACCTTTACTTTAATCCCTTAGTGCTAAATGTCTATATTTATATAAATAAATTATATTTAATGCTTTCGACATGGTATACTTCTAAGTCGTAAGTCCACTTTCATATATGATTAAAATTATGTTAATGATTTCCTTCGTTTTCCCTTTACTTTGTTCCTAACTCTCTTCCTCTCTCTTACGGCAATGAAATTGTTTAAAAATCGAAAAATCGAAACTCATTAATAATCGATTTTGATAAACATTTTGAAACCGTTTAATAAAATGTTCAATTTTGATTTTACTCATTACACATCGAACCGAAATCGAATCATTTCACACTCTTACATGTATATACCCTTGCATTGAACCCTGCGTTGACGTAGGATCCATAAAACCAGAGAAGAAAACCATAACCAAATCAAGGATCAAAACCCAAGACACTTTTCTTATCGTGGCACGGAGGATCCCATCAGTGGGATTCGGATTCAAATCCTCTCATGTCCTCATGTTGACATAGAAAAAATCCTATGACTATCATTTACTGTGCATGTATACCAATACATATGTATGTGCACACAATGAATGACAACCACAGGATTTTCCTCATGTGAATATGAGGGCATGAGAGAATTAAAATCCATAGGATTAATAATGACCTGCCCAGTTGACAACTTCCTAGACTCACATCGAATTGCCCCAACTCCACTCATAAAAGGATTCTTTTTTTTGTCATGGGTGAAGGAAAAAAACCTAAATCAGACCGTTAATGAAATCCCGTTTGCATTCTTTATGATATATCCATAAAAATAAAAATAAAAATTTTCATCCCAAAAGTTTTCGAATGTCTCATCTACCACCCAAAAGTTTTCAAATGTCTCATTTACCACCTAAAATTTTTCCACCGTTAATCAAACAGACCCCACCCTTTAGTAGGAGTCTCGTTAGTTGCAAATATTAGGACAATAATGCACTTATTCCAAAGGTAAAAGATCATAATGCCCCCCAAACTACAATGTGTTGCGACGGTGAGTGTTGCCTACTTCAGCATTTTCGGTGAGTTGTGACGGCCTGTTTTCTTTTTCTCTATAAGTCTCGTTGCAGATCTAATTTTCTTCAGTGTTCTGCAAATCTTGTTGCAGATCTATTTCTTCAAGCTTGTTTCTATTTTTCTTATTTTCGTTGCAGATCCACTTCTTCAGTGCTTCGCAAACCTTGTTGCAAATCTATTTCTTCAAGTTCTATGTTTGTAGTTCTAGAGAGGCGTTTCCATTATGTCATCATTAGCTTCACTTTCTAATATGTCTTCCATATCTCGTCCACTCTATCTCCTGATCTCAAATTTCTATACAAAGAAATGCCTCTCCAGATAATTTATCTGCCATGGGGCTGGAAGATGTTCAAGGCATCAAAAGTTCTTTTGATCTTCTAAATCTTTGTTGAGACGAGGTCCAAATCCGTAACTAGGTTTCTCTCAAAATTAAAATTAAATTTAAAATCACAAGTTGGTGAATGTGGGGATAAGTTTTTTAACTTTTGAGCTTCAAGAATTGAAATTTGTACTTTGTTGCAGTCAAACTTTGGAATTTGAAAGTTAGGTTTTCAACAGATCCCTAGGTAGAAAAGAGATTTGGGGAAGGTGCTCCTCTTTTGTAGTTTGTGGTACTCTCATAGTTTTACCTCCATTAATGTCTGGAACCTCCTAGTTTTACCAGCTGATCTTATCTACGTGCAATTTTGGATTTCTCCAACAGAATGGAATCAGTGTGGATGTTTCTCTCTTTCGTTTCAACGCAATCTGAGAAGTCAATCTTTACAAAGCTGAGCCATGGGATTTTCTAGGTCCGTCGATACTTTAGTTTTGATCCCACAATTTAAACTCATCTCAGGCTTACTTAGTTTCAGTTGTTTGTGGTCGGTTTTTCCTCTCCCTCCCCTGTGGATGGCGGTGGTGGTCAGATGTGCTTACGCTGGTCGGACGGCGACAGTGGTGGGATGTGTGTACCTACGATCAAATTAGTAATTCTATAAATTTTCAATTTCAAAGAAGAAGGGTAAATTAATAATTTTATCTCAACTTAATGTCTTTCAGTTTCAAATACAAATGGTAGAAATGTCTTATCACATTTTCAGTCAAGTCCGTTAGTTAATTGGGGCCGATTGAAGTTTATGCAAACCATTTGGGTAGTAGATGAGATTTTTAAAATTATTGGGGATTAGATCGAATTTGACAGTGTTTGAGGGTTAGATGAAATTTTTTTCAAATAAAAAATACAAATTGGTGGTTAATTTCATCCAAAATTTATATATTCTCAAAGTGAATGTAAATATATTTGTTCTCCATTTTTTCTCAAATTCTAGCTTAAGTTTTGTGTTGGAACTGTGTCAATCAAATTGATGAATAAAGTGGTTGGTTATATAGGGTTTTAATCTAAAAGTTGTTCACAACGATTAATAGAACTGGGCATTCTTGCAGAGTTGATATGATTGTCATACTTTGTGCTCACTTGAATGCTGATTTCGGGACACAAGTCCGAAGGTATATATTGTGTGTACATTTAATATTGGTCGTTCAATAATAAGATTCTCATTAATAAGTAACAATAACTGCATTTACCTCAGGAGTCTTTATCATTGCAGTCGGGCATTATGGACTTTGGTTTATCAAATGTTGATGTCTCTTAGACTATATATATCGATTTGTTGGGTCCATGGTGTTCTATTATGAATGAAAGATATGCTCAATAAAGAATTCACATTCGGTAAAAAGCGGATATCGGGATAAATAATGTTTGATCATGATTGGGTAAAATACCTGGCAGTTGCATACTTAGTAAATTGTTTACAAAATCTTGTAAAGATTATTAAAGTACTAATAATGAAATTTTAAAGGCTTTATAAATTGTCTTGATATAGAATCAATGGTTAAGATTCTCTACATATGAGTATCAGGAAGTAGATCAAACCGCTCGACCAAAAATTGCAACAGAACAAATTTGATTATCAATTGAGGGTCTGGTTCGTCTCCAGTTGTTAGAGTCTCTTCAGCCGTGATTCAGTGGCTGGAGTCACTAAGTGCGCGATAGATGAAGTCCAGCCGTTAGATCACAGTTGAAGAAACTGGACAACATGAGAAGATCTTTTTCCATCAATTTATCAATTCTAATCATGACCGTTAGAATGATTTATATTTTATAATCAGAATCAGACCATTCCAATTAATTGATGACAACCAATCAGAAACTGATTAGGTATAAATTATGGAAGTTTATATATGAGTGTTTAGGATTTTGATTCATTATTCATTCTGTTGGGCCAAACATGTACTCATGTTAAAATGGGCCATTGACTCTAAACTTTGTCACGAATTTCATAGGCAACATTCCCTTTGAATTTATTCCATGGAAGCATCACCTTCCTTAAATTTCTCTTTGGTTTGCATTGCATCATCGCTGGTCTCACAATGGGTGCAGACTGTCCGTAGCTGCTGATTTGAAACCTTTGACACAATCCAAAGTCTCTGGTAGAACAAAGCGTCCTGGCCATTTAGATTCCAATTTATGTACCATTTATATATACTGATTTATATACCATTTAGATACCGTATATCGTTTATATATTATGTCACACACTCACACTATCACACATGCATTCCAATGGTCCACATTGTAATAGAATCGTACGTATTTCATACCAAATTAGAACTGTATTTTGTACCAAATTAGAACCATATTTCATGCAGATTTAGAAACCAAAACTTGTACGTACCAAATTAACCCGAAACCATTTTCATACCGTATAAAAATTGTATATCATACTGGTTAAAAATCGCACCAGGCCAATACAATACAGTATAGTTATGGGAAGGGTTTTCTTTTCTTATACTATATCGAAACCATACTGGATCATCGATACCTTACCGATTAACACCCTTAGTTCTATCTGGACTCAACACTTTACCTTACAGCAAGAGTTTCCTACTCTAAATCAGGGATGTGAAGGAAACTGGGGACATAAATTAAAACTTCTATATGGAAAATAACTATCTACCTCCTAAAGTGTTAAAGATTTCAATCCATCTAATACTTCAAATATCATTAAGTGCAGTGTCTTCTATGCAATATAGCTTCATCCTTTAGTATCTTGCTGCTTCTTCCACTTATGAAGCAGCATCGTTTGATCGAAGGCTTTCAAATACATCATAAGCTAAACCTATGCTGACGAATAACCAGCCCACAAGTGGCAACTTTGTACAACCCATGCAACGTAGGAAGAAGGCAACAATCACCAGTGTAGATGAGGAGGGGGATGTAGAGAAACAATATGGGAGAGAGAAAAAGAGTGTTGAAGAGCACTACAAAAAGGGGGGAGTTGCTAAGGCCGATGCTGCGGTGAGTTGCAACGGCGAGCAAAGAGAGATAAATGCAAATGGTGTGATGATGATGAGGAGAGAAATGTAGTGGCAAATAGATTGAAAAGTTGGCATGTTTTTCTTCTACATCCAATAATCAATAAAGTGGTAGAGTGAAGATGTGGGGAGATTCCATTCCACCCTATGGTTGAAAGATTCTTTTCTCAAAAATGAAGGAAACATAAAAAAAATGTGAAATGGATCACATGCGTTATATTGCTTCGCATATCAACAATATAAACGGTTGTTATGTGATACTTTTGTGATACTTGAGTGAGTGAAATTTTGAATGACAGGAATAGAGGGGACCATCCTCCCCTACTCATTTAAAAAAAAATTAATTTAAATATAAGTGCAGATGAGCTTTTCTTAAGAGTCAAAATCGATTGGGAATGATGCATGGCTATGAACATTAATTGTTGGATGATTATAGAGAGGAGGCTTTTGATATAGATTGGTGAGAATATTTATCCGTACGATTCCAATAAAATCGAATATATTATGATTCATTTATAATTATTTTTCAAACATTTTATTGCCCCTATCAGGTTCCGTTTGGTAATTCTATTGAAGATTCTGTTCTTCTGTACTGATAGAATTAAAAAATTATTTAAAACAATATTTGGGTGTTTAATAAATTTGGTTTGTTATTCCGTTCTCAGAAACAAACCAAATGAAAAAATATCCTAGAACACAATTTGGGAAGATCACCTTTTATATGTTTTTTCATTTTAGAACAAAAATTAAGAAAACAATTTAATTGAAAGTGTACTCCATAAAAAAAAAGACAAAAAGAAGAATGTCCCAAACTTTCTTCCCACTTTTTTGGTTTTGCACAATAGGAGACCACGCAGAGGTAGCTTCTTCTTCTCTTCCTCATTTCCATCTCTCTTTTTCTCTATCAACATCTCTGCCTTTGAGATTCATCCTACAATTTATTTTTTGTCAGATTCGCAAGTCTCCTTCTTCAAGCTCTTGCAACTTAATTCTCATGATTAAGGTGCTCTCTCTCTCTCTCTCTCTCTCTCTCTTGGTACCTACAAATTTCTATTCGAATTGATACCTAAGGATTTAACGAAGGGGTTTCTTATCTTTTATAAAATTTCCGAAATATTTTCTAGCCGAGTTGGGTTCCTATTGAATATGGATGAGCATTTGTTTGAGATTTTCTAGGATTTCCATTACCATTTTTCTGTTCAACTTATTTTTGTAGGAATTCAATGATCATTTTTCCGTTTCCGATTACTGGGGACTCTTTTCTATAAACTTATTTCGTATATTGCATTTGGGATCCTTTCTTTTGTTAGTTAATGACAAAGTCGGAGTTGTTTCTCTCACATTTATAACACATTATGTATCCTGCATGGCTTCATTGGATTAATTTTCTGACCTTTTTGTTCATCCCAAACTTTTAATTCTCTCTTCTTTTTATTTTTATTATTTTGCTGCTGTATAGAAATGAGAGATTTTGCAATCTGAATCCCCAAATTGACCATTTAATTGGAAGAATACCATGGCCGTTGGATGACGTTTCTTTAATCTAACGGACCACAACAAAAGATCTTATATTTTCAATTTTCATATGACTTATAGATGCGAAATTGCCCAAACTCCTTCCTCTCGTTATTCTTCGATCTCTTTCTTCCACCTGCAACTTCATTCCACCCGGATCTGGTAGAGCTAGGGTTAAGGCTAGGTTTAACGTTAGAATTACTGTTGCGGCGAGGTCTAAACGGAGGAGAAGCTAGGGTTTCTACTGGAAACTGAACTCTGAGACAGTCTTGTGAGGTTAGAACAACAATAGCCATGGATAACGATTAACCATCGTTTCCCTAAAAACTTAGAATGTCTTTTCCTGTAGAGCATAGAGGGATCCGAATGATTCCACATCTATATAAGTTGTATGAAAACAAAATATATAAGATCTTTTGTTGTAGACCATTAGATTGGAGGAACGTCGGGTGTCACTTATCGAGCGATCACATTTTTTTCTCTCTCAATTATATGGTCCATTGGAGAAGATTTCGATCCTAGATGTTGGAGTGGGATGGAAAAAGATACTCTTCTATCCTCCTACCCTTTCAACCGTGATCTAACGACTGAAGATCTAAATCTGCTGCAAGTTAGGGGTCAATTGGATGCCTTCCTATTGATAGTCGTTCCTCAAGGATTGGAGAGGGGAGGGGGGGAATTAAAAAAAATAATGATTGTAAAAGTTTTTTTTTTCTTTTTGGGTAAAATTTTAAATTTAATTTAAGGAAAAAGAAAAAAGAGAAAAAAAAGAAGAAGCAAAAGTACTTTCCACAACCATCTACAAAAACAGTGAGAATCCTAATTGCTTATAGTGTATTGGCACATGTTTCGATACACTGTAAACGGCTGGGATCCTCACGGCATTCATTACAGAGGATCTCGGTTCTTCTTCCTTGATTCATCTATTTTGTGACGTGGATTATTTGACGGATAAGGAACGGTTTCAATTATCCACCTATCAAAGTTTTTACATATTTTGTACTCTTAAAACCTATCATTTTTCCCTTTTTTTTTCTTCTAGATGTTCATAAATTTGGATCTAAATTTAGGTATTGGACATGTATCGATCAATGTTCAAAATCAATCCGATACGGATTATGTACGAATTAATTCAATAGAAAACCAACAAGTGTTCAATTCTCATGCATTAAAATAATATTAAAATAGACTAGACTAGAATCAGAGATTGATGAAATTCAAAATCGATACGAATGAATCGATTCGATAATGATACCTTGAACCCTGCTCATAATTCCATTCACAGGGCTGTCCTGCACTTCCAACACGACAATAAAAGATATATTGACATAAAGAGGAGTCAATTTTCTTCCAAACAAAAAAACAAAATGAGAAAGACACCATAACGTGCAACCTATAATGTGGGGTTGGTCGGTACTCGGTAGTCAGGTTGCATGCTTATTTTATAGTGGTGTCAAAGGGCCGAATCTGAGATAGGTCGGTAGACTCGGTTGTCGATTTTCGTACTTGAATCTCGAATGTCTATTCATCAACCTTTTTTGTGGGAAATCATTTATTCAAACTGTTGAGAGTCCGACCATGCAACCTCCATATTCCATGGAAAAATCAAATCAAGATTCAAGACCAAAAGAGAGATGCCGTCCTTGAATCCATTCTAGATTATTGAAATAAACCTACGATTGTTGTTGCATGTATGTGATTGATGTGGAATGATAGTATGGTAAATTGTGATTTGTGACTCGTGTGGAGTGCGGAGATTGAAGTACTGCTACTGTGACTGCCACTTGGGTTAGTAAACAGTCATCCTAGTGAAACTTCGATGCCAAAAGGATAGGGATTAAGAGTCTTAGTTGGGGTGTTGTACGGCTGTTACCTTAGTGAAAGATACAATGCACTAGGTATTGTGATTGAAAATCCTAACTGGGGTATGGTCCTGTTATGGGGGAAAAATATCACCCAATGGAAATCTTATATGTGGCACCCAAAATCACCTAGGCCGACCAGGCATGATAAAGTGGTGCTCGGTCTTGTCTGGTCAGAGTCATAATTTTATCCGGTTACGTTTCCTGGGCGAAGATACAGTCCTATTAGGACACGGCGTATGGTCGGAGGTATAATCTTACTGGGTTACGTCTCTCGGTCGGAGTTCAGATTCCTAAGGCGACTAGGTTACGTTAGAGGAGTCCTTCTCCTAGTACAATACGATGTTGATCATCACGGCCATACGACCACTCGTATGGCGACACGAGTCACTCTTATTAATGATCGACTTAGCTTCCTTGGCTACAATCTCCTACTCCTGCTCGGAGTCTATGATCTTGGTGTTCCTCAGTCGACACCTGGCAGTCCTATTGGCGATCTATTTCCCTGAGTCCCGGTCATTCCATGCTTCTTCCCAATCTCTATAAGTAAAGGACGACCCCCAAGGTAAAAAGAGGGATCTCATCTTTCCTAAACTCAAACTCTCTCTATGTTCCCCTCTTTCTTTAAACTGGAGATAGTTTTCTGCTATCTTTTGACTGTTTACATTGGGAATCTGACTTAGGCATCGAAGTGTACCCGAGACTTAGTCGCCCAACTCCCTTGTTTAACTTCTGTGATTGCAGGCTGCTCGGATTGCAGATCGACGGACGATTTCTAATCGTAACAGGTCCATATAAATTAATGTCATGTAGTACGGAAAGGACCAGAAAATAGAGAATGAGAAAAAGAGAAGAATAACAAAAAATATTAGTTATAGAAGTTGAAAACAAAGTAAACACGGGGTAAAATAGAATAGGAAAAATTACGTGGATCTCTTCTTGACAATTTATTAAATACAAAACATTACCTTGTATTTTTTAAATTTACACTCAACTTATTAAAACACACTCTGAAGAAAATAAATGACCTCGCCAAATTACCCTTCTACATCCTAACTTAACTTTACCATTCCTTCCATTTTCTTCATTCCCGTGACTTTCCCTGCTCCATTCCTACAACCTACAATTCTAACTCCGCATGCTTTGCAACTCTTGCAATCTGTTACGCTGCCAGAGAGGCAAAAAATGTGTTGCAGGACTTCAGCTATGGGCTTTAGAGATTTATGTTGCTGGCCAAAGGCGAAACCGGGAACACTTCTCATCTCTATAGTTTTATTCGGATCTATTTCTAGCATTAAAAGTGTTGGTTCCATTACTATTTTGCATGGAATACAATGCTTTTGTGTTGTTCACATAATGGTCTGAGATGTGAAGCCTGGGAACCCTTTGCAGTCATCAACCATTTAATTTCAGTTGCTGCAAAATCTTGTAGAGAGCTTGGAGAAATTAAGTAAGGAGAGCAACTCGATCCATTGTTTGGTTCTAAAATTTGGATTTGAGTCTCATGAAGTTGTTGCGAGTGCACTCTTAGATATGTATAAGCATGCATAGATCATTGCATGGTCACGCAAGGTATTCGATTCAATAGCTGCAAGGGCCACTTCACTCAACTTTCCACACTTAAATAAAAAATCAATAAGAAAAGAAAAAATTACGGGTATCTCCCCTATAGTTTGCCTGTAATTCTTTACAGTCATCAATTACTTAATTTCAATTGCTGCAGAATCTTGTAGAGAGCTCAGAGACATTAAGCAAGGAGAGCAACTTCATTGTTTGGTTCTAAAAATCAATAAAAATAGAGAAAATTACGGGTACCTCTTATGTAGTTTGCTTGTAAACCTAATTACACCCCAAATCTTTCTAACAATTGCAGAGATAACTCCTAAAATTAAAATTAATTATAAAAATACTCAGTCCGTTAACCATTTTTTGTAAACTAACGATGAAAAGAAAATGTTGTAAATTTTAATACCCAAAATGCCCAAATGATAAAGTGAACGAACAGTTTTACACAAGACAAAAAGAAAAGAAGTTGCAACAGACATTTCTCCACACTCCATTCTGTGCATATACCCAAGTATGTCTTCTTCACTCTCTTTCTTCCATCGCATCCCTGTCTTTGTCTGCTCTCTACTATGTCTCTCTCTTACTGCTCTCGCTGTGCTTGGAAGTTGCAAGCGACATTTCTTCCACACCCCATTCTCTGCCACCACCCTAGATCTTCTTCTTTCTTCTCTCTCTACTCCTCCCGCACCCATATCTGTGCGACAAATGCGGTAGAAATCAAAACTGTTTGAGAAAATCCTGAAATGGTGATTATCGTTCAAACAATCTTCCAAATTTTTTATTTCAAACAATTTCACCTTCAATGGGATAAAAATAACTGTTAATTTGAAATCGATGGGTTTCAAACAAAAACCTTATATTAAGTACCTGATATGATTTTCAATTGTAGGTTCTTGGAAGGTATCTTGCAAGTTCCAAGCTTCTTGATTAAATTAATCTGACTCCATTTGTTGAATCAGGTAAATGTTGGAATATATGTGTGTAGACTTGATTAATTACTGGACCCATTGATCAGTGGGAGTCTATCACTAGGTACACCATTTCGGTCTGATTCGTCACAAGATAAAGAGCTAGACAATTTCTTTTACTGTGTGGGACTGATTAGTAAAACCTGCGATGGAGTGGGTGACTATAGGGATCTGGGGAGGTACCCATAATTTTCTCATAAAAATATTTCCAACAATCACATCGGATGGTGATACCCTCGTCTATACTTGAGTATGGATTTGTTTACCTTCAATCAATTTGGATAAATTGCTGCACAAGTTCAAACAGGAAATTAGAGAAGACCGACTGGGAACACACCTTTCGTGATTCATCAAACCAAAAAACTGAAATTTTCGGGTACATTGTTCAGCGAACAAAAGGCAATTGGTGGAGACCAAGAGAAAGCTTCTCTTTCAGAAATTCCATCAAGCACCTGATATGCAATATTGGGCTCTTCACAATTGAAAGAAGATTCAATTGTAAAATTTGCAAGATGGGTAGAAGAAAATGAGGAGGTGATTAAGATTTGAGTGTGAATTTGTGGGTTTCGTCTTAAAGATTTTTGTCTTGATGCAACTGAAAATTACAGATTTTTTATTCATTACGGATGAAATGGTATAAAGATTTCAGAATGTTGAACATTCGACAAAGATGGATGGCCGTAATTCAGATTCAATGAAACAAAGAATCAGGAGAGGCTACCGCCGCAAGGAGTTGCAGCGGCCTGCAACTCTGAAGTCGAGCAATTCCGAATCCTATCCCTGTGGTTCAATCAAAAGAATCAGTTGGAGTCGCAAGCAACGATGGAAAAAAAATCCTATTTCGTTTGTTTGGTTGTAAGGGTAGTTAAGTAAGTTCACTTCATCTTAAGTGTAGTTTTGTCCTATAGAAGGTTAAAACTTCATTACGATCGGCAACTAAAGTTTCAAACCGAACGGAATGGACTTCTTTGTCACAAATCTCGTGCATTCTCAAGAATAATATGTTAAAGAGAGGAATATAGGAGTAGAGGGAGAAGAAACAAAGTTTGGGTCGTTTCTTGTCGTTGGAATCCCTCTAACTGTAATCCAACGGCCAAAGGAATTGGACAATAGGAGACGAATTTTTTTTTTCTTAAAGAAACAAGCATGTAGCTTTGACCCCAAGCTTGCTGAAACTGAAAAACAGGAATCTAAATTGTCGTCTATTGTTGGAAAGATGTCAGCCGTGATTGCATGGGTGACAAGACTAGTTGACAAGAGACGATTTTTATCCAAAAAAAAAAATACAGACCCACTATGGAAATAGAGAAAAAATTGAAAACGAAATAGGAGAAGGCCGGAGAAATTCAGAAATTCACACCATGGACGAGGAAAATGGCGCTACTGAAACAGAAATTCAGAATTGATGAGCGATTTAGAAAACAACTAAAGTTGATGGGATCTTGCCTTCGAGACTAACTAGCACTTCACGTTTAAGATGGTCTGTTCTTTTCCAACAACCGTTCACTGTTCAACGTCCACATTCTCTTATTTTCGCAAATCATTACAGGGTTTGAACTCTCTTGCTTTCTGGATATAATTTGTTCTTATTTTATGTCGCTCTGTTGTTTTAATTTTTTTGGTTTTTTGTTTTTTTCCCCCTCGTTTTCCCTTAAACTAATCAAATCTTTAAGACCCCTCAATATCACTGGTTACTTAAGTTTTTATTATTAATCAGATTGATTATATTTCAATCGGATTATCCGAATTCCAGCATGAATATCCATGACTAGATACAGATACCCCTAACCGTATATATGGATACAAATCAGATTCAGATTTTCGACTATTCATTTACATTCCTAATTACATCTCAGAAATTAATTAATGACATTCACAATGGAATAGTAAATATGAATTGATGACAAGATATCATATATAGGACCACTTCAAACTCAAAGAGGGCTCAATGTAATGGAAAAAAATGCTCTCATCGTCTTGCCCCTCCAACGGTGATCCATTGGTTGAGATCACTTGGCGGTCGTTGAATCACTCAACTGGACGGTAGGACGGCAGGAGAGAATCCAAGTCCCAATACAATACTATTTCAGGTGGCATTGGGAGAATTTTCAATTTAACTAGAAAAAGGTATTAAATACAAAGTTCTCATTAATTTTAGAATCTCTAAACCATTTCAGAGCAGAGTGGGAAGATAGAGAAGAGAATTGAAATTTCTCCCACACAGAAGAGGAATTATGTTACTGGGGAGATCCCAATGTTGGGAGTAGGATGTCTTATGTTACACCGTGAGAGTTTTAGTACTAACTTCGAAGGATTGTTAGAAACTCGAAGAGCCCTTGAGACTCTGAGGATGAGCATTATAATTGTATCTCCATTGATAGTGAAGCATATCTCATCTTACCATGGACGTAGATAGGAAATCTCTATTGAACCACGTAAATCTTTTCGTTGTGGTTTGACTAGTTGCAAGGGGAATTAAAAGAAATGCAAATAAAAATATCAAACTTAAAAAAGAAACTTTTGTAATTATTATATGTTATCACATTACTAGTAACAAATTTCAAGTCATTCAATATTTGGTTATTAACTTATACTTTATTTTGCGTCAAAATATCTTGCATTTGGAAAGTAAAATAAAAATTACATTTAAAAAATATCATTATTAAATATTGTAAAAAATTTAGTTGATTTACACAATCATAATAGGCCATAGTTATAAAAATTTTCATTTTAGATTTGGAAATTAAATTGAAAATTTTTCACTTTCCATCCTTTTAATTTCCCTTACAATTAAATTGACTCAATTGATTATTTTTTTCTATTTCATTTTACTTCTCTACATCATATTTGGAGTTCAATTTGTACACCCAAAAGCATACTAAGTGCAGTCAACATAACATCAAAAGACAAAAGAAGATTGGGGGTACTTTTTCTTGGGTTTTGATCCTCTCCTATCAACGGACAGACTACATCGATATATGCATCATTGGATCGCAACGAAAAAATTAGGCAACAAAGAGACCTTTGTTTCTTTTTCCTTTCTTCTTCTACCGCTTGTTTATGAGATTCAAAATGGTAGCAGGTAGGAGATGAAGAAAAGGAAAGGAAATGAAATAGGGGTGTCCATACATTTTATGCACGCCTACATAATTTGTTCTTAAAAAAATATTTTATATTTTTATCTTTTGCTATTTTATTTCAAATCAACACATAATATTATGGGATTAGATCGTGAATTCAAACCATTGTCTTTAAAAATTCCAAAATGGGGTGGGGACAGAAATCCAACCTTATTATATATAAAATGCAAACCCTTTTTTTTTAGGAATGGTGGGGGGGGGACCCAACCTTATTATATATAAAATGCAAAAAGGTTTCTTTTTAGGTAATGGTGACAACCTCAACTTGCTCCCCTCCCCAACCGAAAAAAAAAAAAAAATTCTTATGTGTTGGTATTGCGTGCATCATGCTTCTTATCTATAATTAAATAATTAATATGACCACTTTATCTATACTTTAAATAATTACTATGATCACATGTTTATTAATTAATCATTAACTTGAAAATTATGAAAAAAAAAAAATCTAGAAAGAATAGTGTAGGTTAACCCATGGTGTGGGTCAATAATACAGATTTTTATTTTTTTTTGGTATACAGCAAATCTAATCTATTGATTAACAGAGTTAGGTACAGCCGAAGCATCATTGTTACATAAAATAACGAACCACGGAGAGGATCCCGGCCAAGTGACCTTATCTGACAAGTTATAGTCCTCGGAGTCAAGGAAGCCACTGAGTTGGCATTCCTGGGAACATGGGAAAAGATAATATATACATTCTCATAAACAAGAGTAAAAACATCTTGAATAATGGATGACAAATAAACATCTGAGCCCTTACGAACCCCTTGCAGCAACTGAATAATTTCGGCGTTGTCCGATTCAACTTCAATATGGGAGAACCCAGCAGAAATAGCCTGTATAACACCAGAACGTAGCGCCATGGCCTCACCTATAGCTGGAGATAAAAAAGAAGAGGGCTCCGATACTACCAAAACAGGAGCGCCTACATCATTTCGAAGAATATACCCCATACCATGTTGTTGCTGGTCTTTCGGCCAAGTTGCATCAGAGTCGTTCAGTTTGACAAAGCCAGAAACAGGACTACACCAATGCACTGCATTAGGAGAAGAAATAACATCAGAGTTAGACCCAGCAGAAGCTAAACCAATCGCCATGGAGTACTCAGTAAAGGCTTGTTGCGCACGCTGAACTGCTTCCATAGGCATAGAATGTTTGTGATGAAAGTAAAATTCATGGCGCAACCGCCATAAAGTCCAACACATGAATGCCACAAAAGAAAGCACCTGTCGGCCAACATTTTTAGAAACAGATCAGCCTTGATAACAGAATATAACCATTGGTTTCCGCAAGGTTGCTGCGGGTTCTGTTTTTTCTTTCTTCTAATCCCTAATCTGCTTCTCTTCTTTTGTTTGCTGCCTTGCTTTATTGTTTGAATGTCTTCCTCTTCTCCGCCCCGTTCGGCGGGTCTAGCTATTGGCGATCCTACGAGATCTGAGATGGACACCCCTTTGCTTCTACGACTATGGATGACCGTCTCAAAGCTCCCATTACAGATCCTGAAGATACTTTCTTTGTTCCAGATGATGACGATCCATCTTTGTTGTTTGAACCATATCTTATTTTTGTTGGGCAAATTTTTTCTTCCAAGGCGATCCGACAGCAGGCAGTCCTTGCTGCAATTCCGTCTGCTTGGAGTACAACATTTGGTGTTCATACTTCGGTGTTTGGCCCTGATCTATAAATGTTTCGGTTTTATCATGAACTTGACCTCATCCATGTTCTTAAGGAGTCGCCGTGGTCGGTCGCCGGGACTCTTATTATTTTGGAACACTGGAATGATGCAAGACACTGGGAGTTCGTTCGGTGTCCCATTTGGATTCAGTTCCCTGGCATATCCTCTGAACTCCTTACAAATATCATGATCCCTAAACTCATTGCTAAGGTGGGTCAAGCATCTTAGATTATGTTAGTCGAAGGAATGATGGCGGGGCAGCATACTTCTTATCTGAGGGCTCGGATTACCTGGCATCTTCATCAACCTCTGAAGCCCTTTTTCATTATTAAACGAACTCATAGTATGACTCGAGTGACTCTTTTGAAGTATGAACGTCCTTCAATGCATGAACATGTGTTCGATGGCGGCGTGGTGGTATCTAGTTGTGATTAAGTCCTAGGGAGTGATTTTCCCTCCCTTATTGGTAGCATGTCAGCTTTTATTCCCTCTTTTCTCTGTAGCCACCTCGATCGTGTGTACGTATAAAGTTGAAACTGATTAAAAAATAATTTACGAGACTTGATTCGAAGTTGAATCCGAAACATTATGGTAGAAAACTTAGGTTAAGACATATCCAATCAATCCTTATAGCTAGCGAAGACCTTCTTATTAAAATGAAAACAAGGGCTTCTCAATTCTCACAAGCCCATAGTTTGAAATCTTTTTCTTCCCCACGATAGTAAGACTAGGACTATGCCCCTCATGGATTGACAACTTGGTATCTCGATTCAAATCAGCTCAAAACTTCAATTCTAATACTTCAAACAAAGGACCACAAGCATTCAACATATTACATAAATAGATACAAGATTAGCTCAAATATATAAAAAAAATTCGGTGGTAGAAAGTCAAATATAATTCTTTTTTTTTTTTTTTTTTTTTGGTAGAGGGTCGAATATAATTTTATTTTTTCAGTCAAAGAATCACCAAAATTATATAAGATTTATGAGAAAGAGTTCCCCAAAATATCATTTTGGGATATTATGAGGAGAATCTCTCCCAATGCACAAATATATATATATAGGTAAGAATCAATATTTATTCTCCTTAGGGCCACTATCTATCCAAAAAAAAAAAAAATCAATATCTTCAACAAGAACCCCCAACAAAGTCAAAGGAGGCGAAATGTTAGACACATGAGAGATTATGAGAAAGAATTTCATAGTGGTATTGTGAGATCTTCATCTCAAGAATTATTTAAAAAAAACACTGAGGACAATGTGGCAGCCGTATTCAAGATAATCTCGTAGACTACCTTTCTTGTTCCCAAAAGATGGCTCTTTTTAATTGTCTGTTAATGTTTGTTTTTTTTTTAATTAATATAATTAAGTTTTTTTTTCTTATTAGTTTTCCATAATATCATATTTAATCATCTAAACGTTTATTTGCATTCATTTGGCAAAATTATTCCCCTCTATGATATAAGTCAAAATATATAGTAATAGTGTAAAAGATAGAGAGAGATTGGATTAGTAGGTGATTGATGTATTAACAACCTGTTTAAAATATGGTTTTTTTTTCTCTCTCTCTTTCAATTAAGACAAGGATAGAGGAAGTTGAATATAGTTTATTATTGATATGGGGATTCTATCCCACCCTTGATCAAGTGACGTGTGTACCGATTAATTAGATGTGTCCCAACAATAAGGCACTCTAAGGCTTACGTCTGAAGACGGCTATGAACACCCTTTCGAGGCACATAAACGAGCAAAGTTCTCATATTGTGACACGTGGAATCTGCGCCTTACCTGATTCATCATCTCCGAAGCAAAGGCATTAATCCATTTCCTTAAAGCATCAAACACCACAACGTTGCCCGTATATCACATGTGCTTCGGACTGCCGTGAACTAGATTCATTCCAACCGTGGTAGTCGACATCCAATCGAACACATCACATTTCTAGGTGTGATAATCCAACTGTCAAACCAGTATAGGATTAACTCAGAGAATACACGTTGGCCATACGCATTAAATGCGAACCATGCACATTAAATGTGCATCATGTTTGTCAATCTACGTAATTGGAGGAAAATTTCTCTCATTCTAAGAGTGGAATTGCATAAAATTTTCAGCATGACAGCCCATACTTGCCATATCGGCATATGCTCACCAACCACCACTTCAGCCAGATGAACGTGCAACTCATCGTCAAGTAGAACATATGTCCCTCAATTGAGACACATGGCAGATTACAAACCATTCCCTATCCTGGGCTATATATAGAAGAACTAAACAAGAAAGTAAGGATCAAATCCTCTCCAACACATCTGGACCCTTGAGGAATTCTCTCTCACTCTCATATATCTGATACCTAAGCTTGAGCTAAGGCAACTACCTAAATTCCATTCTTTGATTATAGGAGCAGCCACCTTTGTGACTATTCCATATTGTTTGTTTCACCGGACTGACTCAGGCATCGGAGTGGTTTCGGGGCATCCAATCCCTGCCATTCACAGTGTCTCTTTCTTTTTCTTGTGCAGGCTCTCCAACGAGCTCAAGGCATTCCCGTTCAGTGCGACAACAATTATGTATAAAATATATGTATAACATTGAATTACATTCATATATAAAAATAGTACAAATTACATGATACAATTTGTACTTTTGGAATTTTTTTTTTTTATTAGTTTAGGTCAAAGTGCAAAAGTTTCAGTTATAAACCAAGAATTTGCTAGTTGAAAAATCAAAAGTGAGTGTTTAAGTTATTTTTACAAATACTAGGGTTGATTAATCAGCTCTTTTGTTTTATTGGAGTTCAAAATCTTTATTAATTTGGAAAGAAATTGTCACATGTCTATAAAAGGCTGAAAGGTCCACCTTTTACTATAGGCCATGTCCCATTATTTATTGAATTATATGTCACATGTCTATAAAAGGCTGAAAGATGCACCTTTCACTATAGGCCATGTCCCATTATTTATTGAATTATATTATTGATATTCATGATGATTCCATGTGGTAAACTTATTTGTTGGATGATTGACACTTCATATAAATATTAATAACAAACCAAAAAAATAATATATCAGATAGAATCGGATTAGCCGATCCAGTCCTACATGTGATACTAGAAATCAAAGGATAATATCTTCCATGACTGATTTCGATATGAATCAACCCATCTATTGATCTGATACTAATTACAATAGTATTCACCCATTCAAATAAAAAAGAGAAAAAAAAAGTTGCATTTTTTCATTATTTTTTTCCCATTTATATGATTGATCGCACTGCTGTTTTCTTTTCTTTCTTTTTTTCTTGTATTTGATTGCTCACACTGCTGTAGTCCTCACCAGATTCCAAAACTAAAAGAGAGTGCATCCAGAAATGGGACCAACGATGTAGGATACGAATCTCATACTCAGAGAGATCACCATTTAAGTGCTCTTCTGTGTAATTTGGCATATTCCATGATCATTATTTATTTTACAACACAACCACAAAATAGAACATGATCTTGGCAGGAGAGATCTTTTTAATGGTGTGTTTAGACTTTTCTAATTCTCATGTATCAGTCCATAAAAAAAGGGTTTTTTTTTTTTTTTCATAAAATTGAGTTTGACCTTGAATCTTTTTTATTTCATTTTGAAATACCCAATTCTTCAAACTCAAAATCAAAATGGTTTTTGTTAAATAGTCAATGGTCAATAGTCAATAGTACATGGTTAGTCATCCCTTGGTCTACATATCTCTATCTCCTGTGTGTTTCACATCCGGCGGTGGAAGATTTTGGAAACAAGATCCCACCTTCTGCTGTGCTTCCGGTTCCGCGTTTTATACTGTTCTACTCGTTTTGACTCACAAAGCAGCCCCTCAATTTTCATGCTTCTTTCAATTCTCAAGCTTTAAAATTGAAAACTGCGTGCTTGTGATGACATTTATATGAAAAAGCAGAATCAAAACAAAGAATAGTATCAAAAAACGTGTGGACGGTGAGGAACAATTTAGTGGCTCTGGATTTCCTTCTTTTCAAAAGTTCACTCTTGCTTGTCTCTATAAATACCCACAAGCTCAGAGCAACAGCAAAAACCATCCTCTGTGTTTTCGTCCTGATTCAATCTCTCTCCTCTCTGCTTCATTTCCTACCAAGAATCTCAGATCTCAAGGGGAAAAAACCAAAACTAGGAATTGAAGATTCATGGCGATGTCCAAGGAATTATTGGGGTCATCTTTATTAGAGAGATCATCTTTTGTTCCTGCTTCAGGATTCTTGTTTAATCATAGGTTCAACCAGAAACAGAACAAGCTTTCGGTTTCCCCTGTTTTGGTTCCTTCAGAGAAGAGAAGATTGCATTTACGGAAGGCTACATGGACCCCTGTAGCGACCATTAGTGAGGATTTGAGAAAACTTGTAACGCCGGAGAAGCCTGTGAAATTTAAGGTGAGAGCTGTGGTTACAATCAGGAGGAAGAACAAGGAAGATTTTAAAGAAACAATTTCAAAGCATCTGGACTCTTTCACTGAAAAGTTTGGCAGGAATGTTGTCTTACAGCTTGTTAGCTCCGAAATCGATCCAAGTTAGTTCTTTCTCTTTTCCCCAGGAAACCTTTTTCTTTAAATTGCAGATTTCCTTTCTGGGTTGTCTTCCTATTGTGATAAAAAAAATCTCTGCTTTTGGGGTTTTGGGTTTGATCTAGTCAGGAAATTTGTTTTTTTTTTTAATGGGATTTTAGATTTTTCTTGTTCTAAGTAAAAAATTTGATTTTTGCCGAATTTGCAGAAACAAAGGCACCAAAGAAAAGCTCAGAAGCTGTTCTGAAGGACTGGGAGAAGAAATCGAAAGTTAAAGCAGAAAGAGTTCATTACACAGCAGAAATCATGGTTGAATCTAATTTTGGGGAGCCAGGTGCTATAACAGTGAATAACAAGCACCAGAACGAGTTCTTCTTAGAGACCATCACCATTGAAGGATTTGCATGTGGTCCTGTCCATTTTTTCTGCAATTCCTGGGTTCAATCCAAGAAAGATCTTCCAGGAAACAGGATATTCTTCTCTAATAAGGTAATTTTTCATCACCGGCTTTGAATTTGACTTTTTCTTCATCCCCTTCAACCTTGAAAATGTTTTCAAAATTCTCGGAAGATGCTGGTAACTTGTTCAACCAGTTTTCGTATGCAACTGAAGAATCAAGGTCAATTGGTCAAAGTTAGACTATATTGAAAATTCATCAACCGTGTGAACGTGTTCCAATCGAAAGAAAGCAGAAACCAGTAAAAATGCTGTTCTTCTGAATAAATAAATAAATAACCCAACTAGTTATAATTAATTATATGTATGACAGCTTGACATTTTCTGTTCTTCTTCTTTTTTGCGTAATTAATAAGCCTAACAACCCAATCAAGTTAGACCCATCTCATGTCTGCATATGAACAGCCACTATGGTGGATAAATTGTATTTTTAAATCATCTGAGATAATTTTTGTTTTGTGCAGCCTTATTTACCTTCTGAGACACCGGATGGACTTAGAGAGTTGAGAGAGAAGGAACTGAAAGAGCTTAGAGGTGATGGAAAGGGGACTAGAAAATCATGTGAACGGATATATGACTATGATACTTACAACGATCTGGGAAATCCAGATAAGGGCATTGAGCTTGCAAGGCCGATCCTCGGAGGTAAAGACATCCCTTATCCCAGGCGATGCCGAACCGGTCGTCATCCCACTGATACAGGTTAGTTTACAACTCTAAAATTTCTCTCTCATCTATTGAATAAAACTCAATAGTTTAAGCTTTTGGATTGAATACTGTTGAAAATAATCTCACATTGCTGTATATATATATATATATATATGTGTGTGTGTGTTTGTGTGTGAGAGAGAGAGAGAGGGAGTCTCTCCACTTAATTTTTGAGGTGAAAACTTAACAACTACTCCATGATTGGAGAGACTTAATTTTTGAGATGAAAACTTAACAACTACTCCATGATATATTGTTGTTGGCAGACATGAAAACAGAGCGTCGGGTGGAGGAGCCCTTGTATGTGCCAAGGGATGAGGCGTTTGAGGAGTCAAAACAAGACACATTCGCTGCCGGACGGCTGAAGGCAGTGCTACACAATTTGATACCATCTCTAGTTGCGAGTCTATCTGCCGACAATCATGACTTCAAGGGGTTTGCAGATGTTGATAGCCTCTACAAAGAAGGGCTAAAACTTAAAGTAAGCTTACAGGATGAGCTCCTAAAGAAGCTTCCTTTGCCTAAGGTTGTTAGCCAAGGTCAAGCACTTCTCAGATATGATACTCCCAAGATTCTAACCAGTAAGCAGCTCTCCCCATCCATCCATCCTGCTTTCACTAATCATTGAATCAATGTCTAACTGTTGATCGTATGTTGTTGCAGGGGACAAGTTTGCTTGGTTACGTGATGATGAATTTGCTCGTCAAGCATTGGCTGGGATCAACCCGGTTAACATAGAGAGGCTTGAGGTGAGTCATGAGTCATGACTCACATGAGTGACTGTGGGGCCAGTATTAATTTAATTCCTTTTATTCTATATCTGATCACAATAATGCATTTTTTTTTATTAGGTCTTCCCACCTGTTAGCAAGCTGGATCCAACGATCTACGGTCCACCAGAGTCTGCTTTCAAAGAAGAACACATTGTGGGCCATCTTGAGGGGAAATCTGTACCACAGGTTAGTTTGGTGTATGTGTCCCACGATTGTACCCTAGACAATCCCTCGGTTCCACACAATATTAACATCGACCGTCCATGCATGGAATAACAGGCTTTGGAGGAGAAGAGATTGTTTATGCTAGACTTCCATGACATCTACCTGCCATTTTTGGAGAAGATCAATGCCCTGGACGGGCGAAAGGCATACGCTACCCGTACTCTCTTCTTCTTGACCCAACTCGGTACTCTGAAGCCCATCGCTATCGAGCTGGGTCTCCCTTGCAACGAGAAGCGAGTTCTGACCCCACCCGTGGACGCTACCAGCAACTGGCTTTGGCAACTGGGTAAGGCCCACGTCTGCTCCAACGACGCAGGGGTTCATCAGCTGGTCAACCACTGGTTGCGCACCCACGCCTGCATGGAACCCTTCATACTAGCGGCGCACAGGCAGCTGAGTGCAATGCACCCGATCTTCAAGCTTTTGGATCCTCACATGAGATACACCCTTGAGATCAACGGCCTGGCTCGGCAGACCCTCATCAGCGCAAGCGGTGTCATCGAATCCTGCTTCACCCCTGGCAAGTACTGCATGGAGATGAGTGCTGCTGCATACCGCAACTTGTGGCGGTTCGACCTTGAAGGCCTCCCTGCCGATCTCATCCGCAGGTCCATACCTTTTCATAATTATTTAACTCCACCTTTTTTTATTGCTATTGAGAATGGTCTCACATTAATTAGAAACTAAAACTTTGAATGTCTTATATATGTGAGAGATACTTGGTTTACTTAGTTTGACTTACTTAGTTTGAACTTTGGAGATGAAAACTTAAGTATTAGAGCTCGAGATTCACTTCGTACATTCATCCAAAAGAGAGACCACATATCTTGTGTACCGTCACCCAAAAGAGAGGCAACACGTGAGAGGGGGTGTTATGATCCCACATTGGAATCCCATACCTACCAAGTATGGTTCTTAAATCTTGGGATTCTCCCATCTAATAGACTAGTCTTTTGGATTGGGTTCTCCCTTAGGCTTGAGTTGTAACATTTGATGCTTTCGTTGAAAGGCCGATGCTGCGGGAGGGATGACCTAGAGAAGGAGCGACCTGAGAAAGGGTCACCTGGTGAAGCAGAGTGAAAGCCGTCCAGAATGGACAATCTAGAGTGGGTCGACGTGGATGTCGACTTTGAAAAAGGGGTGACAATGTTATGATCCCACATTAAAATCCCATACCTACCAAGTATGGTTATTAAATTTTGGGGTTCTCCCACCTAATAGACTAGTCTTTTGGGTTGGGCTCTCCCTTAGGCTTGAGTTGGACTCTTCGATTCCAACGTCTTCGCCGTTCAATGCTTCTCTTTCCACATCAACTGAAGCTCCTGCTATTCTTGCATCAGGAGCAAGTTCCGATTCGTATCTATTTGGATCAGCTTTGCTGCCTTTGACCACGGCTCTCTCACCGTTCAGATCTTCTTTTGGAGAGCCTGTACTGGAGGAATTCATCATCGTCGACCCGAAAGACAACCAAGTTGAGAACGGCGACCTGCCTAGCAAGAAGCATGTGCTTCTTGGACTGGGGCATAGGACCATCGACGCCAGAGACGAAAAAAATGACACTATCTATCTGAGTCGCACTGGTGATCATGTTCTTGATATAATCAAGATAGCCAAGGTTCTCGATCTCGTACTCGACGTGGGCAGTATTCATGGTGATGCCTCTGGAATGAGGAGCGGCATCGATCTCGTTGTGCTTCTTGGGAGTGCTGTTGCCTCGCGGCACCTTTCTCTTGTCGATCCCATCTCAGCCGGGTATGCCAAGGTTCTCCCTTGCATACAGTCCACCGCCTCTTTTCCTATTCTTGTCTGCAGCAACGACAAAGACAACGAGTTCCACCGATGGACATTTACAAAGGAAGAAAAATTCGATGTTACTCGTAACCGCCTCAGTTCTTGGATTTCCAAGTTGATTTCGCCATGGCCCCCTCCAGAAATTGTACAACAACAGAGGAGAGCTGAGGCCGCCAAGCTCTGTTTCTCCTGCGATCGTGAATCCACTTTGGGGATTTTCAGAAGCATACTCGTTCTTCGCTTTGTGATTATTGTGGTTCAAGCCCAGTTTCCATTCTTCTGTTCCACGGAGAGTCTTGTTCTCTGCCAAAACTGTGATTGGGACAGCCATGATCAATCCTTATCTTCTCTGCACGACCGGAAGGCAAAAAAACCTCTCCCGTCCACCTCCCCATGTATTGGTAGACGGGTCGACTGATTCCAGCCCTTGGATCAGCGGCAGAAACCTCCTGCCGCGGGAGAGGATTTCAGTCCGACCGGAAGCCTCTCGAGGTATTTTCTGGTGTCTGTCTGACTGATTTTTCAAAAACGCAGGAGGTTTTCTTTTTGATTTTCTCACGGATCTGAAAATATTTTTCTTTCGTTTCTACAAGCTTCCTTTTGATTTTCCCAAAGTGCAGAGCTTCATCTTTGCTTTAAAAAAAGTGAAAAAATATAATCCACACTCTTCTCTGCATTAAACAGTCTCCCATTACCTCTTGTTTTGTGCAATTTGGAGATATCTCTAATGATCTGAATTTGAGTTTGAACCTTGACGACAAGATTCTCACCGAGTGGATGGCAATGTTACGAATGAGTTGTAAATGGTTGCTATATATTGTAACTGAATATGATTAGTGTAACTGAATGTAGTTAAAGTAGCTAAGTATAAATAGGAGTCTAGAGAGGATTGTAAGTTGTAACATTCAGTCAAAGTAATGAAAAGTCTTCTTCTGTAAAGTTTGGAGGCAATCCCCCTCGAAGTTGGATCATTCTTTCCCTCTTCTTCTCTTCTTATTCACATTCTTGATTCTTGTTTGTAACAATGAGGTTTTCATTGAGTCTTGAGAGTTTTTCCATGGACTCTCTTCAAGTGTTGAGGGATACACAACGGCAATCCATGGATTCCCTTCAAACGTTGAGGGATGCATAGAGGCAGTCTTACTCAGAAATTTTTCGGCTCTTGGATGCCATGGATGCGAAGCTTGACCGACTGCTCCCTTGCTTACCTACCGCGACCAATCCGACCATCAAACCTTTCCTGGTTTCACCATTCCTTGTTCCTCAAACTCAAACACCGTCACTGCCTTCTTTCCACCCCAGTCCAACCATCAACCTGCAACAAATCCCTATTCCCTCCATTCAAACCCAAGCTCAACCCCAAACCCAATCAGAAATGGAATCTTAAACTAATCCATACATGTTCTTTACCGACGATAACACTGATGCTGCGAGCGACTCTTTGATTCCAATGTGGGATCATAACAGGGAGTGTTGGGAATAGTCCCACATTGTTTAGAGACTAGAACCTTGGGTGTCTTATATATATGTGAGAGTCCATCTATTTACTAGTTCAAATTTTTGAAATGAAAACTTAATATAGTATTAGAGTTTAAAGAAATCACATGCCACATGTATTGTCTAAAGAAATCACATGCCACATGTATTGTCTCCCAAAATGAGGGGAAGTGTTGGGAATAATTCCACATTACTTAGAGATTAGAAGTTGGGTGCCTTATATATTTGAGACTTTCTCTATTTACTAGTTGGAATTTTTAAGATGAAAACTTAACAATTACTGAGAAATTGAACTGACTTTGATGATTTTACTTGCAGGGGAATGGCGGTTGAAGATCCCACACAGCCCCATGGACTGAAGTTGGTGATTGAAGATTACCCTTATGCCAACGATGGATTGCTCATCTGGTTTGCTATCGAATCATGGGTTCGAACGTACGTTAACCGTTACTACCCAGACTCCAGTGTCATCCATTCTGATATAGAACTCCAGGCCTGGTACAGCGAGGCCATCAATGTTGGTCACGCCGATCTACGTGAGGAGAGCTGGTGGCCCAAACTTTCCGATGCAGAGTCTCTCACCTCCATCCTCACAACCCTCATCTGGCTCGCCTCAGCTCAGCATGCGGCCCTCAACTTCGGGCAGTACCCTTACGGAGGTTACGTTCCGAACCGGCCACCCCTGATGCGGCGGTTGATACCAGGGGTGGGGGACCCGGAATATGCCTTTTTTGTGACTGAGCCGCAGAGATTCTTCTTTTCTGCACTGCCGAGTTTGTTACAATCGACTCAGTTCATGGCAGTGGTGGATACCTTGTCGACTCACTCACCCGACGAGGAGTATATTGGGGAAAGACAGCAGCCATCCATCTGGTCAGGAGATGCTGAAATAGTGGATGCATTTTATGGGTTCTCTGCAGAGATTCAACGGATAGAGAAAGAGATAGAGAAGAGGAATGAGGATCCGAGTCTTAGGAATCGGTGTGGGGCTGGGGTATTGCCCTACGAGTTGCTTGCTCCAAGCTCAGAGCCTGGGGTGACTTGTAGAGGCGTTCCTAATAGCGTATCCATATAAAATTATATGAGATGCATAGTAATATTAAGAAAGAGATGCATATAGAAAAAAAATGTAATGCAGTAGATTTCATTAATTTCCCACTTGGGATCAGGAACGATGTATTTATATACCAAAAATACCCATGAATTAATATTGATTTTAGATCTTTTTTTTTTATTCCTTTTATTTGGTAGAATATTGAGAGAAGATCAGATCAATTAATTATTAATTTTGCCAAATATAGCTCATTTGGTGGGACCTGGCCTGATCCTCTCCTGTAATCCAATCACACGGTTTGCATCAGTTTGTCAAGTATTACAATCGTCTAAGTAACATTGGGAGGCTCAACGACAAAAGAGGATCTTTTTTCCGTTTGATAGAGCTTCAGTTAAGTTAGAAACAGTTTTAAGTGATTAGTTCAGCTAGAGGTAGAGCAGTATAGCAGTAGAGAACGGCATTACTATCAAGAGATACAAATCAATGTTACTTGGAATTGAATTAGAAAGCAGTAGAGAACGGCATTACTATCCATTATAATTTGAATATAAAATTTGTTATATGACTAATCAAGATTGAAGACTATATCCTTTCTATCCATTATTGAAATTGCCATTATATATTATTGTCCACATGATTCAAAATGGTGGAAGGTTTACCAAATCCTTACACACACACACACAAACACAAAAAAAAAGGCGAGGTCCGAAGTTTTTAACTTGTAGAGCTTGTGAATCTTGCCTCAAATAGACATAGAATCTTATCATGATTAGAGCAATCTGATATGGGATGAATCCACACCTGTCTTACTAGCTTGCACTCTCACTTTATAAATAGGGGGCAACCCCGGCCCCCACAGTAGAGGTGTCAATTTTGGAGCCGAACTGGTATCATGGATCGAGCTGGCCCGAATTAATCTTAAACTGACCCGAACCGAACTATTATCGGACATGTTTTGGATTGATGTATGACATACTATCGGTCCCGGTCCGGGCTAGCCTGAAACTAGTCCGAAAAAGTGATCAATGAGTTTGAATCCGATAATAGCCCAGACTAAACCAATTTAGATTGAGTATTATATCCTAGCTTCACTACATAAGCCTTCTGGATGGTCTTAATGGGTTTCATACCGGGCTTTCAACCTGAACCGGTCCGAACCAATCAGATAACAACCTGATAAGCCAAGCCCGATAACAACCCGAAACAGGACTTGCCCGTTAGTTAATGTGCACAGTGCAGTCCATCCAGCCCAAGCCTGTTAATGGACATGTTTCGGTCAAGCCCTATAAAGCCCGACACCAATTTGGCCCAGACCGAAACCAGCACAGACCGGCCCATTGATATCCCTACCCCATAGGTTTATTCACTTCACTTTTCATTTACCTTTGAGATACGAATTAATTTCTAATACCCCACATCTCTCTCAAAACTTCAACAACTTAGCCATCTCAATAGTCCAAGTTCTATGGCTATTAGTGTTCGGAATACTGATTTAGGCATCGGAGTCATCCCCGGTCCATAACCCGACTTTTCTTTCCTACTTCTCCTCTATCTTGCATTTCATCCAACTTACGACGACGATTACGTGGTTTCCGACATCAATAGGAGCTATACCACCTAAATCGCAACACCTCTATGTTGATATCACAATAGCATCACAAGACTCACAAATTTTTATTACAAATTAAAAATGGCGAAACGTATGCAAGTCCGTGGATACATGGTTGAGTGCATCTCCTGCACTCCTCTTTCTACCATATGACATGGGAGTGCAATAAGGTCAATTTTGGTTGGGTTTTTTAAGACCCTAGTCCAACCTTAAGTTCATTTAGCTGTGCACAGGTCTGGCTTGGCCCGGCTCTAAGTGAAAACTCCAACCTTGATTCGCCGTTATCAAGGCGGGGCCTGACTGATGTTGATTGACCCTGATCATGAAATGATGGAAGGAAGATGCAGGGATTAGGTCAAGCCAAACAGAAGAATAAGAAGAAGACAGGTCGGATTCAACCCAAAGCCTCAACCTTGGCCAGCTCAATCTTGACCCATCCTTGATCCCACGGTATCTCAGCCAGGTCATATTCGAAATCAAGGTGGGCTCTGGCCGACAAGGCTAAACCTTTTTTTTTCATTTTTATTAAAACTACGCCTAATTTATGGCATGTCAATTGGAAAAAAAAAATAATTGAATGAAAAGATATGTACAGATTAGCTGTCAATTTTGGACCTTTAATACAATATCGGTCACATAGTATTAGATATTTTTCTTTGAATTTTTAATGTTCATGAAAGAGAATAAGATTCTTAAACAATTTTTGAATCATTCTGATCACTTATTTTGTAGAGAGGTTTGAGTATTTTTTTATAAAAGAATTCATGTGTTATATAGAATATATGTTGCAGTGAAGAAGGGATTTAAAACAATACGTTACAATGTTTGAATTTCAAATATCAAATATCTTCATCTGATTTTGCAGTTATAAGTTGGAATCGTGTTGGACTTTATCCTTATCATGCATCCCCACGCTTGCTTGAGACCTTAGAGAGCACGATTCAAATAACACACATTATGTGGCCTATTTGGATCAATAAACCTAGTCGGTTGTGACATGTATACCTTTTCTTGCAATAGTCCATATTGGAATGCACTGTGCAGATCGAGTTGACGCATCATCCATCTTTTTGAAAAAGCAAGAGTGAGAACAGTCCATATCATTGGTGGCTTAATAACAGGACTGAACATTTTATCATAGTCAATTTCCTTTAGTTTGATTAAACCCCTTTACAACTAAGCGAATTTTGTATCAATTAACCATCTCATCTAGTTTTCATTTGATGCAAAATACCCACTTGCATCCAACAATATGTGTATGAGTGGGCTTAGAGACCAAGGTCCATGTCCATTTTGAAGTAGAATATTGTATTCATCCATCATTGCCGTGCACCAATGTGCATCATAGTATGCTTGTGTATAACATTTATGTTTAGTTTCAACATTGGGAGGCTCGAGGAGTGGATGTTTAGTACAAACATAGGCGACATGGTCTCGGAAATATTTGGGCTTTCTGGTGCATTCATGGGTAGGAGTGAGGTGACACTTGGGTCGAGCGTGGGTGGCATTTGGGTTGATGATGGGTGGTGGGGTAGGGTGCATGTGAGAAGGGTCGCTACTAGTGAGTGGAATTTGTGTTGATGGGGGGAGACATTCGGGTTGAAGGGTGGCGACATTTGGGTTGATAATGGGTGGTGGAGTACGGTGTATATGAGTGGGGATAGTGGGTGCAGTGGTGTGACCTCCATAGGGTGGGTATATGGTAGCATGGGAACAGCCACCGGAGGTGACGTTGGAATGGTTACTAGTGGGATTGAGCCATTGACAAATTGGTGGTGCTGTGGTTGAGGTTGCTGTGACCCCTTGCTTCCCAATTCCGCAAAAAGGAATCGGGTTTCATTGAAGATAACATGTCGGGACACATAGATACGGCCCGTAGCTATATTTAAACAATTAGACCCCTTGTGTTGCAAGCTGTAACCAATAAATACAAACATAGCAGATCGAGGTTCGATTTTGTTGTGTTGTAAGGACCCAATAAGGAGAAGCAGGCGCATCCATACACTCTTCAGGATTGTGTAATCCGGTGAGGATTTGAACAAGGTCTTCCACGGAGACTGTATTTAGGTGGGCATCTTGTTGATGAGAAAGAGAACAATATTAAAGGCATGGACCCAATATGATGTGGGTATTTTGGCATTACAAAGCATAGACAAACCTATTGACGATGCTTCCTCTCTGCACATCCATTTTGTTCGTGAGTATGATAATAATATATGCGATGGAGAATACCTATAGTTTCCAGTAAACGAGAAACATTCCTATATCTCCACCTCAATTTGTTTGCATTGCTTTTATTGGTCTTTCAAAATACTTTCTTACTTTTCATTAAAAAGATTAAAAAATAGAATAAACTTAAGACTTGTGTGCCATTGGAAATAGCCAAATGTACTTACTATAATAATCAATAAAACTGGCATAAAATAAAACTGGCATAAAAGTGATGTCCATTAGTTGAAATGATTGGGGAGAGACCCCCTACATCGAAATGAACAAGATCAAGAGGGCCAATAAACACATTGTTCGAAGCATGAAATGGTAACTAATGAGACTTTCTCAATGGACAAGAAGAACAAAAAGAGAATTTATTTTCTCCTGCAGCAGGTAAATTATCGGTGGAGAGAATTTTAAGGATGATTTTTGAAAAAGATCAATGGATACACGTTCACCAATATGGGCTTGAGGAGTGGAAGAGTGTTGCACAGAGATGGAGCTGGAGTTGAGGCGGTAGAGACCACCATCAAGTATGCAGTGGAATAGGACTTTACCTAAGGATCGATGCTTGACATTGCAATAAGAGGAGGTGAAATTCAAAAACAACGTCATTATCAAATGTAAACTGTGAAACACTTGGTAGATTTTTTTGTAATGGATGGAACATGCAATATTTTATTCAAATGCAAAGGATGGAAAGAAGAAAGTATTTTAGAAGAACTAGTATTTTGGATATGCAAATCTTGCCCATTTCCAATGTGAACTTGATCCAGTCCTTGATATGCAAAATGAACGGAGAGATTGTTAAGATCAGCCGTTATGTGGTCGGTAGTGCCAAAGTCCAGGTACCAAGCATCAAAATGTAGGACTTTGCCATGCGACATATTCTGGATTGGCGATAGCAGTGGCAGCATTTGGCACATCGGATGACGATGCGGACAACGCTGATGAAACGATGTGTTGAGGTTGGCATTGAGTTGAGCCATCAAGATATCTGATTAGTTGGTGACCTCTAATAAGAGTGAGCAGCTGGGACCTCCACAATAAATAATTGTTTTTTGGTCCAGCCAAATACAGATGAGTGAGTAAGCTTTGCATTGAAGAAAGGAGAGATTGAATCAGCAGGAGAAAAGGGTAGAGGTATTGGAGTTGAAGCCATGTTGATGTTAGTCACACTTTGCTCTAATACCATGAAAGAGCGTAAGATTTTTAAACAATTTTTGAATCACTCTCACTTATCTTGCAGAGAGGTTTGAGTATCCTGTTATAAAAGATTCATGCGTTACATAGAATATATCTTAGAGTGAAAGAAGGGATTTAAAACAATACGTTATAATGTTTAAATTTAAAATATCAAATATCTTCATCTAACTTTGCGTCCACTGATATCCTACTAGAATCATGCTAGATTCTTATCTGTTTTTCGCCGAAATCATGGTGGATTTTATGGGTTCGGATCATCTACATGTACATGTACTCTTTATGGGATTCCATCACTGTCGATGTGGTGTGGGACCCATGTCTAGAATGTGGGATCCACTAGATATAAAGAGTGATGGAATTCTCGAAAAAATACAAGTACATATAGATGAACTATTCTTGGACTTTGTCTTATAAGTTCAAAATTGCTTAAGGATTTATTTTCAATATATTTTACTATTTTAGCACTCGACAACTAAATTGAATTCAAATTTGGCACCTATGGCTATGGGAGAATGGGACCAACTTTCCAATACAACTTCATGTATCCCATCTGCCCTAAGTGGCAGATATAACGTTGCTTGTAACCATTGTTGTCAGTGGAATCCGATCAACTTCTCTGATCCTGCCACATAGATGAAACACTTACACAACAAGAAAGTGGGCAGAATATATCCTGGGGTCACTCCAATGCCAAAGTTAAGGAATTTCGAAAACAAACCGAATAAAGCTTTTAGTGGTATACTAGAACTCCTTAAAGATGGGGGTTCCTTGAGATACTGGGGCCACCACCATCTTCTCTTCATCTCCGATGAAGTGAGATCTTATAACCACAAAGAGAGTAAAACACAAGAGGATTAATACCTGGTTAGGATGTTTTTTCTCATGACATGGACATTCCCATTCCCCCCCTCCAATTGATATCCTTTTGCTATATATAAATTCCAGTGGAAGCTTTCCAAACAAGCCTCTTCACACCTACCACCATCTTGATCACCAGACTCCTAGGGAATAGTATGTTTGAGGGGTTACGGCCCATTAGGGCGGCGCTGGGACGTTTTGTTAGCCGCTTACGACCCCCTTATAGTCCACGTCTTCTATATTTTCTGATGCTGGTCTCTGTCCTTACACTTTTATCGAGTGTCGTTCTTGCTTTTTTGCTGATTCAGTCCATGATATGGTGATCTGGCCGGTCAAATCGACTTACTTGGCATTATGGTTGGTATCAGTATTTATGAGCATTAATGGTAGTCCATTAAATGCCTAGCTACCCCCATCAAGCGGTCCCATCATGTCTTGATCACCCTGGGGACGAACACAAGTTCCTTTTTCGGACATCTTTTATTCTCATTCCTCACGCCTTAGATGTACGTTACATGTTTTTTTCTCGAGAATCATCTTAAATTCCCCATTAATGATCAGATTTGTATCCCTTATTATTTTTCCACAACAACCATCAATGGATGTCACTCTCACTCCATCTTGAGAGAACCTTATCCTCTCATCTTCAATCATGTAGATTCATCTTTATTCCAAGAGAAGAAAACAAGAATACCCTAATCATTAATATTGATACCGATTAAATTGACACCTTTTCTTTATATGGCAAAAGTTAACGGTTTTGTCAATTTAACTAACCAGTTACATATAGACATTGTCCTCAGGTGTTTATGCCCTAATTAGATCTAAACATCTGTTCCTTTAAATATCTAAACTACTCAGTTACAAGTATACATTGTAATCGGATGTTTATGCCCTTAGATAGTAATTACAAGTAGACATTGTAATCGGATATTTATGCCCTTAGATCTAAACAACTATTCCTTTTCTAAACTACTCTTATCTCTTATCGGACATAGGGTCCCAATCATGTAGACGGATTCAAACTTAATTATTAATGGAACAATTGGTAGGTAATCCTGTTGATTGGGACCCAATTGAATAATTGGAAGGTAACTTCCAATGAAGAGGGGACACGATGGTTAATTTGTAAATAAGGGGATAAAATCATAAGGAGGGAGTAAGGGTGTCAAAATTGAGCCCAAATTGAAACGAATCAACCTGATTTGGCCCGGATCAAACCGAAAGCAAATCTAATTAAAGACGTTTTGATTTGTGTTTTTAGATTCAATGAAAACTGAAACCAAACTGAATCAATTGATAAGTCCGAATCAAATCAGACCAATAAGATTGAAACCAAATCAGTCCGATAATGGACCAATAAGAGTCCATTAAGTCAATATTTTATTAAATATACATGTAGAAAACCAATCGAAACTGAACCAGCCCCATAATGGCTCAATAGAGGCCATTAATCCAAATTTTTTACTATTTATACATATAGTAAACCCAATTTCCCGCCATCATCCTCACAGTAGTGGATCGATAAGAATCCGTTAGGCTAGCCCAATAACAAATCGACATTAAATCGATTTATTAACTAGCGTGTACAGTGCAGCCCACCCCAACCTGAATCTCTTATTAGATATCTTATGGATTCCCTTAAGCAGCCCACGACCAACTTGATCCAAACCGGAACCGACTCAAAGTGACCCGTTGATACCCCTAGAGGTAGAGACTACTGACATAACCTCTACCGCCATCTCAGAGTTCTTTAGTTTTTTGTCTTTTGACATCATCTGACTAGATATCCCATTTTGTATGGAATACTGAGCCCTCCTACTTTTTTTTTTTTTTTTTCCTGTCTCTCAGGTCAAGGCCCTTGCATGTAGCACCTTTGGAAAGAAGGGTTCCTACTAGAGAGTGTCAAAAGGTCGGACCCAATCAGTTTTGGTCGGGTCTAATAGGTTTTTGGTTATTTTATATCTCGTATCACTATCGGTGTGTTTAGTTATTTGGACTTCAAAAGCTGGGTATGACCCATTTAAATTCGGTTGGACGGTTTCTGGTCCATATAGGCAAAGATAAGGATAGAAAGAACGAGTAAAAGACTCGAGTAATGAAAGAGACTAAGAGACATTTTATTATTTTAGATTTTTGGATTTAGGGTGCATTAGTTTAAAGGTTTATTCGATTTATTAGATCATCGATTTACTTGAACTACACCTTACATCGTGAACCCATTTAATAATCGATCTGAACTCAAACCCGACATATTTAATAACCGAACCAGTCCAGGGCTTCACAGGTCAGATTATTGGTGTGGACTTGAAATTGACATCTGATTCCAACAGTTCAAAGTGAAGATGGTTGGTCAGACCAATCCTCTGGTTGAACCCAATGAGTACATTAACCGAGGTCAGTGGCAAGTGGCAACAAAACCACTTCCACTGCGGGGGGAGACTTCCTAGCTCTTTCCGTGTGGAAAATGAAAATCAACTTCCACTGAAGTTGCTTTTAAGCTTCCGCTTCAGTGCTTGTCGTTCCCATGGAATTCAGCGGACAGTTTCCTCGTTCCTTTCCAAGAGCCAACAACCATCCCATTTTCCATTGGTCAAGTCAAGTTCAACTAAAAATTATAAGTAAATATCAATGGAGAAATAGAGAAGAAGTTTCTATTTCACCTCAAATGAAGAATGGAATACAGTAAAGGTTTGGTAAACGTAGATCCAATATCAATTTTTTGTTACTTTTAAATTTTTTTTAATTTTCAATCACGTGTCTATAAAAACAATCCAAATCGACATTAGATTGGTTTTGGGGTCGGCTTATACTTCACCTTGTCTGATACCAATACCTTAAACCTTGGATAAATCCCAATATCTCCTACTTATGTATGTCACATTTAACAAAATGGTCTTCAAATGACAAAATGGTGCATCTATGGGGAGAGTGTATGAATATACATAAAAGGGTATAAAATTATATGAGGCTGAAACTTAACCTATGTCCTTTCTTAAATATTGAGAGGTTAGAATTGTCATGTTACCTTTCCACCCGGCACAACTAGATTTGTTGGCTATATAAAGTCATCAGGTCCACACCGTGTAACTCGATTGTAAGCGATTATTAAACGTATTGGGTTTAGACTTAGATTGATTATTAAATGGGTGTAGTCTGATTGAACCGATCGAATGAACCGAATATACATTTAAATCGAACTAAGTCTTGGTTTAAATCAATGAAATACAATCCTAGAGCTAAAAACCTAAAACATTAAATCATCTCTTACTCTCTTTCATTTCTTAAGTCTTACACTTGTTCTTTCCATCTTCATCTTCGTCTATATGGGTGATCACTAGTCTAATAAGAGCATTTTACAATCCTACAAGTAGGTATCTAATCTACAACATAAGAGTAATTAAGGATCCGAAAACCAACATCTCTTTATTTTTATTTATACTTTGACATGAACTCATTATAGTCCATTTAGAGATCCGATTAGCTTGATTAGCATAAAACCAATTATGATTCGAGACTGATCAGATGGAAATATACTGATTAACTAAATGGACCATCACAATATAAGATTTTAAAAAAATGACAAACATCAATTAAATCAGATGGAGACCGTCAGACCCACTGATTGATGGATAGAAATCTTCTCCTATGTACCTGCGGGCTGCCAAGGGTTGGATTTCAATCGATCCATCTCTTGATGTATTGATAGATGAACCAATTGATCTCCATCTTTTAGATTAGTCATAGGACCCTCCTACAGTAAGGGAGGATTTGAATCCCCTGGTTGACACCCCTAGTTTGAGCATACCAGAAAACCTTTCAAAGAAATCACTCAACAACCAAAAAGACTAGTGAAGTGGAGGAAAAAGAAGTCCATGGGAGATTCCTCCTTAAGCAGCCGCGTGGAAACCCCTGGAAGGATTATTTAGTTTCACGTGAATCAGAGAAAGAGTAAAGGAAGACTGCCAAAGATACGAGCAAGAAATAATAAATAAAGACTCCCAAAAGTAACCTCAAAACTGGTCAACATAAAAAATTCTGAACAGAAAAAAGAAAGTTTGAAATAAAGAAACTTCTAAGTTCCTGCTGCCAAACTTCCAAACTTCCAAACTTCCAATTCAAATCATTCTCAATTATTATTATTATCAACAAGACTAATATAGTTAATTAATATAATATGAGTCAAGCAATAAATGGTTTTTTTAGTTTATTTGTCCTGAGGTAATGTTAATTTATTGATAAATTTTTAATTAATATATTATGAGTGTGTTTCCGATAACATAACTTTGTGGATTGTTATTAAATCACAAATTAAAAATTTTAATTTAGTATATCATCTGCCAGGATAATGCATGAAGAAAAAAAAAAAAAATCTGACAATTCATTTCATTTTTTTTTCTTTTTCAACCATTGGGGAAAAAGTTTATATAATTTTATTAGTGTACTATAGTGTATAATATAGTTGTATAGTTGTTCATTTTATTGCTTTTCTATTATTTAAAATTATTGTATTGTTGTACCAATTTTTTTATTTATGGTTTTTTTAATTTAAATTGTTAGGTTCTTGCTAAGAGTTGGGAGAATGTATAGAAATGTTTAAAGTATTGGGATATTAGGCATAGATGATCTATTTTTAAAATTGAAATATCAAATATTTCTCATTCTTGAAATATTGTATTCTCTTTTTATGTTAGAGTTCGTTAAAAGTTGAGCGAAAACCCGTTTATATTCGAATGATGTTGCAAGATTTATTTCTTCGTCTTTTTTTTTTCTCCTCTTTTTTTATGAGAAAAGATTAAGAGAGGTGGGGACAAGAGAAGAAATGAAGATGGCACTGAAGAGGGTAAAACTATTAAAGAAGATTGAAATCTGAAACTCAATTTTGGATATTTTTGTTAAAAGAAACCCAAAATGGGTAATCAAGTAATTGTCCAAAAAATCTTCCGTTTCCATTATAAATACCCGACCATGACCGACGCCTTACTCATCACAAACACAGGCCCAGTAACTTACTCTCTCTTTCTTTCTCTTCGACTCAGCAATGGAGTTTGAGGCTTCATGGTCCATATACGCTGCAGCATGGCTAGTAGCACTAGCACTCGTACTGGTCTCCGGCCGAATCCACCGCCGGCGATTAAACCAACCACCTGGTCCAAAGCCATGGCCCATCATCGGCAACCTTAATCTCATCGGCGAACTCCCTCATCGTTCCATCCATAAATTGTCCCAAAAGTACGGACCCATTATGCAGCTCCGATTTGGTTCCTACCCAGTGGTGGTGGGTTCATCCGTGGAGATGGCAAAACAGTTCCTGAAAATCCATGACCTCACCTTCGCTTCACGACCCAAAACTGCCGCCGGCAAATACACCACCTACAACTACTCCGACATCACCTGGTCTCCATATGGACCGTACTGGCGTCAAGCCCGGAAAATGTGTCTGATGGAGCTGTTCAGCGCAAAACGTCTAGAGTCCTACGAGTACATCAGGGTGGAGGAGATGAGGGCTCTCCTGAAGGGACTGTATCAGTCATCGGGTCATTCTGTAAACCTGAAGGACCACCTGTCGGACATTAGCCTGAACGTGATAAGCAGGATGGTGTTGGGGAAGAAGTACTTGGAAGACTCGACTGGGACATCGATTGTGAAGGCGGATGAGTTCAAGAAGATGCTTGATGAGCTGTTCTTGCTGAATGGAGTGATGAACATTGGAGATTGGATACCTTGGATTGATTTCATGGATTTGCAGGGGTTCGTGAAGAGGATGAAGGCTTTGAGCAAGAAGTTTGATTGGTTTATGGAGCATGTCATTGACGAGCATAACGAGAGGAGGCAGAGAGAGGGTGTGGAAGATTTTGTCCCTAAGGATATGGTTGATGTGCTCTTGCAGCTTGCTGATGACCCTACCCTTGAAGTCAAGCTCGATCGGAGTAGTGTCAAGGCCTTTACTCAGGTACACTATTATAAATTACCACTTCGCCCGGTTTCCTAAATTATAAGGTTTCTATCTCAAAAGCTCAAATTTAACGGATGTCAGTTTTTCGTTTCAGCTGTATCAAACACTGGTATCGGCCAGGTATTGATGAGATGCCAACGTGACATACATTTTTGGTATTAGTTAGGTATCGATTAGATGCACAAGTGACAAACCTTTTTGGTATTAATCATGTATTAGTCGATATAGACTATGTCAGTTTGGTTTCGGTCCTCATACCAATTCAACAAAATAATACCATATTGGTTAGGTATTCATATCGGTCATGATCGATCTGATACCTAAAACCATGCGTGCATGTAGTGTAGGTTGTATACTATTTCATGGTCTGGGACTAAACTCCTCACACTCTTTTGCACGTGCATGTGATAATATGTAGACATGTAGAAATTGTGAAGACAGTGAAAATTAACCCGTTCTATTACAATATAAGGGGTTATAGACTATTTGGTAATTGGGGTGGGATTTAACTTTCACAACTCCTCCCATGCATGAGGATACGTACTACGAAAAATCCACTCTGATACCATGTAAAGGTGGAAGGTTTCCCTACATATAAGAGGACTGTAAATTATTTGATAGTCGATGTGAGATTAAACTTACCATACATGATTATTGATTGACCCTCCATCACTTGCAGGACCTAATAGCAGGTGGCACTGAAAGCTCGGCAGTGACTGTAGAATGGGCAATCTCGGAGCTCTTGAAAAAACCAGAAATATTCAAAAGAGCTTCAGAAGAACTGGATAAGGTGATTGGGAGAGAAAGATGGGTGGAAGAGAAAGACATCCCAAACCTGCCATACATCGAAGCTATTGTGAAAGAGACAATGAGGATGCATCCAGTGGCACCAATGCTAGTGCCCCGACTAGCTAGAGAAGATATTGAAATAGCCGGGTATAACATCCGGGCGGGGACCCGAGTCCTTGTCAACACATGGACGATAGGAAGAGATCCATCATTGTGGGAAGCACCAGATGAATTCAAACCCGAGAGATTCATTGAAAAAACCATCGATGTGAAGGGTCAAGATTTCGAACTATTGCCATTCGGGTCGGGTAGAAGGATGTGCCCAGGTTATAGTCTTGGATTAAAGGTGATCCAATCAAGTTTGGCTAACTTATTACAAGGGTTTGAGTGGAAATTGCCTGACCAAATGAACCCTGATGACTTGAACATGGAGGAGATTTTTGGGCTTTCAACACCAAAAAAGTTCCCACTTGAGGCTGTGGTGGAGCCCCGACTTCCAGCTCATGTTTATTAACCATTTGTTTTTTTCTTGTTTGTGTGGTTGTGTTTTGATATCCTAAAATCCTCTAGTTCCTGGAAACTATTATGTTGCCATGTCATTATTATCTTATGTATTAGTAGCTTTTTGGTATTGAAGATCAATTCTCCTTGAGTTGAATATCTATAAAAATCAAATTTTCTGATTTTCAATGTTTTCTAATATATTTGGATTTCGAAGGTAAACAAAATTGGATATTTACAGAATGCCTTTCTTTGACTGAGGTTTCACAGTAAAGCAGTAAATTTTTTAACTGACATAACCCAACCCAATCAGGTGTTATTGGGCCTTAAGATCCCTGTCTTGGCCCGCCTCAATTCATCCTCCCCACACCCACTCTTAAGTACACAGCATCATTAAATTTGCATTAAAAAAAGAAAGATCAAATATATGTATTATCAATTGATATGTCAATTGCGTGTCATAGGCTTCAGTGATTAAAAAATTTGGTATTACCCAAAAGAAAAAAAAGAAGAAAAAAGAAGAAGATAGAGACAAGGGAAACCCTACCAAATATCATTTTCAACATACAACTATCAAATTGTATAAAGAAAACCAAGTTGGAAAATTCAAAGCCTTTCTTGAGTGACATGGGGGGAGGAAAATTTCCTGCTGTTTGGTTTTATGTGTTGTAATATTGAATTTTTTTTAATGGGTTCATAAATTATTTTTTAGTTTATAGTATTTTTTTAAAATATTATTTTTATTGAAGCATGATTCCATATAGGTATACAAAAAATCGAACAACAGGAAAATCCTACTATCCGGCAAAAGGAAAATTTGAAAGGAGGCTCTACCCACTTCTCCCTGGGAATAGCCAAATGTAGAACTTTGGATCCAATTTCCATTGCATGCCCTTAGGTGAGAACTTATCCTAATACTTTCAATAGTTAAAATAGAGTTACTCAAAATATGCAAAAAGTATTTTAGACCTTGATATCGCCAAAGCCCAAATGGGACTTGGTGGTCATAGGTTTCAACATGAAAATAGTCTCTCTGGGAGGGGGGAGGTGTTAAAGATACGTACATGAGTTCCTTCTTAGACCCTACAATGGCGGGAGTCTCTTGCATTGGGTATAAGGGTGCTAAAAATGCACTGAAACTGTTAACCGAAACCGACCTGAATCATTTGCATTAGAATTGGCAAACCGTTTGGTAAATAGTTCAACTCTGGTTTGGATTTTTACACTATTCAAATAGTCGGATCAATGTAGTTTTAAACAGTTTAAACCAGCGGTTTCACACCAGTTAAACACCGTTAACCCAAATACATGCAACACCGTTTATAGACCGTTTAAACCGATTAAATTAAATAGAACCAAACAATCTTGGCTAAAGAAATTCCTAACCCTAATCCTTAACCTAATCCAAAATTGTAAAACACACATACACACACACACTCTCATTCTCTTTTAATCTGTTATTTTTAAGCTTTCACGCTAACATTGGACAATAGTGAATTTAAAATTTAAATGAATTGTTTCACGCGGGGGTTCCAGGTCCATACTTGTGGTAGGCAGCTGTCCTTTTCCTTGATTTCGTCTTTCATGATTTCATCTAGGAAAGTCCTTGTCCTCTACATCAACCATCAACCATATTAAAGCATAGGGTGGGACAAAGACTGGAACTTAACCTCATGTATATAAGGCACTCTTTTGTAACCTTAACAAGACTAACAGCTACAGTACTGTTTGATGGCAATCAAATCATTTAGAAACTGATTATTAGAATCGATGCATTTAACCTCTTACAAACCACAAACAAAACCGTTTAATGAAAAATCAATTAAAAATCAAATAACCAAAATTGATTTCTGGTAACAATTTCGACATGTTTAATTAATTGGTATGATTTTTTACCCTCCTATGCACCACACCACACCGATTAACCGATAATAAATCGTTTACCACCCTCAACTTGGTACATTCTTTTATATCACCAAATGAGAAAATAGGTTTCACCAAAAAAATTTCTCTAAAATGGGATTTTCCATTATTTGTTTTAATATAAAATGTAAAAAAAAAAAAAAAAAAAGAAACAAAAAAAAATTTTCATGTAAAATATCATTCACATGAAAAATTTTAAAAAGAAAAAATAGGGACAATAGGGAATGCAAGGAAGAACGGTATGTGCAAGGGAGGCAATTCATAACCCGACCAGGTCCATCTGGATTATCTGCACTGGTCTGGCCCTAATTACTCTGGGCTGGGCCTATGCCAATTTTGCTTTAACTCTGGGGGGCTTGGGTTTATCTTTCGACCATCCCCATTTAGCTTTGCATATGAAGATGAATGTATAGTCTAAAACCTTGTGGACACAACCCTAATCCATGTGCTTCTTTTTAGGAAAAAGATTCTCTCCTCTTGTGTAATTCTTTCAGTTGTGATTCAGTGGCTGAAGTTCACCTGATGTATATATTGATGTATTGATATGCGCACCAAACGAACTCCAGCCATTAGATCACGGCTGAAATCCCTCCAACGATTGGAGAGAATCCAAACTTTTCTTTTTCTCCTTTGTCGATGGTAATACTTTGATGTGCATTTCATGAGAATTATAATTAATATATGTTTTGGATACGATTAAGATTTAGTATTAATTAATTCAGATATTTTAGTTTTCAATCATAAATTAGTTTCCATGTTTCATAACAATAAGGAAATGAGAACATATTTGGTGGAGTTAGGTTTCAATAGCTAATTCCCATAGGCTCCATTTGTTGCAAGGGAAATAAAAGGAAGGCAAACGAAGGCAAATCAATACTAATCTGGAAAATTTTGTAATTCATTATGATAGTGTAACTAGTCTCAAAATATATCAAATTTGATTTAAAAAAAAAAAATCAAATTTGTAATTAAATTTCATTTTAATTTGCATTGAAAGTATAATAAATTTTTTACCTAAAATGTTTTTTTTTCTATAAAAATGTTTTTGTTTTCATTTTAGTAACTTAGAAAACTATTCATTAATAGACCTAGCCATGGCATCGCAGTTACACATTTGTACAAGCCATGGAGTAGACAAGGGCCAAACTGACTTTACTTGGGACTGTCATTGCCTGCCGAGCCAAGGAATGGGCTATAATATTAGCCTCCTTGGTATAAACACAAAAACTACATTGATATCCTGAGACTTCAAATCTAAAATATCCTTTACAATCGACATTAAAAACCGATCCCCATCATCTGTGACACCATTAAGAAGATTCATTACCCCTAAACAATCAGACTCCACCTAGATCACATGATACTCCTGTGGATCGGTCGCATGATACGTCTGCTGAATAGCATCAACAAGGGCCGTTTTGATGGTTAAAGCCTCCCCTACAGGCGCTGAAAGGAACATCACAGAGTGAGAAACAGCAAGTTGAACAATGCCCTGGAAGTCGCGAACAATATAACCCATACCTCCTTGATGAGTGTCACTCTCAAACACTGCGTCAGTATTCAATGAGACCCATCCTCTGGGTGGCGGTCTCCAGACCACCTGATGCTCCACAGGTTTTCTAAATTAAATAAGAGATTGATGAGAGTCCCCGTGACGCGTGAAATTCAGCATAGGCCTTATCGGTTCTCCAAACAACTTCACTTGGCGAAGTGGCATTCCTTTGAAAATAGAGGTTGTTGCCATCCAGCCAAATGTGCCAAGATAAAAAAAAAAAAAACAAAACTTGCAAATGAGAGAACTTGTCTTCCTATACGGTCCGAGAAACAGAAGCAGTACTATTAGCTAATTGTCGAAGCCATGCACTTCGCAAAGCTAATATAAGAATCAGGCACTTTGAAAGCCATACTAATGCCAAGCCAAATAGCTCAAGCAAATGGACATTAAAGTAAAATATGATCAGATGTTTCAACTTGGTTGCCACAACGTCGGCAGATACGATCCACAGGCATATTCCTGTGATGTAAATTTTCAGATGATGCAAAGGCATTTGCACAGCATTGCCACATAAAATAGCGAATTTTAGGACTCGTTTGGCACTTTCAAATCAGATTCCAGACTCTACTAGGCACCTGTCACCATAAAGGAATTGCTGAAGAAGAAGCGCCTGTTCCTGATATTCATTAAAATAAGACTATCCTCACTTGGAGAAAAAGAAAGTGGTATTTCCACTATAGCTTGAATTTCCTCGGCAGAAAAAAGATACGATAACATATCCAATTTCCAAGAATGCCTCACTGGGTCAATAAGATCAGACACCATAAGAATAGGTATATGCTGTGGTCTAGCCGACATGATTTTATGGTTAGTAAGATGGGGTGCCCATTTGTCCTCCCACACATGTATATTTGCACCCGATCCAACCTTCCAAATTAAACCCTTAAGCAATACATCCCTTCCTATCAGTAAACTACGCCAAAACCATGAAGGTGAGTGTCCCCATTTAACCAGAAAGAAATCCCCATTTGGATTATAAATCCTCTTGAGCAACTAAACCCAAGGAGCCAAAGGATTAGTCCACACCCACCATATGCCATTTTGGCTAATAAAGCTTGCTTTTGTAGGATGGGGTCTCGCAAACCAAGGCCACCTTGGGATTTAGGAAAACACAGTCGAGGCCAAGATACCCAATGAATTCTATTGTCCTCACCTCCATTACTCCAGTAAAGTTTGGCCGCACTACTCCTCAATTGCTTTAAATGAAATTTTGACAACTTGAAATGGGAACCAATATAATTAGTCATGGGTAAGTAAACTGATTTCAATAAAGTTTCCTTACCTTCCTGCGATAGTAAAAGGGGCCTTCTAACGTTGCAGTTTGGACACACTACGGTCTAGTTGAGACTTGAAGAGAGATTTCTTTGACATTCCAAACATAGTAGGCAGACCCAAATAATGACTTGGCCCATCTTTATGAGGGATTTTCAAAATTTTGGAAAACCACCTACGAAATTTCAACGGCGTATTAAGAGAAAAAGTAAGTTGATATGTTCCCCAACTTATTTTTTGCCCAGATTTAGTACAGTACAAATCAAGGGCTCCCTTCAACTACATAATTTCATTGAATCGAACCGAAGAAAACAGTAAACAGTCATCGACAAACAACAAATGCATAATAGACTCAATTCTACCTTTAATACTCAATCCCTGAATTAGTCCTACTCTTGTTGAGGATTGAGAATACATGAAAGCACATGAACGTATAAAATGAAAATAATAGGAGATAATGGGTCCCCTACCTCTGGTAGGAGTGAAAGATCCCTTCTCAGCACCATTTATGATTAAAGTATAGGATACTATAGTAATACAACTCATGACTAAAGCTACCCGCTTTGAATGAAAACCAAGCCGAGTGAGGGTGTGTTGAATAGAGTTCTGTTCAGTACGGTCATATGCCTTCTGTAAATCTAATTTCAAAGCCAAGGATTTAGCAGATCTTTTCTGATGTTTGAAGTAATGAAAAGCTTCATGAACCATCACTACATTATCAGAGATGGTTTGGTTATGAATGAAGACTGATTGATTTGTAGTAATTATGGAATCCAAGAAAAGATTTAAACGATTAACAATAAGCTTAGACACCACCTTCATGCTAAAATTGCATAGACTAATAGGATGCACACATATTTAGTGGGGTCATGCCATCATGGTCATCATACAAGGGGCCTGCATGTAAGAGAGAAGTACACAGGGCCTTATCCTTACCAAATACTGTAAAATATTTAAGTAGGTTCCACAATCATGAATTCATGATTACAAAAATTCCCATTCCTTTGGCAAATATAGTAAGAGTTTTAGTAAGTTACACATAACAAAACTTTCTTCTATTTTTTTTTTTTCCAAAATTTATTTCACTTCATTCACTTTTCTTTAGACCATGTTTGTTTCGTAATTTTCAATGTAAATGATTTTTTTTCATACAAATTTTCGTATATTACAAGAAAAAGTGTTATTTATGGTAATTTTTTTTATGACCTTTGTTTATTGTCATCATAAATAATAGGGCTAGGTTGGGTCGGATTTTGTAAAAATCCTATACCTATCCTGACAAGGTTTGGATTAACCCATTCCAACCCTGATTGATTCCGATTGAATCAGGATGGACAAGTTGACCCTGATTGACTCTAATTGGCAAATGCTGGAACATTTCAAAATGCATTAGGTATCTAATTGTATAACTACTAAAGTGAAAACCCAATACATGCCTATAAAATTAGTTTCATATACACACATACATATTTTACATTAATCATATACACCAGCCATGACCCTGGTAATTTATCCAAGTTTTCATTCAATGGTACTTTAGTTTCTTTCAACTAAAAATCACAAACTGAATTTCAGTGCTGAACAGTTTAGAGGTTTAGGCTCTTCCTGCAAAAACACAGCATCCCAAACAACCCAAATAAGAATTAATCTATTACAGTCTACAAATTTCACATTGCCAATTAATTATAGTTTTCTACGACGTTTTATTGTTAACGTTGTAAATAATTTTTTCCGACGCTTTTGTATTACCATGTATCCTCCCTGCGTTGTTCATTTTCGACGGTGTTGTTTTCCATCGTATATAACCTTCCCGCCCTGGTCTACTCGTTTCCCGCATGGTATGTCTTTTACGACGGTTATTATATTCCGTCTAAGATGGTTTCCTCCTCTCAAAACTGACAACAGGTTTCCCTCTTCATTTGGGGCAAAAATTCCATTTCCCGCAAACACGTTTCCCTCTTCCCTCTTCCGAAATCAGTCTCCCTCTCTCTTGCCCTCAATCTCTGGTGTGTGTCTCGCTCTCAATCTCTCTCACTGAATCCTAACCGCCAAAATTTCTCTCCCTTCTCCGTTCGAATCATCGTCTCTGAAGCAAGCGGACGAAAGAATGGTTTGCGTCCCATACTCCAAAATTTTCTCTCCCCGTCTGTTGAAGTTACCTGCAATGACATCAAAAGAGTTTTTGGGTGTCTGTTGAAGTTACCTGCAATGACATCAAAAGAGTTTTTGGGTGGTCCTACGATCAGAGTGATCCTCCTCGCCAAAGCTTCCCAAACGACTTGGAAATAGTTTCAAGGTTTTAGTCTCAGCTTGGTTTTTGGCATCAGGTGGCTCTCTCTCTTTGTTTACATTTTGATTTTCTATTGTTTGTGCTGTGTGTTTGGACTTGGATTTAGATTACTGATGCAAATTATGTTTGGCTTAATCAACTACTTAACTAAGAACTTCAAAGTTGGATTTAGATTTTTAATATGAATTCCATTGGTATGATATTCTCATTATGATTTCTCAAATTCGTTATCTGTTTCTGAAGTAATGATGATCAAGCTTTTCATATAGGAAAAAAAGTTGATTCTTCGTGGCTACAAATTCGGTTGCCGCATAAACCATTCGGAGCCTTCAAGTCCATTCTCTTGGGTTGTTGTTGTCATCGTCATTCAAGAAACAAGAGTGCAGAGTCTTCGACTGACTAGCCGACACTGCAGGCGTCTCCAGTCCAGCATCTCGAGCTGTACGGGGACTCAAGTGAGGCCTTGCCATCGCTTTCTCTCTCTTCTCTGAATCCACCTCTGAGTACCATCCACGTGACTTAAGAGTTTGCTTGCACCGAAATGACATCCTTTCCTCTGTCTCTACTATCTCATCAATCGCTCATCACTGAAACCTTTTTCTTTTTTAAGTATAATTTGAAAGAGGGGAGGGGGGGGGGGTAATGGTTTAATTTTCAGTTGGTTGTTGTTTTTATATCATTTTACAGTATTTTGTTCATTCTGATTTGGATCTGGTTCCAACTTCTCAATGAAGTCTTTCTCTCTATTGCTATAGTTTCTCCTGTATGTGTTCACAGGAAGTTTCAGAAGACTTGTTATCAGTGTTACCAAACCTCTATAAGTCAGTATAGATATTTTTTTTTTTTTGTTGTGTGAATACTATAACTAATCATTATTATTTCTCTGGTAGTTGAAGAGTATCAATATCTACTTATTAGAAAGTGAATCTTTTGCAGTATAACACAGGAATTTTTGGTTTGCATCCTTCATTCCCGTCCATTAAATTTCTCGAAAGATTTTTAATTCATGCTTCTGCATCTCTTCTCCGTCTCCCTCTTTTTTTTTCTTTGTTCATTTTTTTGCAATAAAAGATTTTTTTTTTTTTTTTGGTGAAATGATACTTTTGGACAAAAAAAGAATTATAGTGAAATTAAGTCTTTCCTGTTGGCTTTTTTTTTTTGGGTGTATAAATAATTGTAGAAACAGCACCCCAAAAAAAGGAAAAACAAACCTCGGCGTCCCAAGGATAGAGCCAGGCTTCTTACAAACTAGGGCAAAGGCCCGACAATGAAGAGAGCAAAAAACCCAACTCAGGCGGTGGATAGATTGCAAGAAGACAAAATTAATCTATTCCTAACCGTATCCGGAGGAGGGGGAGAAATTGGAGTTATGGTTCCACACACATTGAACATAATAATCTAGATAGAAGATCTAGATTTGGAGATCCGCCTTCTAAGATTTCTCTCAAATCATATGTGGTATACATTAGTAGCAACTGCAAATTTGCCAAGAGTATCACAAGGGTTCTTTTTTCTTTTTAACTTCTTGATCATCCACTTCCATTCTTGATCAACAGGGCGGATACTTCTTCTGGAAGGTTAACACTTATGGAAAATCGTTTCCTAGACTCTCTTGGAGAAAAAGCAATCAAAGAAGAGGTGATGAGTATCTTTTGCAGATGCCCAACACAACAGTTGGAGCTTGGAATGATGCCCCAATCATAGATTAAGGACCCCGTAGGAAGAGATTGAGTCAAAACTCTCCACAAAGTAAAGTTATGTTGCAGAGAATGCCCTTTAAACCACAAAATATCATACCAAGCCACCTTGGAACTTCGAGATCTGACTAACTCCCAAGTTGAAGAAACCCGAAAATAAACCGTTGTTGGAGCCAGTCCAGCTAATAATATCACCACTCCTTGGAAGGACGGTGAGTGATAGTATCAAAAGTTTCCCAAGCCTGCGCAAGGTGAGATGAAGAGGGCCTCCCGGTGCACCAAGCCCCATTTGAAATGGAGGAGACAGTAGCTAGTCTGTTCCACCCAAAGTCCATCCGAATTCTTTCTCCATATGTCATCACTAGAACGCCATGAGGAAGTTAGTTCTCTAGCCAGAGAAGGGTCGATGATCCATCATCTATAAGAGATTTGATAAAGGGACAAACCAGCTGCCATGATACAGAATTGTGCTCCAAACCCAAGAAGAATCATAGGTGTATCTCCATATAGATTCCTTTCTTAGGTATCTACTATAAATCCAGTCCACCTAAATACAATCTCTTTTTTTCCAGCCACTTACCATGTTAATTTAGATATGCAGGTCCTGTTGACTTCCTTGACTCTTCTGAGACTCAAACCACCTTCCTCCTTAGGCAAGCACACCTTGCCCAACAAATAGAATGGAAAAATTTATTGTTATCAGCTCCTTTCACACAAAAGCACTCATAAGGCCTTTAATTTTCTGGATGATCGACCCGAGTTGACCAAAAATACCAGTCCAATACAAGAGCTTTGCATGATCGATTGTACGAGTTCCAATCTGCTTGCATAGGATAGGAACCTTGCTTTTCACAGATGAAGCCTTTTCCTTAATCTTTCTAAAATTGGGGAACATTGATGTGCAGACAATCTAGATGAAATCAAAGAGAAGCCAAGATAGGAGATCGGCAAACTGCCCAAGGGAAAGTCCACAATGCATCTAAGGTTCTCACGCATAGGATCATCGATCCCGACTATAAAAAGGAGAGATTTGTGCTTATTGATGGAAAGACCCATCATAGAACTGAAGGAAAGAAGAACTTTTGAAATGGAGGTAAGCGACTTAGCATTACCTTTCGATAATATAATAATATCATCTGCAAGCCAAATGAGTGAGGTTGACTCTTGCATCTAGGGAAAAAGTCTATCTGATTCTGCTGAGCACTGATCTGGAGATCTAGATTGCCCTTCTAAAACAAGTGAAAAGTAAAGGAGACAAAGAGCAGCCCTGTTTGATACCTCGCCTGGAATTAAAAAAAACCACCGGCGCTACCATTGACTAGCATTGAGAATCTCCCAGAAGAGACACAAATTTAAATCCACTGAGAGACACAATCCGGGAAATTCATACTGGCAAGGGCTTCCATAAGATATTCCCATTTGACATTATCATCCTTCAATATCAATAAGTGACATAATTAGCTTTAGTAGCCTGCTTGGCTCTCTTTTGAATTTTAAGCCCTCCAATTTTCATTCTCTATTTGATCATATGGATATTCATATGTAGCCAATGGAAAGCATAGAAGAGCATTTGGCAAGAGATTTGCCAATTAGTGAATTTGTTGATATTTGTAGACAGGATATTGTCATGTATGTGAACTCTCCAGGAGGATCAGTGATTGCTGGTAACATAAACTTTTCATTTTCATTGTCAATTTTGTGTTGTTTCCTAGCTGTAGTTTACATGTGAAGAGTTATGAACTTGGTCAAATTTTGTGTTTTATCGGCCCAACTCAATATGTCTTTCCCATCAGTTATGGCCATATTTGATACCATGTGTCATATCTGACCTGATGTTTTATCTGTGTGTGTAGGGCTGGCTGCTAGGTATGACAATTTATTTTAGATTTTTTTTATTTATTTTACTATATTACTCTACAGTTCTCCATTGGCAAGCATGCTCTCGTGCATGGATTTCTTAAATGAGATTGGGAACAAAACCACATTGTCATATTTGAAAATCATGTCTGCCACTTGCTTAATTGGGTTGGCCACCTTTATCAGCATGTGGAACTTGACCATGTAAGTTCCTTAAAAGGGCTTAATCTGTGGTTCTATGATGATAAGTAATGAAAATACAGTCTATGCCTATTTCACCAGAGACAAATTAGAGGATGGGAGGCACCTTATGATAGAAATGAAATATAGCTCTGTAATGAAGCATGATTAGTAAAGCAAATAGCCATTAAAGAAACCAATGCTGATTGTTGATTGTTCAACATAAACAAAAATGTTGAGTGGATTTTATCAGTGTTGATCCTGATATTATGGGAAGATGCCAGGTTTGGGAATGTTCCTAGACATTCTCTCTCAAAAATTCTTTAGAATTGAGGTGGATGGAACTGATTGGTGGTGAATTACTCTGTGATGGTTAATGAGTTATGTGGTTTGGATCCCTATGCTTAGAAGGCATCTAAATGATTGGATGGTTTTGTACTTGCTCACATTGCCATTCTGAACAGCTATGGATCATTATTATTGGAGTTTTGATTCAGAACGAAGTGTATTGTCAAAATTTTCTTCAAAGACTTCATAGGGGTCCGAGTGATGCTCACAGAGATTATATTCACTATGGAAAAAAATATTAAAATAAATATCACATTATGCTCAAGTCTATTTTGGCTTGCGTATTTTGAATTGTAGCAATGTACTCAAAGGGGCTAGTGGGATAGGTTCAACTAAACATCCACATTGATTCTTTCTTAGATAGGATTAATTTCCAATTTCTCCCTGTTCCTTATTCTTATTTGCCCCCCCCAACCACACACACACACACACACACACTGCATGGTCTGGGAGGGGCAGATGTATGCAGCCTTACGGCCACTGCTTTGTCAAGAGACAATTGGCTCTTAAATGAGTATTGGAAGAGTTGATTGTGTTCGTTAATGATTTGAACCTTGCTTTAGAAATTTCTTGGCTTGAGTTGTGGGTGCTGGAAGTTTGTCTTGAGTTGGTGCTGAATTTTTCAGTTGACCTGATTTGGGCTATTGGATTATCTCTCCATGGGACATATGAGTTGAATTTTTGTTGCTGTAGTTAATGGAACTTCTTGTTAGGAGATGGGAATCAATTTTTCAGAATGGCTCCAGTGGCTACATTTATGTGAGGTGTCGAATGAGTTTTTCACTGTTCTAATTTCTAGGGGTAAGATTTAAGCCTTCAGGGAATAACAGGGTTTGTTCATTCTTACTAGTCTTGCCATTTGCATATACCGTAACTCTAGTGAAACTTAGTATAGGTTGCAAGTTCGACTTCCCTTAAAAGTCTACTAATAGGCCATCTGTCCTGTTCTCAACATAGCCTGTTCGCAACTGCTTGTGTTGGCTACAGTAACCATGTTTGACTATGGAGTTGTTTGACATTTCCTGCATGAACCAGCTGGTTATCAATGAAAATTTCTTACTGCTAATGACTTCTTTACATCTTTATTGCTAGAATGGATGTTTTGCTTAAAGATGTCTGCTTAATTGTATGAATAAATTGACTGCTATTATTAATATTTCGCTTTTGATGAACAGTGTGGGGGCTTTCATTCTTAGTGCTGGTACCAAGGGTAAGTTGTTTCTATGGATTTTATTACCAGAAAATGAAGTTTCTCTTTCTATGGTTAGTCTGCTGTGAAGATTCCTCATCAAATATGGGAAATTGGTGTGCTCCCTTGAGTCTCCATTGTAATGCCAGATTATCTCTTAGGTCCCTCTTATTTGCTCTTGAATTGCCAACCACGTAGCCATGGATTTTGACGTTTTTTGTTTCTTTAATACTCTTGATCTCTTGCTCATCATTTGTCAGGAGTGTGTTATTTTCTCAATTCTGGATGCCTCTGCTGCATATTGTTTGGATTTTTGCATGTTCTTGCTGTTCAAACAGCATAACAGTTTGAAGACTACCAAGAAGAAACTCATTTGCAATAAAGTTCCAGACTTAATTGCTTCAAGAAAACAGATCTAACTTACTTTTCTAACTAGTCCGATTGAGGGAGAGGTGCTGTCCATAAATAAAGACCTGAGCTGATGGTGATTTAAGATGTCCCCTGCATAGCAGACCTGAAGGCAGGGAATTAAAGAAGTAGAAAGAGAGAAAGAGGAAGATTACTGGATTACTATTAGAAAAGGATATAACTATCTAAAACTAGAAGATGTTTAATATTCTTGTGCTTTCATGTTGATTCTTTTATTTTGTGAATAATGCATTTTCAATCACAGTTAGGTTGTAATTTGATTGACTAAATCTATTGGTTGCAATGTGCTAGTACTTTGGTTATTTCATTGTTCTTTTCTCCTCTTTGTGATTGCAGTTCTTTTACCTCCCTCAATGGTGCAATTAGTAAGAGTGATATCCAACTTGGCTCTAACATGTACATGATAATAACTATTGAGACCTATACATATGACTGTATTAGTTGGGCAGGTGAATGGATTGACTAATGATCCACTAAAAGTTGTAGATGCAATTTTGAAAGCTTTAGTATGCTAAACTTGGTGGTGGATGGGTCTGCTTCTTATGTGACTTTCTGGCTGCAAAAAATCCAGAAAGTTTTTCAGGTGTGATCCAAAAAGTTCTTCAGGTGTGGGTGGGGTGATTTGATTAACCATAGGACAAGTGTCAAGTGCTTGAGCTGAACTGCTTTTTTGTGCATTTATTGGTTGGGCTTGAATCTAACCATAGGTTGTAAAGAGAGGAAATAAGGGCTGGTTGATATAACAGTCAAAACAGTATGGGGGTTAATTAGAAGCAAGTATAATGTGAAAGAGAATTGTTATCTGTGAAATGTGGACTGTCTACGAAGGTACAAATAGGAAATAAGAAGGCAGAAAAAGAGAGAGCATTTGAAGAGACCTATGTGCCTCTTAGGATTTCAACAAACAGTCATTCCAGCTTCAAATAGTTTGGTTAATTAAAATACACACTCAATTTCAGTTTGTAAATGGGGATGACTACCTCTTATATGGACTCTTCTCGAAATCCTCCTATTAGCAATTTAAAATAACTTATTTGAAATACCAAGACTCTCGTTACTAATTTACAAGTAGGATTATGCAAGCTCCTTAAAACCGTAGAATTGTTGCACCATAAGGAAGACATAACCTGAATTTCGATCAACAATTGTGATGGAATGATTATGTGCAATGGAGATCTCTGTCTTCTCTTGAAAGAAGGCATGTTGTGGTGTAAAGGGAAAGCAAAACTGGAAAGGGGGTCAAGAGGGAGAGCTAACATAGTTCAATCGATTTAGTACATTACTTATAAATTGTTGATATAATCTTTGGTCCTTAAATTCTGGTTTAAATAACTGTTCTTATAAAATTGTGTGGATGTATTTACAGGAGATTTTGTAAAATTAATATTTTCTTTCTAAATGTCCTTTTGCTACGGTAATAATTATCGGTCGGTCAAAGTATATTTTAGCAATGGAAAACACCTGTCGTGTTAATAAATATGGTCTATAGCGACAACCAATATCTTTCATCCCATATAATTGCATTTACTTTGTCTTGTTAATAAATATGATCTATAGCGACAGCCAATATCTTTCATCGCATATAATCGCATTTAACATGACGGTACTATTATTGTCATATAAAACGTACTGTCTTGTTAATAAGTATGGTCTATAGCAACAACTAGGTTCTTGTCTGTGTTCTTAAAGACGTTGTTTACCAAAAAAAAAAGTTCTTAAAGACGTTGCTTTTGTATGCTTAGTGTGTTTCTTACTTATGTTTTCTTTGGTATCATTTTTCTTTTTGTTTTTTTTATTTATTTATCAAAAATTTATTTAAAAATTATTTTTGATAAAAAATAAAATATTATTTAGTTGCTATTATACATAATAGATTGTAGAATGAGAAATAAGTTTGGAATTCTATTAAGAATAAAAATGTGTTTTTATTTTTTCAAATTGCAAAACTTTTAAGCCATGATAATATGATATCTTGTCAATCTCTTATCGGATTGACTTGAAATTTGGATACTTTTACTGTTTTTTCTTGGTCTTGATATCCAGCGAACATGATCGGAGGTTGAACAACCAGAAAAGTAGAACTAAGATGGCCGAAATCAAGAACAAGAGTTGGATTTGTTCAAGTTATAGAAATTTTCAAATCTTAATTTCTTGTGATCTCCTTCTATCATCGACTTGAAATTTGGAAAACCTCAAACGGATCAGATTGGAGGTTGGACGGCTAGAAAAAGTATTTTATGGTGATCGGATCTACAAAACAAAGAGGGAGAAAGAGAGAGGAGCGGATGAGAAGGATAGGAGAGTGGATGAAAAGCTAATATTATATAAAAAAAATATTGGTTTTTCTAGTTTACCGTTGCTTAAAACACATGCTCATTAAATTCTTGTCTAAAAACTGCCAAAAATGTTTTTTAGGTTATTTTTTATTTTTTTTTCTTTTCATAAACAAAAATATACTAGAAAAACAAAAATAAAAATGAATCCAAAGACATCATTAATACAATTAATGAGGAGAAAAACTAAAAGAAATAATTGGAAGAGAGGAGATAGGGGAATTGTCGTTTCAAATAGTCGTGTATTCCCATCATATGTTTTTACGATGCCTTTATATACGACTGTTGTACAACGCATTGCAAATAATTTAATACGATGAGAAAAGGCTTGCCACGGTTAAATACCATAGTACAAAAGTCAATATTGTTGTAGTAGTTTTCAATTTTATGTTAGAAACAGGAAAAAAAAAAAAAAAAAATCTGAATTTACAAAAAAATATTCTTTTTCCATTTTTTTAGTTGTAAACAAATGGAGACTTGCTTGCTACCAACCCCAGAAGCAGCGTTTATCCTTGTGAGCTGATTCAACAGAATGGATTCTGAAGGATTTGGTTTCTCAGGATCCAAATTTAGCCATAAATTGTGACTTTTAGCTTTTATCATTCTACCTGTTATTGTCAAACACCATTGGACCTGGGGTTTCCATGACCGCAATGAGCCGGAATAAAAACGAGCACAAGTGTGACGCCATGTCAGCCTCTTCATCAAATCAAAACTTAAAGACAAAGATTAGAATCTCTGTGGGTCAAAACCTCAAAAATTAAAGACCAAGATTAGAATCTCTGGCGGGTCAAAACCTAATTAAGTTCTCAGTTGAATACGAAACAATAAATTGAATTGTATCCATCCATGTATATCACTTTGCAATTTCCAAGCTCAAGGATTCAAAGTCAAAGCCATTGTATTTTCCGTTTAAAACTTCGAAGTTCAGACCCGTTTGATCGATGGGTTTCCTGCGGGCGGTCCAAGTTTTTCTGTTCTAGTTCTGATGGGTTTCCGATTGTCCATGATTTCATTAGTATGATTTTGACCAAAAGGTGGAACGCAGCAAAATTTCTTTCTAGACCTTCTCAATTTTGTTTTCTTTCTAGACCTTCTCAATTTTGTTTTCACCATTAACAAACTTCTGGTTCCAGTCACTTTCTCTGTACGACTTTATCCAATATTTTTGAATTTTATGATTAGTTGAAAGACTCAGAATACATGAGGTTGGCTCCAGTGTTTTGATATCTTCAGTCTCCTTTCTTAATCAGTGTAAAACCAGCATTCCCCTCTGCATTAACTTCATATGTCAAAGCAACATCATTTGACTCATCCTTAAAAAGGTTGACTATCATATATATATGGATACGCAAGGAAACCGTGTGATTGAGGAGTTGTTAGCTAGAAAATGTAAAGACAACAATGAGAGCAGAAAAGGCAGGTGGGTCTGAAAACTTCTTCCAGAATAAGAAGAAAGAAGAAAGAAAAAAAAAAAAAAAAAGAAAAAAAAAAGAAGAGAAGGATCAATAGTGTAGCAGTTAAGGAATAGAATTGGCCGCTAGACTTCCGAGGTGTGGTTGGTGAGCTACTGAAGAAGCATCGTCCACCTCAATTAAATGTCCAAGCTAGTTTAGTTTTGTAAGGACATTTGAACCTACTGTAGAAGCATCATCCACTTCAACTAAATGTCCAACTTTAGTTTTATAATGATATTTGAACTTGACCTGCAGTGTGGTTGGTGGTTTTCTTATCCATTATTCATGGATAATATTAATCAATTTGTTATATAAATGACAATGGAATGATGGATCACTCACCTAAACTTTTTTTTTGGAAAACGGATTCATATCCACATACATGTATTCTCCATGGAATCCATGGGTATGATACCATGCACCGCTAGAATGTGGGTTCCAGTAGATTTGAACGGTTATGGGATCTTCTGAAGAATATACTTGTCTAGGGGTTCAAACTTCAAACCATCTAGTTTGATTACTAAATTTTAAGAGGAAGAAAGTTTTATATTCCATGGTTTTATCTTCAATATATGTTTATCATATGTTTTCTTCTTCACTTTGACGTGTCCATCACTCTCATAGCATTTTTGGCTCAGAGGGCCTTGGAAATATAGATTTTTGTTATAGCCTTTCTCTTTAAAGGCATGGCTGAACAAATAGAAGTTCATGTCCCGTTACTCCTTTTGCACTGAAATTAGACAAGCCTATGAGTGGGGGATCGCCCACAGTGCATTGAAGTTGATACCCCACCAGGTCTATGAGCCCAATTTCTCTGCAATCCCCTCCCCTCGGGCCCCTTGGTGTCCGCTGCCTCTCTGGGCCACCATTGTGGGGTGCTCACTTTAACACACAAAAAAAAAAAGAAAAAAAAAAGAAGAAAAAGGCAGACATATGAGTGAAGAAGATCCCACCACTAAATCTCATTATTATTCCCTACTGAATGAATTTCTGAAATACTCTTTCCATTGTTCTAGGAGTCCCATCCAAGTGCGAGAACTTGTGCGTGAAAGAAAACTCAGCCCTTTGAAGATCGGTATGCATATAAATTGTAACAAATACAACCCGAGACTGATAACGAAGGAAAATTGGATGAAGAACACAAGAAAAAACAGTCACAGAAGAAATCTATATTGTTGAGCTATAATTTATCCAATCCATGGCCAAAAAACCACCAAAGAGGGCTTCCATTATAGAATGTTAGAAGAGTAGAACCCTAGAGTGTATGAAAAGAAGTCAACCTTAGAACTCATATCATCCCAAAAAATTTTCTTACATTAAATTCGGAATATAAGAACTACATACAATACGAGATACCAATCTCATTTTTTAAAAAAAAAAAAAAAAAAAAAAGCCAATCCTCCTCGTTGTATTAAAAGAATTTCCTTCAATAACCATTCCTCCATCGTAAGTTGGAACAGTCATAAAACTCCACACCCACAAGAAACAAATTAGTAGAAAGAGAGAGAGAGAGAGAGAGAGAGGAACATTCCTTACAGAGAGGTATAGACTGAAAAGAAAGGAGAAATCTCTATGTACACTGATACAGTGTGATGTTGTTAAAATTCCTACTGAACTACTACCTCCTTCACTACTCCATTGTAATGCTTAGGAGAGTTCATGCCTTTGGCAAAATACTTCTGTAATGATGTCTCTGAGTTAACGGGAGATATTGTAGAACGGTGTCTATGCCCAGTCGGACTACGCCTGTGTTTGTGCTCTCTCTTCTCTTTCTTATTCTTCTCATCATCATCCATCTTTGGTGATTCGGTTCTCTCTGTGTTCTTAACTTCCTCATGTTTGGTTGCTTCAGTTTCCGGCTTGTCTTTGGTTGGAGATGGAGGAACTGTGTACACGAATGGTCCAACCGGTAAATCGTCGAAGCCTTGCACCAGTTCCAGAGTCTTGACCACGACGCTCATGGATGGTCTGGATTTCGGGTTCTCTCTTAGGCATTGGTAGGCCAATTGGGCTGCCTTTTGAGCTCCTTTCATGGAGTACTGTCCATCTAGCCTGGGATCCATTAGCCGGTCTACCTTTCGGACGTCGCTGATGTATGGTTTGGCCCATTCCACAAGGTTTTGTTCTCTGACTGGACGGTTCTTGTCCATGGACCGTCTCCCTGTTAGTATCTCCAGTAGGACCACTCCGAAGCTGTAAATATCGCTCATCCACGTCAAATGACCTGAAATATTATCAAAATTCAAATATGAGACTACTCTTCCTAAACCCATCATTACTTCCATATTGGCAAATTCGAAAAAGAAAAAAAAATGGAAAAGAAAATATTTTTATAAGATTTATGATGTATAAACGTTAAAAAAAAAAAAAAAAAAAACTATTGAAAAGGAGGGCTTAGAATGGTTGGTCAACACGATGAATAGATAAATTATAAGAGTATTTAATTAATCCTATAGTCATGAGGTTGATGGTAGTTTTAAACAAGGATTGAAAATAAGAAGTAATGATTGGTGGATAAATTCATGCAAAAATATTTTATCTTACACCATTATTCATAAAAAAAAGTTACATGACAAAATTATGTAAATTTCAAGGGAAAATGAAAAAGAAATTAATTAATTACAGAGGCTACAATACCAGTCATGACGTATTCGGGAGCGGCGTAACCATGTGTGCCCATGACACGAGTGGAAACATGTGTGTCGTCTCCTTCTGGACCATCCTTTGCTAGCCCAAAATCAGAGAGTTTTGCCGTGTAATCCTGGATAAATGACAAAGGTGGGGCAAATGAAAATTTAATCACAAAAAGCCTCTCTTTTTTCTCCATAAAATAATTTGATTAAAAATCAAACAAAACTAAGAATATAAGAGAGATGAAGATCAAAACTTACTGAGTCCAATAAGATATTAGATGCTTTAAAATCACGGTAAATTACTGGCTTCTCTGCGTCATGGAGAAAGGCCAAACCTTCAGCAGCTCCCACTGCAATCTTCATTCTTATTGCCCATGTCAAGCCAGCAGAAAATCCTGCAATTTACCCATGCATTTGTTAGTAGACGATATCATGGGCATAAAAAGGTCATTAGACAATATTATCATACAATTCTACTGCAATTGTGTGTAACATAATGGTGGCTACCAATCATTAAGTTTAGTGTTAGTCTTCGGAGATTGAATGATTGATTCTCCTACCTCTATCGGATGACATGTCATTCACTATCTCATCCCTCCCCCTATTGAACACCCAATTCCTCTATGACGAACATTGTTGTGGGCCCACTCGTCCAAAAAAAAAAAAAAAAAACTAGGGTGATTCTTAGTCCATGCTACCAACTACCTAACAACCACCAGCCCTCTCTCTATTTTTTTGAACCTACTGGTTTTTACCAACTTAGGTCAATGGAAGTATCTTACTGCATCATCAAGTGACTTTCGTCCCTTCATCATCCACGTGTCAAATGCATAGGGTTCAGAAGCAGCCATTAGAAGAAAAGGAAACTGTGATTAAGATACATATATTTTTTTAAATAAAGCAGAAATGAGAAGGGTGTTAGGTTAAACTCGTAGGAAATGCAGCCTGATATTAGGTATTGGACCCTTGAAATTAAAAGTCATACTCTCACAGTCTAACCTATGAGCTGGCACACTTTCAGGGAGAGGGGTTTTTCCCCTTAAGCATACCCGTTTCACATCTATGTATAAATGAGTAGGGACCTCTCACATCTATCTGTGCAATATTAATCCTCTCTGTCTGAACTACATAATTAAATAATAATAAATATGTAGTTAATTAAATGAAGCACAAATTGAACAGGCTGTCTGGTAAGTTTATTAAGAATCCGGCTTCTCAAAGACAAACATGCAGCCAATCAACTTATAATATTTAGATATTTTAACTAGTGTCGTGCAAGAATCCCAGAAGCCTGCTTTGCCTGGCCCTCTACCAAAAAAACCAAAGAAAACCTGCTTCGCCCGATTTCTCGGTTTCATGCAAAAAAGTAATTTTTAAACTTTGAAAACTAATTTTTGAAAAGAAGCTTACTCAAACATACACTGCTAATTGTCAGGTTGAATTTTTTTTTTTTTTTTTAAATTTCCTTTTATAAATTAACATGAAAACAAAACAGTAAGATATGAAGACTTCTGGAACTCACATAAGTGTTTTGTTTATTAAATTTGTACACTACAGGTATTTATATACACTATACAAGAACTATTAAATACTCCTATGAGTTAAGCATATGACACGTGTCTTTACATTTTGACATTTTTTATTCTAACAATGATATTGAATATTAAGAAAGCATGAAAATGGTTCCATTTTTGTTTTCATTTATTTATTTATTTAAAGACGGGACAACACACGTTAATACTAAAAAGATTAACCAACTTATGATGTCATGGAACTTCATATATTTAAGAAAACACACATACGTACTCGATGTGGGATTAAACCTACGATAACATACGGCTTGACATTTCTTTTGATAAAGACAGAATGACTACACCTTTGTTAGTTACCATTAGATTGGGAATTTAGGATAACCCAACCATTATCATCTGTATCATCTCTTTATAGTCATTGGAAAAGAAGAAAGAAAGATTTACCCCCAAAAAAAAAAAAAAAGTAGTAAAGATGTTTTGTTAAATTAAAAAAAAAAAAAACTAATCATGATTTTCTTTTTTAAGAAATCATGAATATCGAAGTTGCCTCAGTGGTCAAATTGCAACCTAATCCGAGCATTGCATAAACATACACAGGGGGTATACTTTCATACGAGGAGAAACATTGACTTTCTACTTGAAATTTAACATGTGATAAATTCATGTCATTTTCCAAATATCAAATGGTCATAATTTCTAAATCAGCTTTCTACGTGGCACAAAAACACTGGGCTTGCAAGTGTATTTTCAGATAAAGGGCCCACTGAAATACATTTCCTCATAAATATTGCGTGCATGTAACTCATGATTCCGGGATCATGCATTTGAAAACATTTAATTACCCTTTTGTTTAGAAACCATTAAAGATAAAGAGGAAGAAAAGCCTTACGATTTCTGAAGAGTTGATTCTCTAAGCTCCCTCGGACCATATATTCATAGACCAGAAGCCTGTTCTCCTCTTCGCAGCAATACCCTATCAGCTTTACAAGATTGGGATGCTTTAATTGTCCCAAAAATAGAACTTCCGTCTGCAATTGTTAATGGAGATTGATTCAGAATTTGAAACCCAATAATAAAATAGAAGAAAAATAAAAATATGGTAAATTAAATCAAACTGACCAGCCATTCCATATGGCCTTGTAAGCCATCCAAATCCAAGAGCTTAACAGCCACACGCTGGGGGTTGATGCCAAGCTTCATCTTTTCATCAATGAAACCTTTATGAACAGGACCAAACCCTCCTTCACCAAGGAAGTTATTCTGTGAGAAGTTCTGCGTGATTGTCCGTAGCTCTGTCAACGTGAAGATGTGAAGGCTACTGTGGAAGGGGGAAGTGGAGAGCTCGTCGACGGAGAGCGGCGAGCCGGGGATTCTGAGGTCAGACATCGATAATCTCTGGAAAGAGACTTGGTGAGTTATCCGTCCCTTGGGCTGGTTTCTGCCTTTGTAACAGCCCGTGATCAGAGACTTCCATGATACCTTCGCCTTTGTCATCTTATTGTCTTCTGGGTTTAAATTTTTGGTGTAGGTCTGATGAAAATTTCAGAGTAACAAAAACTTAGAGAGAGAGAGAGAGAGATGGACAAAGATGGGTATGTTTCCTTTCCTCCTTTTTCAGTCTCTAAAGTCTCTTCTGATAAATCGAGAGAGAGAGAGAGAGAGAGAGAGAGAGAGAGAGAGAGAGAGAGAGAGATGGACAGAGGTGGGTATGTTTCCTTTCCTGTTTTCTCAGTCTCTAAACTCTCTCCTGATAAATCTTCCAGCTTCAATCCATATATATACAAACAGGAGTTCTCACTTAGGTACCAATCAATTCTTTACTCATTCAATATTCATTGAGGTAAATTTTAAATATTAAATTCAGCAAACTTTTTTTAATGAAAAATATCTCAAACAAAATATCTAAGTAGTATTTAAAATAACATCAAGGTCTTGTAAACAGAAAAACTTATTTGCCCTTCCTCTTTTTATTTTTTATTTTTTTATGATTTTTTATTTTTTAATTACGTAAGAAGGTGGTGTTGTTGCCATTTGACTTTATAGACCAACATAAATTAAACCTATTTTTATATTGGTTTTTCTTTGGAAAAGAAAGGTATATTCCAGGTGGATCATTCTCATGGAAGCCAATCAGAGTCTTGGAAAAGCATTTCAAAGGTATACTTGTATATTATATTTTTATACACCGGATTTTTTTTTTTTTTTTATAATGACAAACATATCATGAATCACTCTTCTTTTTTTTCTCAGTTAGACAATTGGATCTAGTGAGGACTCCACATAGAGAATTAGATTACGAAATAATACAGTGTACACCAACAATAGACTGATAAAAAAAATAGGGTATGCGACAAAGCATGGTTCATCATAGAACTGAGTGCACGTTATTTTTAAGATAAACGAAAAATATCATAATTTGGAGAAAGATTTCCTTCACCAATGAAAGATAATGAATTAAAATGAGGAGACAAGATTAGAAATTACCTATCCCTGTTAGAATCAAATAAATTTATTTAACACTAGCAAAACCTATGGTGAAGATATTCTTAGAGGAAAAGCTGAGTCATTAATTTATATATTGCGTCCACATCGTCTCCAATTGGTACGGGTACTACAATTCCTTGTGTTTTTTTTTTTTTTTTTTTTTTTTTTTTTTTTTGCATAGACTTGTATTGCAGTTCTCTTATTCAGGTTTCTAGCAAGGTCTTTGGCTGTCTCATATTTCGACCTCCATATTGCCCTTCAGGTACCTGAAAAAGAGTACTTTCTGCAGCTAGTCTGGTTAATTTTTCACTATTCAAAAATAAAATAATATTTATTTATGATAATTAATTAAAAAAAATGGATTTTTCTTCTTAACTCGACAATTACTATTTAATAAACATATAAGCGCTAGTAGGTGTTCTTCTGGAACTCTTTTCTGAGATGCTGTCATTTCAACGGATTCGCCATGGGAAAAAGCTTCCAAAGCCTCCAGTTTATTTATGTGATCCATATGAATGATGCTATTTCTTGCATTATCATTGGAGTGAAACGTGTGTATCTATGCCAATACAAAGAAGGTGAAATGACCACCCAACCCCTAAGTTGGATATGTATGTGGTGATGCAGGAGCCACACATTGTTTTCTTGGTCTCAATCAAAAAAGTCATTTTGCATTTTCTTTTCCCATAATAATCCTTCCACGAATTGATTCCACCTTGGGACTCTATTTTATGTCAAGAGTCAAAAACTGATTGGACAAATGGCAACATATTGATCCTCAAGATTCCACATCCACGGCTTAAAGAAGCTTGCATCTATCGTTTACCCAGGGGCGAGAAGTTGGGAACTCAGAAGTAGAGAGGGGTATGGGGGTATTTTAGTCAAGCTGCAGGTCATAGGTGATAGGGTGGTTTGCTACTCGGGGATCGGGAGCGGGAGAGGGAGAACCATTTGACCCTTTGCTTTGCTTAGCTGCCCTCCACCCATCGGAGTAGGGCCTGTATAAAAACGCGGTGACCGACGTCAACCATTTTTCAGGTGACTTTTGATCGATTTTTCTTCAGTATTCTAAGTCTATTTTGGCAGCATTATCGTGTAAGTTGTTCCTAATTGCTCGGCGAGGACGGTCGTTTATTTTTACTTTTTTCATTTACAGTGAACGACACACGCTGTTATTAGTGTGAATGGTCAATGGTATGACCTGACGACGTGTCCCACTTAAAGCTTTTGAAGGTAAAGGCTCAACCTCTGTTGTTGCTCTTTCTCTTTCTCTTTCTCTCTCTTTTCTCCCTTAAGTAATACTTAATATATAATACTTGAATAATGCACTTGACCCTTCAAGTGGAGGACACGTATTCAATATAAATCCTTAATTTCAAAAAAACAAGTGTCTAGTCATGTGTGAGTTCACTATGGATGCCACCTAACAAATGATCAGTTATGTAAAATCTAAAATTTTGAATTGATTCAAAGTCTTACACAAATACGTTAGGTACATGTATATTTATAATATGCTAGAGTTGTTTACATTGTATATTAGAATTACAAATTTTGAATTTGAATCTTTGTAATCAATAAGAGAAATTAAGAGTTGGATATCAAATCCAGTAATTGTGTTTGTAAGTTATAAATTTTGAATTTGAATCTTTATAACCCGTGAAATATTTTCTCTTTAATTTTCTAATTCAAAATTTGAATTTAAATCTTTGTAACCAATGAGAGATTTTCTTCTTAACATCCACCCTCAAGTTGGAGAGGGTCGTTGGTCTATCTTCAACTTGCACTGGAGAAGATTGAACTGAATGGAAGACAATGGTTTAGTGAAAATGTCAGTAAATTGATCATGAGTTGAGATGAAGCGAACATCAAGAAGACGTTGAGCAATCAAATGTCAAACATAGTAGTAGTCAATCTCGATATGCTTTGTCTGTGCATGAAAAATGGGATTAGTAGTGAGGTACGTTGCGTCGAGATTGTCACACCATAAATTGGAGATTGTGGAAGCTTAACATCGAGTTCATGTAAGAGAGAGTTGAGCCACTGTAATTCGGCAGTGGTATCTGCTAGGGAGTGGTATTCTGCCTCGGTAAATGATCTGGAAATGATGTTCTGTTTCTTAGCTGACCAAGAGATTAAATTAAGGCCTAAAAATACTGCAAAACCACCGGTTGAAAGACGATCGTCCACACATCGACCCAATTAGCATCACTGTAGGTAAAGAGTTGGTTGCAAGGATCCCTTGATAAAGACAGACCATGAATGTAGGTGTGCTTGAGATAACACATTATGCGTTTGATGGCTTGCCAATGTTCATCGATTGGAGCCTTAAGAAATTGACAAACTTTACTGACCGAATGAGAAATATCAGGTTAAGTGAGTGTGCCATACTGCAATGCGCCAACGTTACTCCTATAGACTGTATCATCGGCCAAAGGAGTGCCACTATGTATAGAGAGCCGAGTAGTGGTGGTTATGGGTGTAGTAACGGGCTTCGCCTCAGCCATTGCAGTTTTTTGAAGTAGATCCAAAATGTACTTCTGTTGTGAAAGTATAATACCATTGTGAGTTGAAATTACTTCAATGCCGAGGAAGTAATGAAGGGAGCCCAAGTCCCGAACTGTAAATTCTTTGCTGAGAGAGGCTATTAGCTATGTGATGAAGGTTGAATCAGATCCTATTAATACAATATCATCAACATAGATCAAGATATACGTACATCGGTTGCCATCATTAAAGATGAAGAGAGAGGTGCCGGTTATGGAGCCCTCAAACTGATGGAAGTCAAGAATGTGCTCAACCGATGAAACCATGCACAGGGGGCCTGTTTTAAACCATACAGAGACTTGTGAAGCTTACAAATGTGATGAGGTCAAGATTCGTCAATGAAGCCTATTGGTTGTGACATATAAACCTCTTATGTTAATGTGCCATGGAGAAAGGCATTGCTCACGTCAAGTTGGTGAATGCACCAGTGATGGGTAGTTGCAATAGTCAAGACAATGCAAACTATAGTTGGTTTAACCACTGGACTGAATGTTTCTCCATAGTCTAGACCCTCTTTTTGATTGTATCCTTTGGCAATGAGTCTTGCTTTGTAGCGCTCAATGCTACCATCAAACTTCCTTTTAATGCGAAATACCTATTTTGAATCGACCACATTAAAGGAAGGGGAAGGAAGAACTAAGCTCCAAGTTCATTGAATTCAATCATCATAGTAGCTCTCCATTAAGGATGTTCTTGAGCCTTTTTAAAATTGTTTGCCTTCACTTCACTGTTGCAGGTGATCATATGAATCGAAGGAAAAGGGTACTTCGACGAATGTTTTAGATTGGGATGTAGCTGCTAGTGGTGAGTGCGTTGAGGAGCAACCAGAGGGGGTGCTAGTGAATCTTGGGCTTATGGACTGAGGTCTTGTGGTGACACTGCAGTGGTGGGTAAATCTGCAACTTCTTCAATAAAATCATTAGTAGAAATCAAGGGATTAAGGAGATTGAAAGTAATATTATAATCATTTAATGAAGGGGATATGATATGAGGGGAGGATGGAGAAGATACCTGAAGATGTGGAGGATCTGGTGGAGGCCGAGGTGATGATGGGTGTCCACTAGGGGCCAAAACCGACAGCCATGGACTGAGATGGGTGGGGGAAGACTAGGGGATGATGGGGATACCGATGCATATGGGAAGGAATTCTCAATAAATTGCACATGTCGTGCAATGTACATTCAATTAGTTTTATAATCTAGGCATCAATATCCCATATGGAGGGGGCTATAACCAAGGAAAACACATGGTATTGAACACATACTGAATTTTGTAGAATTGTAAAGTTGAAGGAGTGGAAAGGCAGTACACCCAAATACTTTAAGGAATGTGTAATTAGGTGTCTTATTGAATAAGACTTCAAATGGAGATTTATTTTGTAAAACTGGTCTAGATAATCGATTTATGAGAAAAGTGACCATTTGAAATGCATAGTCCCAAAATATCATAGGTAATGAAGCATGTTATAACAAAGTTAGACCGGTATCAACAATGTGTTGAATTTTTCGTTCTGCAGTTCCATTTTGTTCATGCATATGGGGACATACAACTTTATGAATAATTCTAAATTTTTAAAGTAAAGTATTCACCTTTTGGTATTTTTCTCCCCAATTAGATTGAAAACATATGATTTTTGTGAAAAATTGATTTTCAACCATTACTCGAAATTGATAAAAAATGGCAAGAACAGAGGATCGTTTTAATATAGGATAATACCATTTATATTTGGAATAATCATCAATAAAAATAAGAAAGTAGAGATTATTAGTAGAGGAAACATGTGGAGCAGGTCCCCATACATCACTGAAAATCAAATCCAAAGATGCATTACTAACAGACTCTGTTAATGGTAATGAGAAACGATGGGTCTTACCCATAAAACAAGCAGTATATTTATTAATAATAAATGATGAAGTAGGTAGAAAATGGGAGGAGATTAGGTGCTTGACAATACGGGAATAGGGTTGACCCAACCATGCAGGTCAATCATCTGCATTGACATGTACTGTGGAGTGAACATGGTGAGCGAAAGGTTGATGGGAAGGAAGACTAGCCGGCAGCTTGTACAGTCCATCATCAAGTCGACCTTTCAACAGTACCCTGTTCGTCACCTAATCTTTCACAAGAAAATAATAGGGGTGAAATTCAAAATAACATTGATTATCCTTTGTGAATTTGTGAACTGATAATAGATTCTTTTGAATGTGTAGAACATGAAGAATATTAGAAAATTGAAAAGAGGAGTTAGGTGATAGAGAAATAGATAAGGCATCAATATGACTAATATTAAGACTAACTCCATTATCAACCCGTAATGATTCTTTACCATTATATTTATTGGAGATATGCAATTGCTGAGGTCGGGTGTCACAAGATGAGTAGCTACTGTATCAGGATACTATTCTTGTGGAAATGCTAGTGGAGTAGGAAGTAGTCCTGCTATATTTGCAGTTGGATTATTGGTGGAGGTAGGTGTTGAACCACCAGTGTATCTAAAGTAGCATTTGGATGCCAGGTGATTCGAACAATTACAGATTTGACACATTTCTCTCTTACCATGTCGGTTTCCATGTTTCTTTGTTTTAACCAAAGTGGGGGGTGGTCGAGATTGGGGAGAGCCTTGCGAATGGGTTTGCATAAGTCCTCGTAAAGGCAAATAGGAATGCATAGGAGCATTCGGTGAGTGCTGCACAGTGCTCAAGTTAGCAGTGATAATTGATCGGGCATTGTTGAGTAGTATTTCATGACTCAATAAAAGCCGATGAAGATCAAGGAAGGGAAGGGCCTCAGACTTAGTAGCTAGTGCAGCAATTATGTCACTATAATCAGCTCCAAGATTATGAAAAATAATGGCATTAAGCTCCTCCACAGAAAATGGTTTATTGGATGCTTCCAGCTGGTCCGAAATATATTTAACCTCACGGAGGTATTTAGAAACAATTTTTTTCCTTTCACCGTACCTTGGAGTTGCATGTGTAGTTGTAGAATACTGGTGTGAGATAAGGTGCCAAAGACAGAATGTAAAACCGACCATATTGCTGCAACCGAGTTCAAGCCAACTACATATGGAAGGACTTCCGGGCTAAGAGAAGAAATCAACCAGCTTGAGGCCATTTGATCCTTACAGATCTAGTCTTCATAGCTAGGATTCGGAAGAATAGTAATGGTAGGTGGCAGAGATGGAGCAAGATTCTCCCAAGGAGAAGTGGGAGTGGCAGTGGTGGTGGTGATTGTTAGAGGTAGACTTGGCTTAGTGCCATCAACAAAGCCAATCAAATCATAGCTCCTAAGAAGAGGGAGGAGCTGAGTAGTCCATAGAAGATAATTATCGAACTATAGTTTGATGGAAAGATGATGGTGAACATTAGGAGAGGAAGAGATTGATGAACCAGGCGTAGGAACAAAAGTTGAAGCGGAAGCCATGGAAAATACCCGATCGTCTGATACCATGTAAAATTTGAAATTTTGAATTGATTCTAAACCTTATTCAAATACGTTGGGTACAAGTATATTTATAATATATTAGAGTTGTTTACATTGTGTATTTGAATTACAAATTTTGAATTTGAATTTTTGTACCATTTTTGTTCAATAAGATACCAAAGTGGATGATTGACTCATTCCATACTACAAATAACCGCAGGAAATCCTTTGATAACACTGATTCCAATCGGAGAAAAAAGATATGACCGTACCAGCTACAAGAAAAGACCTCATGATAGTCAATATGGGTCATCACCATCCATCAATGCATGGTGTTTTTCGACTCACAGAATTATACTTTGGGCCGCCAGACTCCGAGTGTGACCCAATAGAATCTGGGACACGAAATGGAAAAGCCTTCAAGCCATTAAGGTTAGCAGTGAGAGGACCAAGAGATTTGGCCACCAGATAGGACTCCCCAAGGCAGCCTCAAACCCTGACCCAACTCTACCCCGACGTCCATCTACCAATGCTCCTGAATTAGGATCTGCTACGCTTCTGTGTAACTCATCGCGGCTCTTCCCACGGCGGAGTCACCATTGACTCTATTTATTATTATGGTAAATCAGTGTATCAAGATGAATGCTTGGTATAAATAGGTTTGAAAAAGGATCTTAGAGTGTCTAGGGTTGGGCCAGGAGGGTCTCTTAACGGTCGGATAGGCCCTGAAAGGAGAAGGAAGGCTGGAATGCCAACAGACGTCTATTATTGAATTCCGCCATTTTGGGAACGTCCAGTGCGTGAGGGAAGGGTGAAAAGAACCCCCATCGGGAGTGAAATAGAACATGAACGAGCTACGTCTGAGCTAAGCTTGGAGATGGAAGTCTTCTTTCGTTTCTCGACGGTGAAGTAAGACCAAGCTCATGAGCTTATTATCCTAGGTCGGAACAAGTTGATAGGATCCCCCTTTTTACATCCCCATGTCCCTCCCCCATGTCGCCACACGAGCTGGATATCAAATCTAGTAATTGTGTTTGTAAGTTACAAATTTTGAATTTTAATCTTTGTAACTGGTGAGCGATTTTCTTTTTAATTTTCTAATTCAAAATTTGAATTTGAATCTTTGTAACCGGTGAGAAATTCTCTTCTTAACAAGTTATATAAAAGAGGCGACCCCACGATCTCTGAGGATAATTACGCATCTACTCTGATCGTAGACAATCCCCCTAATCTCGGGCATGTGCTAGCTCAGGAGATCATTCGCTCTTCCTGCACAACCCCCAGTTGATGAATTACAACAACACCTCTGCGACCTTGCTTACCGTCTACCACAGGTGGAGCAGAACAATGATGCCCAAGTCCTGGATGAATACAACACCATAACAACCCTCTCGAATGTCATCATGTGACTTCTGCTGTCGATCGGCTTCACTATGCCAAACGTCAGATTGTACGATGGAAATACAGATTTAGAGAAGCACCTGGATAACTTCAAGACTAGGATGTTACTCCACAGATACCATGACAGCATACTCTGTCGTACCTTCCCATTTACTCTTAAAGAGGCCGGTGGGACATGGGTTAACAATCTGCCGCCACACTCCATTGACTCTTTCAAGGAGCTCAGCAATAGTATCATCACCCACTTCTAAGGTAGCCGAGATTAAACAAGAGAATGACGAGTCCCTCCGAGCATTTATCAACGTATTCAATGCCACGGTTCTCAAAACAAAGGACCCCCAACTTGAGGTCATCGATGCGGCATTGCCAGTTGCCATTTGAGACCGGAACCTTCCCTTCTCTATGGCCAAGAAGGCCCTTTGCAATCTCACTGGGTTGCTGCATTGGTGTGAGAAATATGTTGTTGCCAACGACGCTTTGGCAATAGGGAAGAAAAAGGTCAGCAGCTCAGCTGGCCCCTCAGGCAAGAAGAGAACCGAGCAGTCATATAAAGCCCCTAAGATGGGCGAGACAAGTAAGAAATAACAGTAGGGGAAAGATGCCTACCTCGAGAAAATCACATATAAGGCCCCAGTGTACACGTCCCTAAAGATGCGTGTGTCAAAAATCTTTTTATTAATGCGGGATGATGACAAGTTGAAGAGCCACTTAGACAGCATTCGGAACCTCCCCAGAGGAATCCAAACTAGTACTGCCGGCAACATCGTGACTACGTCACGATACAGACGACTACAATCACCTTAAGGGTACCATAGAAGAACTCATCCAGCAGGGACACTACACGAAGTATATTGATCAGACCTGACTTGTTGCTGGTCAACAAAATGGGCACCTGCCCCCGCCGTACGTACCTGTCAATCCGGCACCAGTAAACTGCAGGGTCGAAGCCGAAGGTAGAGGCAATAGACCTAGGAGGAACGACCAGGATCCTAACGGCAATGACTTGTCTCAACAGTCCAATGTCCACATGATCCAAATGGAACCTTGGATCACTGAGCCTTTTTCGAGTCGATAGAAAAATCATCTGAGACGTAAAGGCTCATTCTAGAATGTGGTTTCGTCCATTCTGCATGCATTTAGAGTCCATAATAGAAATACATTGCCCTTGAGAGCTTCATTTTATTTTATGAATGCATTCCAAGATTGCATAGTAAATCCAACCTTAAGTCCATATGATACAACACGATCACAATATTGGGGCTCAACCAAACTACCTCAATACAACAATTGTGATAAAAAAAAAAAAAAACTATTGAGAAAAGTAATCGAGGTCCTAATATAAGGTATGCCATCCCACATACCTTTTTTTTTTTCTCATAAAAAATAAATAAAATATTGAATTATAAGAGGATGTAGTCTACACCGTCTTGTCGCCAAAATTTATATTGTAAAATAGCTCCACTTAATTTTTCTTTCAATTTCAAATGTAATTGGTTTTGTATACCTCAAAGGCAAAAAGGATCCCCAACGGAGCAACCTAGCTAGAGAGGCATATTTGGATGGCACTTAATTATGTCATATGGAAGGATGATGTGAATATTTACTCATTACAAAAGAGATAGAGCCTAATTAATTATCTAGATTACATATCTAATCAGCATCATCAACGTTTTTCATTGATTTATTTTTGTACATGAAGGGGACGCCTAAGTCTTTGCTACCACTAACAAGAGGCATTACCAACTGATCTAGTGGATGCTTTCGCGTAATATCAGCATCATCGACTTTTTTCATTGATTTATTTTTGTACATGAAGGGATTACCCAAGTTCTTTGCTACAACTAACAATAGGCATTACCAACTGATCTAGTAGATACTTTCACTTAATATCGGCATCATCAATTTTTTCATTGATTTATTTTTGTACATGAAGGGGTACTTACCCATGTCTTTGCTACAACTAACAAGAGGCATTACCAATTGATCTAGCAGATACTTTCGGTTAATATCGGCATCATCATCTTTTTTCATTGATTTATTTTTGTACTGTTACCCAAGTCTTTCCTACAACTAACAACAGGCATTACCAACTGATTTAGTAGATACTTTCGCTTACTATCAGCATCATGATCAACTTTTTTCCTTTATTTAAGATTACCCAAATCTTTGCTACAACTAACAATAGACATTACCAATTGATCTAGTTGATACTTTCGGTTAACATCAGCATCATCAATTTTTTTCATTAATTTATTTCTGTACATGATGGGGTTACCCAAATCTTTGCTAGAACTAACAAGAGGCATTACCAACTGATCTGGTTGATACTTTCGGTTAACATCGGCATCATCAACTTATTTCATTTATTTATTTTTGTACATAAAGGGGTTATCCATGTCGTTGCTACAACAAACAAGAGGCATTACCAACTGATCTAGTCGTTACTTTTGCTTAACATCGGCATCATCAACTTCTTTCACTGATTTATATTTGTACATAAAGGAGTTACCCAAGTCTTTGCTGCAACTAACAAGAGGCATTACCAACTGATCTAGTAGATAGTTTCGCTTATTATCGACATCATCAACTTTTTTTCATTGATTTATTTTTGCACATGAAGGGGTTACCCAAGTCTTTGCTAGATACATTACTAATTGATCTAGTAGATACTTTCACTTAATATCATTATTGGTAATAAAATAATATCAATAAAAATACTAGAAGGGGGGAGGTTCTTGGGGGAGCGGTTTTCTAAACGGGGCTTTTGTGGGTGGATAGATAAAGAGAAGAAGTATTATGAAAACTTCAAATACGAACAGCTTCATACATTTTTTAAGATGAAATACTCTTGACCATGAGATTTCTTACTTGTGGGGTAGACCAAAAAAAATCTTTTCCCATACTAGAATTATAATTTATGTCAATATGGAAAAATAGTGGTAACTAGTTATTTTTTATTCTTTTATTTTTCTTCCAAAAACAGTATGACCAGGTTAGTATATATAAGGTGATCAAGTAATCCCATCACTGTTCATGGGGTGTGGGACCCACTAGATATGAATGATGACATAAACCGTAGACAGTACATATACGTGGAGATGATCTATTCTCCTGATGAAAGTCTTTCCAACCCCCAAAATCCTAAGTGAATACAAACGGGTCAAAGATATTTATTAGAAGTATAGTGAAAAAATCAATCAAACTAATACGTACGCGGCTTAGCCAATACCATTGAAATTTATCAAATATCATGATTATTCAACATTTTGAAATTCAAAAACCGTAATACCTGCAATTCTTTAATGACATAGCTTACCTTGCATGACTACCTTTTATTTAATTTACACCTGCTAATCATTAATCTTGCGCTTTTGTCCCCTTATGTCATGACTCATGTGTCATGTGACCTATGGAACAAATATGCACCCAAAAAAAAAAAAAAAACAAATCAAAATTTTCCTTTTTATTTTTTGTTTTACGAATCCGTCTGGAGTTCTTGCTTCTCTCACTCCATGCAGGAAACATCCCTCTCGAGTTTTAATCACATTGAATTTGTTAATGATTTGAGAGACAGCTCCATGACATGGTGGAATGGTCCTCTCTAGAAAATCATATCAAACCAAAACTGTGTCTGTTATGTTTCTTGAAATGTTGCATTCTTAGAAATGCAATTTTATACAGTGTAAGAGTAGGTTAAAAAACGGGATATTTCTATTCTGTGCTTAGAATAAAATGGATTAAAAAAATACATTTTAAAATAGACAGTATTCTTTTACATATTCTTTGATCCAAGAATGAGAATACATACCAAATAATGCTTTTATAATTTTAAAATATATTCTTAACTTAATATACATTTCAAACACGGCTCGAGAGTTCTGCTTCAAATTGAGAGACCAAAGAACACCAACTCTCCTATGAAATATCAAAGACTCTCGAATCTTCTTTGGCTTTCATTTTCTAGCATTTTTTTTTGGGTTGATGTAGAGTATACTCTATAGTGTATTTTCATGTCTATTACCTATAATAAAACGGAGATAACACACGCCAACTCCAAAAAAAAATAATATATAAAGCAAACATGCATCTTGCGTACAAGAGGACGAACCTCGGGGTCCATTTCACATAGTCAACTGAAGTAGAGAATCTAGAGATGGAAGATGGGATCCATCCTTACTTAATTTTCTAATTTCATAATCCCTGCAACACTCGGAGATGATATCATTATAATGGAATGGAGAAGCTCTAGAGACTTTGTTTGGTTGATGATATTTTGAAAGATCTACACCTAAATTTGTAAGATGATCTAGACCATCCATTTAGGTTATTTTTCTACACGTTGACAATCGCATCCTTGTGAGTGATGATTGCATCTCGTGTGGATGACGAAATGGACTGCCACAAATTCTGTAAACACTTGGTTTGAATGCTTCCTAGGCGGGTTGTTGGTTCTAAATAAGGGAGGGCTGACAAGCATCAAATATATATATATATATATATATATATATATATATATATATATATATATTTTTTTTTTTTTTTTTATTTTTGCCAAAAAAAAAAAAAAAAAGTCCTCTAATATAATGAATCATGGGATTTATTATCAACATATTTTCTGTCTTCTTCTGTTTTTTTTTTTTGGTTGAAGAACAAGTTCTTTCTTTTGAAAATTAAAATTTAGGAAAATTTCATGTATCATCCAAATATCAAATAGTTTGATAAAAATCATTTACTATTTAAGAATTTTAAAAACATCACTTACCACCTAAAAATCCCAAACATTTATCAAAAAAATTCAAATCTAAAGATGAAACCGTTTAATGGTAACGTCAACGGTTAACAAATTGTGGTTCGACACTGATAACCCTTATTGCAATCACATCCTGAGTTCTGATTGAGTTAGAAACCTCATCTGTTTTACGGAAAAAAAAAAAAAAAAAAAAACCTCATCTGATGTTGTACTATTATCCGTCACTGTGAGGTTGGAAACCATCTTTCAAGTCATATAGTAATCTCAGTTCTCAAATGGCGATCTCCACAACCCACAGTTACCGAAACCCGACATCCCTTTGCAGGTCTTGCATTTCTTCTACCATTAAGCGTGCTTCAATTTCCTGTGTTAGGACCAGTGAATCAGCTCAAATGAAGGTGAATTAAAGAGAACAAATGGAAGGATTTGCAGAGATCGAATTCGTTCGGCCGGTTTGGCACGTTTCGAGGGAAATTTGTCCCGAAAACCCTGATATATGCTCTTACAGAGCTCGAGTCAATGTTCCAGTCACTTGCTGGGGATGAGGAATTCCAGGTTTAATCATTCAATTTATTGGATTTTTGGAACAAATTAATTTTGTTGCATTTCGTTTCTTCGATTTTTAGTTTTTAGTGCTGCCTAATTTAATCGTAGAAAGAAGTAAATGGAATTTTGAGAAAGCAAAGCCCTACTTCTATATGTCGGATTGGGGGCTTTCATCCATTAATCACTCAAGTCCAAAGCAGTCAATTTAAACAAAATTAAAAAGGGAGATTATAGGTTCCCAATACTTCTGAACCATAAGAGAACTTCTTGGGCCATTTGGGTTCAACAGCAACTTCATTGGCCTTATTGAGGACTTGGTAGATGTTAAGCAGGACATCACCATGAGCTTCGTTGGGCATGAAAGCCCTCTCTACTTTGCAGAGAGGCAGACAGAGCACCATAAACGCCCTGATAGTGAAGGGCCTCACATATACCTGAAGAGGGAAGTTCTGTATCATACAGGGTCTCACCGATGGAGAAATAAGAAACTTTTTCCACAAGTTTCTTTCTTCTGCAAGTCATTTCTTTCTTTCTTCTTCAATTTCTAGTTTCAGACATCAGATCATGAAATTTCAGTTCATTTTTCTTGAATTTCAGATCTGAGTTTTATGGTTTTCATTAAGTTTATTATTTCTCCGGCTGAATGCAGTTTAATATAGTCCCTTCAGTTTGGCAATCGTTTGTTTCGTTAGTCCACCGCAGAAGAAGCAAATTTTCTGGCAGGAAGGAGGAAGTAGGGTATAAACGTTTATAAAAAATTTCAACTAGTTAATGGGACAATTTTTGGGATTTTTCGGTGGTAGATGATGTTTTTAAAATTCTTAAGGGATAGATGATTTTTGTCAAAATATTTGAATGATACACGAAATTTTCCCTAAAATATAGGTCCTTCTAAATGATTCTATATCATACCCTTCTCTCATTGGTTTGATTTATCATTAGTGTCGTGGCAAATCCTTGCCCATTAAATTTATTAAATGTTAATAAATACGTAAAGTAAATAGAAAAATCAATTAAAATTTAAGGCTCTCCATCTACATCAGATCTGATGATGAAAGAATTATGTTGTATTATATACAGAATAAAAGTCGGGTTTTTTTAATTATTTAAAAAAAAAAAAGGAGTATGTCAACTAGGAGGGGAACCAAGATATCATGTTAAATAGATTTTCTTATAGTTAATAATCATAGTGGAATGAAATTCTGTCTTTTATATATAAGATTACTAATTATAATCAGTTTCATGCTTCAAAATGTCGTAGTTATGAAAAATTATTTGTGTAAAAAACCAGGGAGGAAGAACCCTATCCAATAGCTCTCGTTTATCTTCTCACAACGAGTGTAAAATGATTAAGGTGGCATGGTTATTTTACCCCTCTATAAGAGGATGCAGGGAGCTCTGGGCCGGCTAATGTTCTTTTTCCCAATTTTTTTTTATTGATTATAAGATGGTTTATGATAGTGGTTTTTCACTTCACGTGTGAAAACCAAGGACCATTAATTTATTCTATCATTGTCTTTTTATATTAATTATTTGGGAAAAGGGCTTCCAAGATAGCCAAGATATCATTGTGTCAAATGAATAAATGATGTGTCAATTTTGACATTTGAATAAAGAAATCACGATCTATATTAGCCACATGTCAAATTCTATACCCAAATTCAATTAAATACATTGATCTTCCTGTTTATTTACATGCTACCCCATTTATAGCTGGGCATGTCTATAGGACTCCAACCATATTGTACTCTCTCATAAATGGTTCTTTAGTTCAAAAACCAAAGATATCAAGGATGCAAGGTCTGGAGGGAGGTAAAGATAGACATTCGTACAAGGGGGTCCAGGATTTCCACTTTTAAAGGTACGTGGGAGGACTCAAGAATATGGTATCGGTTATCTAGTCGGAAAATGAGAAAAAAAAAATTTTAAGCTTTATTTCGCTACTTGGCAAGTGCAGATCCAACTGAAATTTAACATGTGTCTCATCCAATTTGCCACGTAACAGATATTTATTAAATTGCCTATTTTAATTTAGTTTCATAATTTTACATCAATGACATCACTCACTTAAATGCCTCTCTGCATCTCTCATGGCGTTGCACCTCCTCCACCATGCATGTACGTATAAAGAAGGTCTTCTCATTCTCTATCCCACGGCCCAAAGAAAAAAAGAGAAACTTCTTATAAAATCTTGACTTTGTTATATTTAATGGAAATATTTGCAAGGGAAAAGGCTATACAAATTGTCTGTATATAAAATAAATAATCTGTGATTATAGTTTCAGTTGAGAACTAGGGATTGAGAATAATATTGCTTGAAGAATTATTCAATAGTTCTTAGAGTCATGGCTTTATGGAAGATGCAGTGTGATAAGAAGGGAATAATATTCTCTCTTCTTGTTTAGTTCCACTTGTGATTCAGTGGTTGGAGTTTATCTGACACGTATATCAATGTATTGATATACTCATTGAGTGAATTTCAGCCACTGGTTCACAACTGAAGTCCCCCCAATGACAAGAGAGGATCCGAATCCTAGGAGATTTAACTCCCAACGATAACAAGTGAGGACTAGAATACATTAGCCTGGCATCATTAGTAAAATGACTCCATTATTATAATGTAAAAAAGTGGAAAATAATTTTTTTTTTTTTTGTAAAATATGCATTTCTATTATTTGTTTTAGTATTAAATACATAAAAGTTAGGAAATATTTTAAATGGAGAAAAAAAACTTTCATGTAAAATAGTAGTTGCATTGAAAAAGTTACGAGCAAAATCTTCCTCAAAAAGATATGGGTTGATGAATTGATAATCTATATTCAACTATTCATTTGATAGGATAAAAATAAAGATTTTGCTAATTTGACATTACTGTGAGGCAAATGATACATACAAAAATTCCTATCTAAAACCTGTGAAATGGAGGGATGCAAAAATCAAATAATTTTTTTATTTTCCTTTTTATACATTTTATTGAATGATCAAATTATTTTTTCTGATAATGACTTCCAACATTTTAGTATTTTTTTTGTTAAAATAATAAAAGAGAATTCACTAGTGCTGAAAGGTATGACCAGACATAGTTATATGGAATTAATATATATATATAAAGTTATTGATGGAATCTTGTTTGATGGCATAGTATTCGCATTAGGGGGGATCCAGAACTTTGTTGGTTTGTTCTCACCCAGGGAAGAATTCTGTGATGCATGAGATTTTTTTTTATAGGGAAGGGGTTTTGGTTGGAAGATTAAAGTAATCAAGGGCATAAGAACGACCAGGATAATTACAGTATTCTGTATATAAGGAGATCAGATTTGTGTGCATTTGAGAATGGTTGACTCCTAGGTTCATGGAATCTCTTAGTTAGTCACGAACTAGAAAAACTTGACTTTGTTATTTTTATTGGTAATATTTGCTAGGGAAAAGGCTATACACATTGTCAGTATATAAAATAAATAATCTGTGATTATAGTTTCAGTTGGGAACTAGGGATTGAGAACAGTATTGCTTGAAGAAGTATTCAATAGTTCTTAGAGTCATGGTTTTATGGAAGATGCAGTGTGATGAGAAGGGAATAATATTCTCTCTTGTTGAGGATCCGAATCCTATGAGATTTAACCCCCAACAATAACAAGTGAGGGCTAGAATACATTAGCCTGGCATCATTAGTAAAATGGCTCCATTATTTTAATGTAAAAAACTGGAAAAGAAATTTTTTTTTTTTTGTTAAAATATGAATATCTATTATTTGCTTTAGTATTAAATACATAAAAGTTAGGAAATATTTTAAATGGAGAAAAAGAAATTCATGAAATAGTAATTGCATAGAAAAACCTACGAGTAAAATCTTCCTCAAAAAGAAAAGATATGGGTTGATGAATTGATAATCTATATTCAACTATTCGTTTAATAGGATAAAAATAAAGGTTTTGCTAGTTTGACACCATTGTGAGGCAAATGATACATGAAGAAATTCCTACCTAAAACCTCTGACATGGAGGGATGCAAAAACCAAATAATTTTTTTCTTTTTCTTTTTTTACATTTTATTGGATGATCAAATTATTTTTTCTAATAATGACTTCCAACATTTTAGTATTTTTTTGTTAAAATAATAAAAGAGAATTCACTAGTGCTGAAAGGTATGACCAGACATAGTTATATGGAATTATTAAAAAAAAAATAATAAGTTATTGATGGAATCTTGTTTGGTGGCATTGTATTAGCATTAGGGGGCTTCCAGAACTTTGTTGGTTTGTTCTCACCCGGGGAAGAATTCTATGATGCATGAGATTTTTTTTATACGGAAGGGATTCTGGTTGGAAGATTAAAGTAATCAAAGGCACAAGGACGAAAAAGATAGTTACAGTATTTTGTATATAAGGAGATCGGATTTGTATGCATTTGAGAATGGTTGACTCCAAAGTCTAGGTTCATGGAATCTCTTAGTCACGAACTAGAAAAACTTGATTTTGTTATATTTATTGGTAATATTTACTAGGGAAAAGGCTATACACATTGTCTGTATATAAAATAAATAATCTATTATTATGGTTTCGGTTGGGAACTAAGGATTGAGAACAATATTGCTTGAAGAATTATTCAATAGTTCTTAGAGTCATGGTTTTATGGAAGATGCAGTGTGATGAGAAGGGAATAATATTCTTTCTTGTTGTTTAGTTCCAATCGTGATTTAGTGGTTGGAGTTTACCTAACACGTATACCGATGTATTAAAATGCTCATTGAGTGAATTTCAACCACTAGATCAAGACTAAAGTCCTCCCCAATGACAAGAGAGAATCCGAATCCTAGGAGATTTAGCCCTAGGAGATTTAGCCCCCAACTATAACAAGTGAGGGCTAGAATACATTAGCGTGGCATCATTAGTAAAATGGCTCCATTATTTTAATGTAAAAAAATGGAAAAGAATTTTTTTTTTAAATATGAATTTTTATTATTTGTTTTAGTATTAAATACATAAAAGTTAGGAAATATTTAAAATGGAGAAAAAAAATTTCATGTAAAATAGTAGTTGCATTGAAAAACTTACGAGTAAAATCTTCCTCAAAAAGGTATGGGTTGATGACTTGATAATCTATATCCAACTATTCGTTTGATAGGATAAAAATAAAGGTTTTGCTAGTTTGACACAACTGTGAGGCATATGATACATAAAGAAATTTCTATCTAAAACCTTTGAAATGGGGAAGATTTACCCCCTCCCCCCCCGGGGGGTTTGGGGGAGGCCGGTGGTTGCCACGTGGCTCTCAATGAATCCGGGGATCTGTCTTGGGTGTGTGGCGGATGTGGGTTTGGGATTCCCCGGGGCGCGGTGGCAACCATCCGGATAGGTTCCATTGTTCGGGGGCCGCGGGGGGGGGGCTTTGAAATGGAGGGATGCAAAAACCAAATAATTTTTTTATTTTCCTTTTTCTACATTTTATTGGATGATCAAATTATTTTTTCTCATAATGACTTCCAATATTTTAGTTTTTTTTTTGTTAAAATAATAAAAGAGACTTCACTAGTGCTGAAAGGTATGACCAGGCATAGTTATATAGAGTCATTAAAAAAAAAAAAAAAAGAGTTATTGATGGAATCTTATTTGGTGGCATTATATTAGCATTAGGGGGCATCCAGAACTTTGTTGGTTTTTTCTCACCCGGGGAAGAATTCTGTGATGCATGAGATTTTTTTTATAGGGAAGGGGTTCTGGAATTGGAAGATTAAAGTAATCAAGGGCATAAGGGCGAAAAGGACAATAACAGTACTTTGTATATAGAGAGATCGGATTTGTGTGTATTTGAGAATGGTTGACTCCAAAGTCTAGGTTCATGGAATATCTTAGTTAGTCAGGAACTAGAAAAACTTGAGTTTGTTATATTTATTGGTAACATTAGCCAGGGAAAAGGCTATACACTGTCAGTGAAATTTTAATATATTTTTTAAATAAAATTCAATTAGAGATTTTTGATTAAAAAAAATTAAGTAAATCTGAGGGTATAATTATTCAAAAAATATTGACGATGATGAATGTTATCATCAAATTAAATATGAAAGACTATTTTCAAAAGCAAGAGAGGTGGGAGTATGAGTCAAGTTGAAGAGTGATAGCTTTTAAGATTCCTGGAGAGGAGGTGGTAGAAATTTACCCAAAAAAGATAATGAAGGTGAAAAGGTGAGTGGCAGACTGCCAGCTAAGTTTCTTTTGATGCATGAGATTGCCATATAGATGTATATAGATGTTTTGATAGATATGTTAAAAATAAATAAATAAATAAAAAAGAAGAAGAAGAAGAAGAAGAATGACTAAAATAAAAAGAAACCAAAAAACATTCTCTTCATGGAAGCCCCAGTCACCTTTTGGTCATGGTGAAAGGATAATTTTTTTTTCTTACGAAAAAAGGAGTATAATTTTTTTTTAACCTTACTACAACAAAAAGACATCACATGGGAATGTGATCACATATTCACATGTGTGATGTGTCTCCAACTACAAGATCTTAAGTTATATTATTCTCCTAATAATTACATTCATCATTACCTTTAAGGTAAATTACACTTGAGATAACCCAACTTGTAAGAAAGTCATATTTGAGCATCTCTCTTATTCATGGTTCAAGGTATTGATATCAGACTGGTTAATTCATATCGGTTTTGGATCTAGTCGATCCCAGATCCCAGTCTATTTTAATACCATTTTAATGAGGATCAGACACATATCAATTTTGGCTATGACTAATACCATGTCAGATACCTGGATTTAGATTCATGCTTCTATTTCCTCCCCGCCCTCTTCTTTCTACACCTGATGATGCTCTGTATAGGTAATATATTGAGAAAGAAATATGCTCTCAATCATGGTTTAGTAAACTGTATCGGATCGGCTGATTTGCATCATGACTAATACAGATTCCTAGTATCATCTAGCTAATCAGATCTGGAATCAGATGAACCGAGCCAATAGCCTATTTTTATTTTTTTATTAATACTTTAATACCATGTGTCAACCATTTAACGGATGAGGTTGTCACGTGACGATCATCCACAGTTACCTATAATATAAAAATATTTTTCTGATCAGAAGGATACCAAAAAAATGACCTTTCAAGATGAATCAAACCAATACCGGCTGATATTGACGGATCCATGTCCGTATCAGATCCATTCGGGCATCCACCGATACCGATTCCTTTAACCTTGCTCCCCATATATTTTTTTTTCCAAGCCCCTTGAGGATTTGAGCCCACCACCACGGAAAGGGAGAGAGGTGGGATGTTTGTTGGGCGTAGAGTCAATCTTTGAGGGTAGATGATAAGCCTTTCCCTTGGGAAAAGGCTCAGCTTGATCTTTATTTCTTTCACGAGGTCCACAAGCTCGTTTAAGGGAGATAAGACCGAAATAGATGTTTCCAGGATCTATTTTAGTCATCAATAAGATCTGTAACTTTGTCTATTTCACAAATCTACGGCTTTGAAAATGGGATTAAAAGATCCGAGCTTTTGAGACTTTCAACTCAGGGGATTTGTCAGTTGACGCTTATTCGTACTTGAGTTTGTTTGGAATTTTTTCATTAAAACAATCCAAGGAAGACAGACAACATGTAAACCCTTCAACTGAAGGCATTATTAGATTGTTGAAATCAACTCTAAACATATATAAAATAAATGAAATAAAAAAAAATCATACAATGAAAAGATTTCAACGGAGTTTTTTGGTCTATACCTACAGTGATGAGATATGCTTGGTTATCAAGTTATCAATGAAGAATAGGTTACAAAGCTTTCTTCCACACACCTCTCGTCAATTACAGAGAGAATACCATGGTTATATTTTTATGGCGAACTTTATACAGGAGTCATTATTGAACTATCTATATAGTCCTAAAAAAAGTAGCTTGATAGCTCCCGGTCTCGTACCCCGTATGGAACCCCCAATTTGTCGAAGCCCCAAATACAAAGATAACAAGCAGGGTGAGTGAACTCCTCAAAACCTTAAACCCTAAGAGCTCTTCACAGCTCTTCAAAGTTAGCCCATAAACTCTTGCGATTGAATACAAGGCAACCAGTTCCCAACATAGATGTGAAATCTAAAATATAAAAACCCCAAGGGATAGCTCAGATGGTAATACCTCGTAATTATAAGGCCATGAGTTCAAATCTCCTCGGGACTTACCTATCAAACACGAAAGTTGCCAGAGATGAAAAATCCGCCTTGAATCACTTTCAAGATTTTGAGTACGATGGATTCAAATCTAAGATTTCAGATGTTCCATGGTTTTTCTAGTGGGCTCTTTTTTTTTTTTTTTTGTTTCATAATTATAGAAAAAGTAAAATGAATATTACTATTCAAGTCTTGTCATTTTCTTGTATCTAGATGAATTAAATATTCTTATTGTCTACAACTTTATCTTTTACTGTTTGCTACAATGAAGGATGTCAATTTGTATTGACGTGTCATTTACGTCTGGCATTTTTCAAGGAATCACTGATAAACACTTTTTATATATGAATTTATAGCATAAAATGTACATCTCTTATTCTATTTATGATGCTTCTCGGGTATTTAATGTTGATTTTATATTTGTTGAGTGTAGGTGAAAGAATGGAAAAATTTGAGCTTGAAAATATCATTTTATAAATTTTTGGTGATCATGTCCAGTTAACTCACCCAGTCAACTCAGCAGTCGGACACAAGATGAATTTTATGAGGAGAACCACGAATTTTGTGTATAAGATCAGCCTTGGACCAAGTCAAAGAGTAGCCCAATCTCGTGTGAAAGATTCTATTCTCTTGAGAAAATATTCCTTACTTATTTAGAATCAAATTTACAAGATTAGCATAGCATGAAAGAATGAAAAGCTCCAATCAATTATGAAAGTTTTCAAGAAGAGATAATGAAGCTAAAGTTAAAATGAATTGGTGCAACATTTTTTCTACTCAAGAATCGTCCACATACAATGAACCTACAAGATTGGAATTTAGTTACCAAAATTATCTCCATAAAATCTCTTGTAATCCAATTGTAAATATTGATTGTGATACTTACTTGTATATATATATATATATATATATGATGCTCAGCAATAGAAAACCATCCAAGAATTTTATTATGAGTTTTTTTTTTTTTTTTAGTTTTGAGAATTTATGAGAGAGTTTGAGATTTTTAATTTTTTCTTTTCAAGTTGTGTTCTTCTTGCTTAAGTTTATTTTTATTTATTTTTTTTTAGTTTTAATTTCAGATTTAGAACTCTTTAGTAAGATAGATAAATACTCCATTACTAATTTAATTTAGGGGAGAAGGTTCACTTTGTAATCGTTTACACATCGCCTTGGAGTGACAATAAGACGACAAGCAACGACAGAGAAATCTTCTATCGAGATAAGTTTTTCTTATATTTTTTACTTTTAATTTCGTTCCTTTTTTGCAATAGATCTGTGTTACTTTATGGTTAGTGATTTCGTAAATTTTCATACCGTTATGAATGATTATTATTGTTTTTATTGCTGGATTATATTTTATTCAAAGTGATTAGGGTGTTAATTCAATCAAATTCCTTTGGTACGTTTTGCCTTATTTGAGTTAGGATAATAGTGATTCCTCCTTGAGATCAACCCGTTACTGCACGATACCGTGCACTTGCGGTTACATACATATTTAATTTACATCAAATTTTTGGCACCGTTGCCGGGGAGGCAAGCAGTTATTTTTCCTATTTTAAATAGTTCAAAGTGATTTAAAAAAAAACCCAAAAAAAAAAGAGAAAAGAAAAATGCAAAAAAATATAAATTGGTTTTTATGTCTTTCTTTGCACATCCGATCCGTTAGGTTGGAACAGTACAATCAACGGTCCAATCCTAACCAAAATATGGTGTTAAGGGATGCTGGCAATCTAATTATCAAGAGGAATAACGACCAATAGCTTCGGCGGTAACGACATTGTTTCTCAAGGTAATTGCGTATATGACTGGCCTCTAAGCCATTGATCGTCAGGAGGTTTGCATTAACCCCGATTAGAAAAAATCTAGCTTTTTGCATCGAATTTAGAGGAAAAAGAAAGAGAAAATTTTATCATTTGAAACAGTTTTGTGCATGAGTGTATGGAGTCGTGATTCTAGCAATCATCTAGTAAGAGTCTCATCATTTACAATGGTTAACCCAAGATGACACTTAAGGATAAGTTCTACCCTGATAGGGCAGCACAATCTTCATGTATTCAATTGTCAGCTGCCACAGGCAACAACTATGAATTGAAAACTCAATTCATTACCATGCTTCCTCATTTTCATGGGTTATCTTCAAAGGATGCATACCTGTTCCTCCGTGAGTATGAGGAGGTGTATGCCCTCATTAAAATGCAACAGCTCAGTGATGATGCTGCAAATTGAGGTGCATCACTTTTTCACTCAATGATTGAGTTAAAAAATGGTTTTATGGTCTTCCCACAAATTCCATTACATCATGGGATAAATTTACTGTGTTATTCCTTAAAAAGTTTTTTCCTCTTCACAATACAAATAAACTTCGAGGGGATATAATGTGATTCAAACAAGAGTCAAATGAGTCTTTTTCACGACTCATGGAGAGGTTCCAAGGCTTACTCCAAGAGTGCCCTCACCATGGTATTGAAACGTGGCAACTTTGTCAAATTATTTACGAGGGGATAGATTTTCCTACCAAGCAAATCTTGAGTCTATGTGTCCTCAAGGATTCACTTCCTATGAGGATGCTAACGATCCTTGGAAATTTTTGGCGGATCTTGTCGAAAAAATAAGAGAGTGGGAGTCTGTGCAGGAGACAAATCGCACTCAAAAAGGTAAAGGTTACTTTGTTGATAGCATAGTAGCTAAGGAGGCACACTTAGATAGTCTTATCAAAAGGATAGAAACTTTAGTTCCTAAAGACCCTATCCAAAAGTAAGTCATAATGTGCAACTGGTGTCAAACTCTTGGACACACAGTAGAGGAATGTCCTTCATAGAAAAATTCTCAGAATGCTAATGTAAGTGCACTGTACAATCCGTATAGCAACACTTACAACCCAAGATGGAGAAATCATCCAAATTTTTCCTGAAACCAAGGGAACCGTGTAGACCCACCCCAATTTCCAAATCAAGGTCCTCCCGATCACACCAGGGCATATGCTCCCCCTAGACCCAATTTTGTCTCCTGAAACCAAGGGAACCGTGTAGACCCACCCCAATTTCCAAATCAAAGTCCTCCCGATCACACCAGGGCATATGCTCCCCCTAGACCCAATTTTTTTTACCCACCCCCATTCCTAATAGGTTGGTAAACCAAAAGAAGACTGCTTTAGTTGATAAAATTTTAGAGGTCTTTAAACAGGTAGAATTGAATATCCCACTTTTGGATGCTATCAGCACCCTGATTTTGCCACTACGGGGATCTCCGCTCTCATTGGGGCACCATACGCAATGAGAGGGGTGTATCATAGAAAAAAATATATAATAATAATGATAGTAAAAAAATGAATGAAACAAAAGATATAATAAAAATAAAAAAAATAAAAAAGAAAAGAAAGAAAAGAAACGGTTATATATATATATATATATATATATATATATATATATATATATATATATATATATATATATTCCATAAAAGAAAAAAGGGGTGGGGGCAATTTGGGTACAAAAAGAAAAAAAAAAGGAGGCAATCTGAATCCCTAAAAGAAGGGATCGAGGAGAGAGGAGAAGTGAAAAGGGGAAATTGGAGATTGAGAGAGGCGGTGAGGGAGAGAGTTGTAGGGGAAGAGGGGAGGTCGACACCTCCACTCTTCTCCCTGAAATCCCTCCCCCAAAGTCGTCGGACTCCTGGCTTCTCCCCAGCCGCCTTAGCTCCTTCATCCCCTCTCCCATCGACACCTCATCGTGGAGATGTTGCCTAGAACAAGAATAAGAAGGCTGCCGATCCAAAGAAGAGGAAAAAAAATCAGAGAAGAGAAGAAGAGGAGAGGGAGAGGGGGGGTTTGCGATTTGGCTACGGTGAGTTTAGAGGAGGAAAGCAGCAGCACAGCCGCCGCCGCCATGAAGGAAGAAAGAGCAGCACCACCACTGCCGCCATTGAGAACGAGAAGAACGAGGTCCACCATTACTGTGCACCAGTCCAAATTCCAAAATCTGCTTCACTAAAAAAAAATTTCAGGTGAGTTCGTCTTCAACTTAATACTGAACTCCTCATCTCATCTCTCTCTCTCTCTCTCTCTCTCTCTCTCTCTCTCTCTCATGTCTTGTTGTTGCCAATTCGGTTTCTTGTCTGTTGGTTTTCATACTATGATGATACGCCATTCAATAAAGGTGAGTTTTCTATGTTTTGGTTTTATTTTGTTTGTTTTGTTGTTGTTTTTGTTTTTTTTTTTTCTTCTTCTTCGTTGAACTATTCAATCCTATTTGTGATCCTTTCTCCCTCTTTCTTCAATTTTTATGCTCATCTGTTGTTCTTATTTTTTATGGGTTTGGTTCATATGCTAATCACTATAAAATTAGCTATTATTGGTCTTTGTGACTTAGTTAGGGCAAGCCTGAGATTCCCTTATGTATTTTGTTTTGATTCTAGATGTTCTTCCCCCTCTTTGTGTTTCTCCCTTCATTTTGAATCTGACTAGGATAGGCTCAGAAGGAAACTGATTCAGATTGGGTTGATTTGTTTTAATGGTCAATTTGATTTCTGTGGTTCATGAGTGTAATTGCTTTGGTCATGATGTTTTCTTCCCTTTCACTTTACCGAGTTTCAATCTATAAATGGGTTAGGTTTAAATTTGGGGTTCAAACAAAACTCAGGTAGTGGTTTCTTTACATTCTTCTATTAATGCTTCTTCTTACTAGGTGAGTCTGAATGTTCATCTTTCTTCCCTGTTTTGATGTGAATCCTTTTGCATAGGCTTCAGCTATGGTCTGTTTAGTCTGGCATGGGTCCATGTTTGTCTAGCTCCAGGTTCATTATTTGGTTTGGTTCAGTTTTGGCTTGGGCTGGGCCAGCTTAGGTTCAAGCCTATTGGGTTCAGATTGGTCCCTTTTGGTATACTATGGGTACAGGTTTTGGTTGGTTCAGTTTAGGTTATTTGAGTCAATAAGGAATGGGTTTAGGTTTAGGCTGATTCAAGTTTTATGGTGGTAATGGTATAATTTAAGTAGGGTTTGGTGGGGTTTGGTTTGGTTCAAGTTTAGTTTAGGGTCGGATTTGGCTAGGTTTAAGTGTAGGTCTAGGTTAGTTCTGGGCTGGTTCGAGTCAGCCTATAATTTTATCCTTAGAATCTGCTTTTGGTTGGTCCTAGGCTAGTTTGGGCTTGTCTGAGCTAGGCTCATGGGGTCTGGTGTGTTAATTTAGTTTAGGCTAGAATTGGGTTTAGGATGGTCTAGCTCGGTTTGGTTTATCTGGTTTAACTTAAATTAGCTCGACCCAAGCATAATTTTATCACATGTACAGATTCATGATAACCTGATCACATGCTTAGCGCTTATATCTTTGTCATCCATGATTGAATCACATGTTTATTTTTGTATGTCTCTCATGTTTGATATTAATAAATGTATGTCTAGGTAGCTTAGATATTAAATGCTTTATTGAATTTATGTCTCCTACCTCTCCCCAAGTGATGTGTCCTCATTCTTAATAGTTCATTGTAATAGATGCATGTTAGGATTCACACTTCCCACGATGTGACTGTTTAGGGGTTCAATAAGCCCGACCTTTGTGGGTCCATTTAGAATGAGCCCACCCAACCCTAGGATTGAATCCAAGAGTGTGAGAAATCGTTGTATCAAGAATGTATTAATGAAAAATTATGATTGGATAGATGTATGCATAGGATGGGTGGCCCGACGGATGGTCCATCTGGGTATCCCAAATGTGGGATGTGAGTGAGATTTAGTGTACCCCCGTGTGTGGGGAGCTGAGGCATTTGGCCTTTTCTGAGTGTTGCCAAACATGTCCATGGCTAGTCAATCCATGGGAACTATGTTTGACCTGATTCTCGAGAAACAGAGGTCTCGAGAGGTACGTAGGCTGCGGGGGAGTTTGGTCGCTCCACTCTCGGTCAAATTGAGATAAGTTCCATGTATTATGGGATTACCTCACCGATGGGACTTCCTTGTGATAGGGAGTACCCCAACACTGAGATGGGTCCCACTATTGTGGGGACATCTCTTACCATTGGATGTGTTCCATGATTATGGGAGCATCCATCGCTTGGATGCGTTTCAATATTTTGGGAGCGTCCCTTCTCTTGCACACACTTGGTACGTACACACCTGCCCAAACTATGTTTGGCCTGATTCCTGCCACACAGGGATACGTAGGCGGTCTGGGATTTTCCAAGACCTCGGTCATATGTTGTATATCATTTTTTCCTTTCTTTTGATGTATGATTAAGTCATTCTTTAAATTCTTTGATTCATTTTGTAACTATTTTCTTATTTAATTTGTTTAATTTCAGCTTATGCTATGCATAGTTAGTAAAGAATTAGAGATGAATTTATGATACCCCTTCTATCTTGTATTATATTTAGATAGCCCCAAGTGTTCATAAACTATAGAAAAATGATAGGATTTAGGGAGACCGGTTCAACCGGGCGAGTTAGGTGCCTAACACCTTCCCAACTCGTAATTTGACACTTATCCGCCTTTGGTGAGACGAGATAGCCATTCCATTTACGTGAGTCATTAGTGTCCCTCCATTGAGGGACATCATTTATAGGTCCTAGACCTTATCTAGGTAGCGACTCCAGTCTTCTTACCTTTCACTGGCATGAGTGGATGGGATCTGAAGGTGAGAACTTTCCAGATCCAAGTTTGAGTGTAATGAGAGTAGACAACTTTAAATACATGAAAATTCAATTTTAAAAATGAGGATAAATTTAAATTTCAAACAATTTTCCCTGGTCCTCACAGATGCAATTGACCAAATTCTTATTTATGCAAAAGTCCTTAAAAACTTATGCACACAAAAGAGGATTAGTTAAATTCCTAAAAAGATATTCTTGGCTGCACATTTAAGTTTCCTTCTGAACCATCTTGTGGCAGCCAAATACAACGACCCTGGCTGTTCTACCATCCTTTGCATCATAGGCAACACCTTTATTGATCATCATCTGCTAGACTTATGTGCAAGTGTGAATCTTCTACCTTACCATGTTTACCAACAATTAAGAATGGGAAAGTTGAAACTAACGTCCATATCACTTCAACTAGCTGATCGCTCTGTAAAAACTCCTAAAGAAATGGTAGAGGATGTATTGTTAAAGGTAGGAGAATTTTTTTTTCCTGTGGATTTTATTGTTTTAAAAACACATCCTGTCTCCAATAGGGATCAAATCCTTATCATTTTTGGGAGACCGTTTCTGGCTACAAGCAATGCACTGATAAATTACAGGAACGGTCTCATGAAACTGTCATTTGGTAACCAAACTGTTGATTTAAATGTATTTAGGCTGGGTAAGCAACCGAATGAGGAAGTACTTATGCTCCAAGAATTCCCTGACCATGTAGAGACCACTTTTGACATTGACTTTGACTCGAAATTCTTACAATGTATGGAAGAGTTGGGAGGAGTAGATGACACTTTCTCATCAGAGACATGAAGTATCCACACACCTGTGGAACCTCTAAGACCTCTATCCACTTCCAATCCCAAGCCCTCAATGGTTGAACCACCTAGCTTAGAATTAAAGGAGTTACCATCCACTTTGAAGTATGTCTTCCTAGGACCTGACCAGACTCTTCATGTTATTATTGCGTTTGATTTGACTTCTAATCAGGAAGAAGAGTTAGTCAAACTCTTACAAAATCACAAGGAAGTTTTAGGTTGGACTGTGGCTGACATCAAAGGTATTAGTCCGTCTATTGTCAGCATCATATACACCTTATGGAAGATACCAACCCCTCAAGGGAACCTCAGAGACAGGCAAATCCTATGATGAAGGAAGTCATTAAGAAAGATATTCTAAAGTGCTTAACTCATGGGATCATATATCTCATATCTGACAGTGAGTGGGTAAATCCGGTACATGTGGTACCAAAGAAGTCAGGAGTCACTTTAGTTGCTAATGCTAACAATGAATTGATTCCAACCCGTATCCAAACAGGATGGAGAGTCTGCATAGACTACAAAAAGCTGAATACGGCAACGTGGAAGGATCACTTCCCTCTGCCTTTCATTGACCAAATGTTAGAGAGGTTGGCCGGACATGAATACTATTGCTTTTTAGATGGATACTCCGATTACAATCAAATCCCCATTGCCTTAGATGACCAACACAAGACTACTTTCACATGCCCCTACGGAACCTATGCTTACCAGCGCATGCCTTTTGGGCTATGCAATGCCCCTGCCACTTTTCAAAGGTGCATGATGAGCATCTTCTCAGATATGGTAGAGTAATATTTAGAAGTATTCATAGATGATTTTTCTGTGCATGGGTCTACTTTTTCTGATTGCCTACATAATCTTTCCTTAGTTCTTGTCAGGAGTACGGAGAAAGATTTAGTTTTAAATTGGGAGAAATGTCACTTCATGGTAAAACAGGGCATAGTGTTGGGTCATATCATTTTCAAAGATGGGATCATGGTTGACAGAGCTAAAGTAGAATTGATTGAAAAGCTACCTGTTCCCAAATCTGTTATGGACATTCGCTCCTTTCTAGGACATGCCGATTTCTATCGAAGGTTCATTAAAGATTTTAGTCAAATGCTCGTCTTCTCACCTCTTTACTTGCTAAAGACTAGCTCTTTGATTTTAATGATGCTTGTCTTGAGAGTTTTAATCAACTCAAAAAGATTTTGACCACTGCCCCCATTATTCAGGCACCCATATGGACAGAGCCCTTTGAGCTTATGTGTGATGCTTCTGATTTTGCATTAGGAGCTGTCCTTGGGCAATGGATCAAAAAGTTACCCCATGTAATTTATTATGCAAGTAGGACTTTAAACAATGCACAGCTTAATTACACCACCACTGAAAAGGAATTCTTAGCTGTTGTATTCACTTTAGAGAAATTTCGTGCCTACTGTGAGGACAAAGATGGAAATCTTTTGAAGTCGCCACCTAGATTTAGGTCTAGGACCTTGGAAATGTGAAATCTCACCCTAAGGTAAGACTTCGATTGACTCATGACCCTTAGATTGGAATTCTGGTCCATCAGAGATTGGGTAAGTGTCAGGTTACGATTATGGGAAGGGGTTAGGCACCCAAACCGCCCGATCGAAATCGGTCTCCTATACCTTTCCTATGCTAGACTCTATTTGCTAAGCCAAACCAAACCAAGGGGTTTGATATCATTGAACCGAATCTGTATCCATCAGATTGCCTACGTATCACGGAATTATTCCGAAAATCAGGTTCACCATCGTAGTTCAGGTGTGATTAAAGTTTATGGATGTGATTTATGCTTGTGCATGATTAAGTTCTTTGTTCAAGTTGAAATTTATGCTTGAAAGGTTGAGAAAACCCTATGGGTTAGGATCTGGATAGTCCAAGTGGACTGATAGATAGTCCTAGTGGATCTAAGGATAACCCTATTTGGGTTGGAATGTGGATAATGTCCTAGTGGATCTATGGATAGTCCAAGTGGACTAAAAGTGTGGATAACCCTATTTGGGTTAAAATATGGGGGATGTCCTAGTGGATCTATGGATAGTCCGAGTGGACTAAAGTATGGGTAAATATCCTAGTGGATCTATGGTTAGTTCGAGTGGACTAAGCTGTGGATAAATATCCTAGTGGATCTATGGATAGTCCAAGTGGACTAAGGTGTGGATCCGAATTTGGGTTTCTCCCAAATGGCCTACGTATCCTAGGGTTTGCCCTAGAAATCAGAATCCGCGTAGTTCGGGATGGATAACCTGTTCTAGGTTAATGATTGAGAACCTATTCTAGGTTTAGGGTTTAGAACCTATTCTAGGTTTAGGGTTTGCCGAGGGGCAAATCGTCCTAAATTACCCTTTTCATTCTGAATTCTAATTTTGGAAGGTTTGGCAAAGAATTCTCTTTCTTTATTAAGGTTTTATTATTCCCATTATGCCCTTCCCAAGAATGTGGGTGCCTAAATGCACGTCCCCACGCCTAGATTGTCTTCTAGAAGTGTGCAGATATGGCAGTTTGACTATGGTGTTGCATAAAATAAGTTATTGCCAAAAAAATAGAATATTCTATCTAAATATGGCACATAAAATATTTATGACAAGAAATTCACATACAATAAGATTGTTTAAAAATCTTTCAAATATGGCATGTATTGTAAATAAGGCAAGAGTCTACATGGCATGATCTAGTATGCTATCTTCTAAGCATGGCAAGATCCTAATTGCAATTTCTTTCCACATTTAGGGTTTTCTACCCTAATTATTTTCTTTCCATTTTTAGGGTTTTCTACCCTAATTGTTATTTTCTTTCCATTTTTTAGGATTTTCTACCCTAATTGTTATTTTCTTTCCATTTTTTTAGGATTTTCTACCCTAATTGTTATTTTCTTTCCATTTTAGGGTTTTCTACCCTAATTATTTTCTTTCCATTTTTAGGGTTTTCTACCCTAATTGTTATTTTCTTTTCATTTTTTAGGATTTTCTACCCTAATTGTTATTTTCTTTCCATTTTAGGGTTTTCTACCCTAATTGCTATTTTCTTTCCATTTTTTTTTTAGGGCTTTCTACCCTAAATATTACTTTCTTTCCATTTTAGGGTTTTCTACCCTAATTATGACAATAAGCATCCAACTATGGCAATGAGCATACAAATATTCATGATGAAAAATTCAATGGTATAAATCACTATTGATGGTAATCTAACCGCTCAAAATTATTTCAACCACTCCCAAAGATAATCTAACAGTCCAGATCACTTATCATGATAATCTAATCATTCCAAGCATATGATCGGATCAATTTTAATTCCATCAAAATTCCATATGATCGGATCAATTTTCATCATAATGCCATAATCGGATCAATTTTCATCATAATGCCATAATCGAATCAATTTTCATCATAATGCCATAATTGAATCAATCATAATTCCATACGATCGGATCAATTACAATTTCATCACAATATTCCACAGTCGGCTCAAATTCAATTTCATCAAGAATCATATGATCGGATCAATCAAAATTCCATATGATCTGATCAATTCAATTACAAATTCATATGATCGGATCAAATTCATCAAGATTCATATGATCGATAAGATCAACTCAATTTCATCAAAATTCCCACAATCAATGGGATCAATTCAATTTTATTACGATGGGATCAATTCAATTTTCATCACATATTCACCTAATCGATGGAATCAATCACAATCAAAATAAAATTATCATCCCATGGTACATACTTAATCTCATTACCAAAATAGGATCATCACCCAACCAATCAAATTTATTCAAAAATATATTGAATCATATGAATTAATCTTAATCAAATTCAAACTTATTCGAATCAAATTTTGATTACATGAAATTCAAATATTCGGGTCAATAGATATGAAAATCAAACACATTCACATCAGATTTCACATTAAATTAAAACATAGGGATCAGAGGATTGATGGGAAATCAAAGGACTGTAATTGGATAAATGATGTAGGGATGGATCAAGGGTTGGATTTGGTTAATGAGGAGGTAAGTGGTTGCAGCATGTGACGGTCTCAAGGTGGATGTAGGTGCTGAGAGAAGTGAATGGCAGATTGGTGATGGGATGAATAGGTTTTTTAAGAGTTTGTGAGGTGGTAGCAGGTGTGGACAGATGTGGTTCATGTAGGAGATGGAGGTTGGGTTCAAGGTGGATCGGTGATCGTGCAAGAGGAGTAAAAGAAGATGGGGGCAGCGGCTTACCTGAATCGCAGAGCCACCTCCAGTGGTTGCCTTCTCCTTCTTCTTCTTCTCGCTGCTGCCTCTCTTTCTGATTTCTCCCTCATCTTCTCAACGCCTTCTCTCTCTCTCTCTCTCTCTCTTTCTCTCTCTCTCCCTTCTTTCGGTTTTCCCCCCTTCTTCTCCATTTTTTTTTCTGTTTTTTTCTTCTTCTTTCCACCTCCTCCTTCTTCTCGGTCCTCTCCCCTTCTTTTTCTAATTTTTCTTCTCCTCTCCACCTCATGCTTCTTCCTTTTCTTCCTCTCTCTCTTCTCGGTTTCTTTCCTCTTTTCTATTTTTTTTTATTCTTTTCTTCCTCCACTCTCTCTCTCTCTCTCTCTCTCTCTCTCTCTTTCTCTCTTTCTCTCTCTCCCTTCTTTCGGTTTTCCCCCCTTCTTCTCCATTTTTTTTTCTGTTTTTTTTTTCTTCTCCTTTCCACCTCTCTCTTCCGGATTTCTCCTCCTCCAGCTCCTACTTATCTTTTTTCTCTCCCCCCACTTGTCCTTCTCTCCCTCTTCTTCTCTTCTCCTTTTCTTTTTTTTTTCTTTCTTTCTCGGTTTCCCCCAACATTCTTCTTTTCGGATCCCCTCTTTCTCTCTTTCGATTTCTCTTTCTCCAGCTCCTACTTATCTTTTTTTCTCTCCCCCCACTTGTCCTTCTCTCCCTCTTCTTCTCTTCTCCTTTTCTTTTTTTTTTTTCTTTCTTTCTCGGTTTCCCCCAACATTCTTCTTTTCGGATCCCACCTTTCTCTTCGGGATTTCTCTTTCTCGATTCTGTTTTTTTTTCCTTTTTTATTCCTTCCCTTTCACCGCCCTCTCTAATCTTCTCCTTATCTTCTCGACTCTCTCTCTTTCTCTCTCCAATCTTCTTCATCTCAATTTATTCTTCTTCAAATCTTCTCGATCTTCTCCTCTCTCCTCGATTCTTTTCCTTTTTTCCTCTAATCTTCTCGATCCTTTCCTATTTTCCATATATAAAACATATATATATAATTATATAATATATTAATATATTAATATATATAATATAATATACATATAAGAAATATGTATATATTATATGATATATTATAATATATTATACATTACATAATAATATATAAAAGAAATATATGCATATGTGCCACCATGAATTGGTCTGGATCGACAAGGATTGACTGGGTTGGGCCAATGACTGGCTT